>JAOVVO010000048.1:0-227114 GCA_028564675.1 Onchocerca lupi
GTTGAAAGAACTAGATGACATCTGAACTCTTTTTTTTGTTTAATGAATCATTGGATGATTGTTTGCAATTATTTTATGACTCATCCAAGATTTAGTGTAATTTAATATTTTCCTTTGATATTCTTAAAACAAACGCAAATCAAAAAAGATAACAAAGATATCGCAATATTGCCACATAACGTGAACTAATTCTTTTTCACTACTTTTTTATATAGCTAATCGGTAATTTTATTTGAAGTATCTCATACAGAGGTTAATTTAAAGGTAAATTTTTGTCGATTTAAATTTGTTTTATGGGCAGCAGTTTGTCCTTTCGGTCGATTATTTTCTTTTCTATTTATAGATAACACAAGAAATATAATAGCATGTAGCTCAGATAAAACAAGCATGAATAATTTTGACTTGCCGTTTGCTATGACTTTATTTAATGAAGAATACAATGTCTTATGTTTTGTTGGAAGTTATATTTCCGATGTATGAATTTATATTATTCGAGATTTGTATCTCAAACAACTTCCATTTGAAGTAGCCCAAGATAACTCAATCATTTTGCATTAAGCAGAAAGCATCTAATCTTGAAATTTGTAAATAAGAATACTATCCAATTTTTAGTTATTTCAGGGCCGCAGAAAAGCATTTTAAATTCAAATAAATATTAACTAACTTAGATCGACGACCCTATTTAATACTCCATTGAATACTACAATGGTATCAAACTAAACTTTCAATCAACTGATTAGAAAAAATAATCACTGTTTTCTGAAATTCTAGCGGATTGAGTGATCACTATAAGAATGGAACTGTATGAAATGAAAGGACGAATGAATGGTTCAATTTTATCCATGCCACTACTGAATATAAATATTCAGTTGTATGATCAATGATAAAATAATCGCAGTTCCATACGCTTCGAAGACTAATTTTTGACATGAGAAAGCAAAAATATCAACAGAGTTGTACAGTTATTCCAACTCTGTCTACAGAGAGAAAAGTATTTTATTTTTGATATGATCAAGATAAATACAGTGATACTAGCAATCTTTGGAACTTTTATTTCTTGGAAGTTTTTCTTTCTGTAATGATGATAATCTTTGGCTAAATCTATGTTCGAATGTTAGACTGTCAAACAATCATACTTTTTAGTGACTGAAATAAATTGAAAACTTTGATATCATTGGAATATAACGATTTTACAGAAAATATGAAAAAGTTTTTATAAATTTCAGTTCAGTTTTAATTCTTATCAACATTTTCATCAAAATCTGTCAATAATATTCCGAAGTTTTTTGCTGAGTTTTTGTAAAGTGAAAAATTTTTTATTTTCCTGCTTTAATTTTCTGAACTTTCAGTAAAAAAATTTTCATTTCTTTTTCATTTTCTTGTAAAAAGGAATTAGTAAATTATTATTATGGATGTGTAATAAATATCTCATTTATTACTCGAAAAATATGGATTTTTCAATTTACGCATGGCCATTTATCACGTTATCGCATATGAGTTATTCAAAGTTAACTTTAATTTAATTTGCGTATATTTTTACGTTCTCATTTTTATTTATTTTCATTTTTTTTCTTTTAATAGTTTATAAATGCTTCATTTTTGACTTTCTAACTATTTTATTTGCGTTCGAATTTAAAACATTAAGAAACAATGGGATAGGATAAAACTAAATCTTCAAATTGGAATGGTAAATCGACGTGATTGAAAACATGTTTAATCTATAAATTATAAAGGATATATGAGCCACATTTTTCGATATAATTTTATAATTCGCAAAATTCAAAGTGAATTTTTAAGAATTATGTAAAAAATGATGTAAAATGCTCTTCACTATTTGTAACAAAACAAATTGGATCATTATTCAATTTTTATCTTCGTATTATATAAAATGCTTTTTATTTTAAAGTAAAATTATGGTATGATTGTTTTCCGGAACAATGATTCGAACAATACCGCAAAAAAGGAACGCTTCCAATATTATTTTTGTTATTCTAGATAGTTAATTTCCGCTCTTTCCTTCTTCGCCAGCTTGTAATTATCATCAATCACTGTAATTGTTTGAAAAACTTTCTGGCTTTCATAACCCGATAACGTTGTCGAGCATAAGCATCACTCACTTCAGGCGCTACACCATATTTTCGATGGGGTGGCTCAATTTCATGAACAGCTATCGTTTTTGAGGAACGTGGTGGGCAAGGGCAATAAGCTGCATCACCACCTGGTACACCAGGTGCACCGAGCTAAAAACATCGATTATTCTTTGAAAATATAATTCTTCTTTTACAGCATTGTTGGCTGAAATTTGGCCATATAAGAAACGGAAGATTTTAAGAAAAACATACTTCTCCTGGTTGACCAGGTATTCCAGCAGCTCCTGGTTGTCCAGGTGGTCCTGGAGGTCCTACTGGACCCATTGGACCAGGTCCAGAAATTTGACCAGGTGCACCAGGTTCTCCTGCTGGACCCATTGGACCTGGTGGTCCTTTCGGTCCTGGAGTTCTATGCACTCGAACTCCTGGCGATCCTGGTACTCCAGGTGGTCCTTGTTTTCCTGGTAGACCTAAAAAAGTCATAGAACTAATACAGTTGGAAATTTCTTTTGTAATTTTTGTAACTTGAAAAAGAAAATTCAATATAAATGTAACAACAGGAATTTACCTGGTGCTCCGACATCTCCAGGTTCTCCTGGTGGTCCTGGTTGTCCCATACCATCAATACCCGGTTTGCCTGGTATCCCAGCTGGACCTGGTAGTCCCACTTGTCCTGGTGGGCCTGGTGGTCCGATTGGTCCAGGTGGACAAGCAATGCAACCTCCCCGTGTATCGATACCTGTTGATATAGCAATACCAGGTGCTCCTGGCTTGCCATCAAGACCCCGTTCACCTGGTTCTGAAATTTCGACAATCTCCAGACTTAATTTTTCAATTTTTTCTCGTGATACCATAAAAAAATAAATGATAAGAAATATTTTTCATGCCTGCTAATCAAAGGAAAATAAAATAGTAGTTGATTGTCAATTGCTGGAATTACCTCCTGGTAAACCGGGATCTCCTGGTGGTCCAGCTGGTCCTGGAGGACAACGTAAAGGTTGAAGAGCACAAGCTGGAAATCCAATACAATCATTTCTGATCTAATAAGTAAAATTTTCAAAATTTTATCACCGTTTTATTCATTCAAGTTACAAGAAGATAAGAATTCTTATTTTCATGCCTTTTCATTCATTCCTTATTTATTCTATCTAAAAAATAAAATGTTTCCATTTAGATTTTTTTTCCTCTAAATTTCGTCTTCTAAAATATCTTTTGATGGATTTCAGCTTACCGCAAATAGCACGACGTTTTTGACGTCGTTTAAAATCAAACGCAAAAGCATGCGATTGTTTTTTGACTGCAGATGCCACATTAACATTCATTATCTCATCCCATGCATCATTAGCTAACACCTAAAATTGTCGTTTTGAATTTGCTCTTGAAAAATTGAATGTTCAGATATCAAATTGGTTGAAATTTAATGTTCGTTATGATTGAGCATTGAAATGTATGTATTGTAAAAGTATGGTACTATTTTAATCACACATTTCATCTCTACTCGTTTTGCTTCTTGTAATGAAAAAATTTAAATCAATAAAATATTATCCATCACTTCCTCCAAATCGTATCTCAAATAAACATTATCATTTCCAGCTCCCAAGCTAATATACTATTATCATTCAATTAACAAAAACAAACCTTAAACTCATCCATATCATTCAATACTTCATAGTAAAAGCTATTAATATTCTGGAATAAAATACCAACAACAATCAGTGATGTGACGATAACCAAGCCACTTGCAACAGATGCGATATTTATAAGCAATTGAGTTCCCATTCCTAGAAATTTTTTCTATTAAGTTTGAAACTTTGAATTTTTTCTTGAGTTTGCAAATGAATCGAAAAAGTTTATGTGAAATCCGTTCGATATTTGATGGTTATTGGTTTAACAAGAAAACAAAAAAATGAGGCAATGCCATTTTAATTACATCAATTCTCGACCAATTTTTCTAACATAATTTCAGGAGAATTTCTATCGAAACAGATTTCAATTGATTTCAATTTTATAGAACTTGCAATTTTTGCTTTTTCCAAATATGCTTATGAAAATAAGTAGGACGCCGAACTATTTTTGTATATTTGATAGCTTTTTTTAGTGATGATGAGAATGAATTCTGCATTTGTGATAACTTTAATTTTGCCTTTAATATATTAACTAAATGATTCGTTTTGTCGAATTTAAAAAAGAGTAAACCAATATGAAACAAAAAAAAGAAAAGTTCTAAACTCGCTTTTAGTTTTCAGTGGAATAGAAGCAAAAAAGAAATTAAAAATAAAAGAAAAATAAAGTGTTCCTACATTTAACATTTAATCAGAAAAAAAAAAAAAGCATATGTGCAGATAAAATGAGAAGCGATGAGCATGTGATACTTCTACAGCAGTTTTATAAGGCATTTTCGGTACTTAAATCAGGCCCACCCATTTTGAAAACTTGTTTGATTTGTGATGGAGAAGAAGAAATGAAGCAGGCAGTGGATATTTATCTTTCTTTCATCTATTTTCTTTTTTTTTTTCTCTTTTCGATAATTTTTATTTTTTTTTTCCTTTTCTCATGATTATTGTAACATTTTCTATCTACAATTTTCGTTTCTTCTTTTTTTTCTTTTTTCTGTAGTATTCAAAGAAATATAATTCAATTCAATATTTTTTATTTTCAGTACAAAATCAACAAAATATTTCCCTTTTTCTGACCAATTTCATTCCAAAATAAAAAAAAAAAGTTGAAGAAATGAGAAAAAAATGAAATTCGACGCATTTTTCGTCAAATTTTTCTAAAGAGATGATCTATTGCATAAAAAACTTTTTCCTTTTTTTTTTTTCAGTAATATTTTTATGTATGATATAAATAAGAGAAAAATTATTAAAATTTTGTCCGGAATAAATATTACTGCAATGATTACTTTTTCAGATTATTCTTCTTCCATTATTTGATAGATTGAATGAAACGATTCATTTAAAAAATGTTCATTTAAATTTTGGCAATTAATTTTTGCATTCTTTATGTTTTCAAATATACATTGATTTGTTTATTGTCTCAGTATATCATGCAAATAGATCTCTTATTATATATATATATAATTTTTTTTAACAAATATTCTACTCATTCTTACAATGAAATTGCAGCAACTTCTATCAGATCAATATTCCAGTTCCATATTGATTATTAATTTATTAAGCATTCTGTAAAACTTATCTACCATATTGTTTTGGTCATTGGATATAATTGTAATCCATAATAATTACAATCCAGTTGGCGGTAATAAATCAAAAAGTTTGTTTGAGTTGAGCCAAATTTTTCCATTATTTGTTTTTCATTTATATATGTATTTTTAATGGGATCAAAAATTAAAATGTTATAATTCAACAGCTGAAATAAGTCTTTATCTGATGAGATTATCACTATTTTACAGTCTTGGTGTTTGGCATATTTTACATCATAAAAGATCCGATTATATATTTCTAGAAATATAATTATAATCCATAATATTATATTGTTCTGCATTACTTATATATATATATATCTGATATTTCCGTGCTTTAATATTTCTAACTTTACAATCCGTAAAGTTTTAGTTTTGGAATAAAAAAAAAAAAAAAAAGTGAAAGAAAACGAAAATGAATCGATAATTAGGACTCTCAGAACATTCATTTTATCCTTTCTTGTTGAAAATTTTTGCCAATTACTAATACTTTAAGTTAGCAGAATTTCATTCTTATACTAGTAAAGGAAAATCTTGAAAATTCTCGAGAACAACCAGATAATTTTACTATGACTCCCTAATTGTCATATGCGTTTTTCTTGCAAGATGATAAATCGATTTCATTCTTTTTTGCTGCCTTATCCTATTATTACATATTTAATTAGCCAACAATTAGATTCTTCCATCTTAAATATTATGTCATGAAATACATATTAAAAATTGCAAGTTTTATAAATGCTTATTTCTTCTGCTTTCATTTTATCATAATTTTTCAATATTCTATCTCAAACCTCATTCTTATCATTTACTTTGATTTCTTCCGCTGATGAATTTCCTTGACTATAATAAAAAACAATTGTTGCGGGTTAGAAAATGATAAATAACATGAATATATACTTTTGATCAATACAAAGTAACAGTCAAATTGATCTCATAATTTTAATGAATCGTTCGGTATGCCTTATCATTCAACCTTTAAATTTATTGATTAGATCATATATAGTTAATTAATTATACAAAAAAACTAAAGAAATAAAACTAAGGCTTTTTTTGGTTAACGATTTTGTCTTCCAATTCTTTTCCCTGACCCTTCCTATCTCAATTCCACTGAGCTAATTTTTTCATGCCAGCATTTGATAATATTTCATTTGATTAAATTAAATATCTAAAATAATTTTTGTAGTTCAATGTTGTTTAAAACTCATTATTAGTAGCCACTGAAATTACAATTTTATCTACGATAATTTATGCATTACACAATTAACATTTCTACCACATTTGTAAATATTATGAATTTTAAATTTTTAAAATTCAAATTTTAAGTAAATTTTCGACTGTCAGTTTAAGAAGGAAGATGATGCCAGTCACAATTTCCGAATTTTTTTGCTTTCTAAAAATATTTCTGCACAGCAATTGTTAATTAATAAACATTGAAATATAAAAATAAATGGCCAAATTGTATGATAGTTTGAAACAGGAAATGAAATAATTATTTAGAAATGACACTTTTTTTTTTTTTTAAATTAGAAATCCTACATTTCCAATTCTTCTTTCATAATTAAAATTATTGAGGACAGTTTTTGCAAAAAATTATTTTTCGCTCATTTGAAAAATTCAATTAAAGAATGGCTGTTGTTGAAAAAAATAGCAGCTATTTGCCAAGTAAATATATTCTTTTTCATACAAAATAAAAATTGCCTACGGCAGTATTTTTTTAACGCAGAAAATAGCTTATCACGAATGATCATAAGAAAAACGTTATCACTGAATGAGGAATGAATGAATAGTAAGATAATTCATTTAAAATAATTAAATTTTTTTCAATGCAAATATATTACCAAACAAAGAGCTACATTTCAGTTGTTATAAAACAGCAATTTAAGCAATTGAACTATTGATTTAATGAAAAAAAAAAGGGAAAAAAGGTAAAAAAACATACATAAAAAGACAAGAAAATAATTTTGAATAATAAATGACAATTCCAAACTTACTTGTTCATCAATTTTTTCGTTCATTATTTTTTTTTTCCTCTTAGCAAACAGGTTCTTTAGTTGAAATAAACAAAACGAGACAATTAAATGAAGTTTCAAAAAATTAAGAAGAGAGGCGAGGAAACTTTTTTTTTACATATATTTTTTTTTCTGAATAATTGGATGGGCCTGTAAGAGAAATCATTGGTGGAGTCATTAAAATGAGACAATAAAATGAAGATTCAGGAAATTGAGAAGACAGAAGAGTAAAATTCTTTTTTTTTTGAATAGTTGGACAGAGAAAAATCACCTGCTAGAGATATTCCGATTGGTTTACAATATGAATAATTGTCAATGATTTTAATATTAAGATCAAGTTTACAGATATATCTGTTGAATTTCAATTCGATTTATAATTAGAAAAATGTCACAGATATCGCAACAGATCCCAACCATACGGGGTAAAACAACGATTATATTTGTAAATTGCTCTGATTTTTGTTCACTTCTTTATAATTTTCATTTCAGTTACATAATTTTACATTACTTAAATCGACAACCAAATTCTAGCTTAATTACCTTTTTTTCTCACAGAATTTTTCAAGAAAAAAAAAGAAAAAAAAACATTCATTATCATAAACGAAAGTTTATCATGCACTCTTTTGCACTAATTTTTTCAATTAATGGTCAGTTAATTTTATTCAAGAATTTACTGATAATTGCATTATCGATGGAAATTTCATTTTTTTTTTCTTTCCATTTCTTTTCAATTGGTAGTTTTTTTCATACCGAATAAAAACCATTTTTCATTATCATTATCAATTAATAAAATATAAAATATGTCTGTAAACTGATTCAGTAAATTTGTTAAAAATTTGATTTTGTACAACAATTACTTTTCAGTTTCGAATATTTGACAATTAGACATTACAAAAGCAACATTAGGACTATCCGAATAAATTCAAGAAGAAGAAGTAAAGTGCATATTCGGAAAAATCTTTAATCGCATTATGGATGAAATGAAGAATATTATCGAATATGCTTTCTTTATTTGATTATTTACATCCAAAAAAAAAGAAAAAGTTGACAATTTAATCTTTTAAACTGATCTATCGATTTATTTTATTGGCTGACTGAAATATTAAAGTATTGATAAGAGCTACTTATAGAAATCAGTGATTGAACTTCAAAAAATCTGCATCATATATTTTTTTAATTCGGTTATTTCCATTCATAAACAGGGACCAGAGAAATTCTAATGGATGAAAACCGGTGGAATTCCAATCCATTAAATTGGTTTACATGCATGGACAGGTAGAAATGATCAACAAAAATATTTTCACGCAATTAACAATTTCTTTTTTACATTCTTTTCAATCGATTGAATTTTCTTTCCCATTTTTTCGAAAAAAAAAAAAAGAACAAGAAGATGAAAATCCTACCCTCCAAATGGATAATTTCAGCAGTGAAACTGGGAAGATATTTTCAAGTTTTTGAGGTGAATATTTTTTTATCATTCAGTATCAGCTCATTTATTTTATCACTCACATGAAATTTCTGTACAGTGGATTTTTCACTAGCAGTAATCTATTAAATAGCACATTAAATTCAAATTCAGAATTTTTATTAGAGTTCAGGAAAATGAATGAGTGTCAGCTATGATATTATGATTTATTGATTTTTGCAATTTTCAAAATCTCATAAATGCAAAATTTAAAAATCATCTACAAGTTAGAGCATTAATCCCTTTCCTTCTTCTTTTAATTTTAAGGACTTTATTTCAAGAATTTGAATAAAAATTACTAAATTTAAGCGCAAGTTTTCAGTTTGGAAGATTTATTTAGAACTTTTCAGAAATATTTGCACTTCTAGTTCTTTCTTACTCAAAATAAAAAGAAATTACAATAAAATCCTAATTCAATGTAAATAAATGTAGTTGATTAGTTATTCATTTCTTTTTTTCCTTTCCGGATTAGTTTCAATTTACGGAATCATTTCCTTTTTATGCCCTGCTGAATCGGAATGAATCTAAAATAAACAACACATCTTTACTATGTAACATACATTTCATCACTCTAAATGATTTTAATTAAATAAAATTTCAAAATCTTAAATTCAAATTTCTATATTTTGTTCTTATTGATATGAAATCAATTGGAGTTCATGCTTCAGCGTTTTCCTTATCATTGCGATCTCTCATTTTAATTTGAATAAAAAAAGAAAAAGAAAAAAAAAACTGATTTAAACTATCGAAAAAAAAAAAGATTGCGACAAAAGATTAATTTATAAGTTAACAAATATTATCGATTCAAAAAACATTCAAAGTTGGTGAATTTTGCATAATCGCTAAAAAATGTTTAATTGGTAAATATTTTAGAGGAAACAATGTAATTCTTTGCTTTACGTTACAAGTTTTTACAGATCGTTTTGCTAAAAAAAAAAAAACGCAAATTGATGAAATTTTTTTTAATATGAAATTATTGAACAATTTTATGATCGTAAAATATTCAATTTGGATCAATTTGCTAACACAAAAATCTCATGATATAATTATCAAACTCTTCATTTGTATTATATCGCATTTTTTATCTTGTTAAAAGGGAAAAAAAATTTGCAAAAAAAATCGCTTTTATAAATTATTGTCAAGAATATGTCACATCAGTTTACATTATATGCTGATATTTTATAGATCAAATAATTTCAGACAATAATTTTTCAAATAAATATTACAAATGAATAATAATTATAAGAATGATGATCAAAATATATTTATTTTCATGTTTAAAATTCAGTGATTTTTTTTAAATCGAAGAAAATTCTTTTAATTATTAATTTTTTCAAATAGTTGAGAAAGGAGAAAAAAATTAAAAAATGAAACAAATGATTTTCTGAAATTTCACATTCTTCATTTGCATATTTTTGCAGCACTCATTAGATTTAGCGTTTGGGAAAAAATGAATGAAAGAAAACGAACAAATGAAAAAAAAAAAACCATATTATTGAACTTCTCTTCGATAATATATACATTGCATAATGCGATAATAAATGCAAAATTTAATTATTCAAAATTTACTTTTTTGAAATTTCGAAAATTTTTGAGAAATATTTGTTTGAGAAAAGTTGAAATTAAATGTTCCCGTTTTAAGATAATATAACTTATTTATTTGATTAATAATAGCCTTTCATTTCACAAAGGATCTAATAAGCAAATCTTATAATATTTCAAAGTAATTCCGTCTTTATCATCTAACAAATTTCCATTAATTGGATAAAATAACAATTGCATTGTTATCGTTCGATTACTCAAATATCGATTCATTTCTATAAGATATTTTTAAAATTTTTTAATATTTTTAGAAATTTTATTCCATTGCCCGTCGAATTTCGATTTCAACGTTATTATTGTATTCTATGCTGAAGAAACTTAAATTGGATTGCTTACAAAATTAAATTAGTAATATTGAACTAATATAATTGCTGAAATTTAGTTGAATTTCAGAATTTTAACTTGAAAAGAAAAAAAAAAGTAGAACACTTCAAAGAATCTGTTTTAAATGGTAAATGTTAAAAAATCATTCAAATTGCTATAATTTGAGGTTTCTTGAAAGAGTACAACTTACTAAACATTTAATTGAAATTCATTATTCAGAACTCCAAATGTTTCCGCGCTTTTAATTTTATATGCAAAGAATATTATGAAAGTAGCAATTTATGAATGATATAAATATTAAAAAATACTGCATCATGTGTTTCAAATAATAAAATGATTAAATCGCATTGCACTTCTCAAAAATATAATTAATTTGAATTTTACGTTTTTCCTTTTCTTTTCATCTATTCTCTGATGATTTTGCAAGAATGCAAGATCATTCAGGAACCAGTATTTTTTCTCCACTTTTCTTCTGTTGAATAATAAATCAAATTTAGAATGTATTTCTTATTTTAACAATAAAAATAATAAAAATTGAAGTTTAGATTAAGAAAAAATTTTCAATAATAATACTTAATTTAGTACTATAAATCTTTAGTTTCCGACTTTATTCAAAAAAAAAAAAAAAAAAAAACTTTACTTTTTTGAAACAAATAAAGAAACGTAAAGATGTCTAGTACATATTAATGTTTATGTTTATACATATTAATTCCTATTCTAGAAAACAAAAAAATTATTGAATAAAATATGAAAATTTCATTCATATTATTCAGTATTTAATTGAAATCAAAATACCTGATAATAGATACAGGCATCTTTAATATTAAATATCAAATTTCAAACTCGTTATGTAAAAATAATGACCAAAATAAAATATTCATCAGTATATATTATCCTTCATTTATAAGTATTGCCTGCTGTACTTAACATATTTGCTTATCATTTTATCTATGATAAAAATGTAATAATTTTGATAGGTGAAAATATTGATAATTTTCAGGATAGTGAATGATAAAAGAAGCAATAATAAAAGAATAAGTGAAGAAAAAAATAATGAAAATAAAAGAGTATTTCTATATTTATCATCATTGCAGTTATGAAAAAAATATTATCCGAAAAAGAAACTATCCAATCTTTTTTTTATTTATAGCATTTTATGAAATATTCATAAAGTGTAAATTATTAAAAACTCAGAAAAAACATGAATAACCGAATGAATAATGAAATAATCATGAATGATGAATAATCTAGAAAAATGAAGAAAAAAGGAACGAACATAAAAATTGTAAGAATACACATTTAATTAGCAAATTTTATTAAGCATAAATGTTATTTGGCAATGTTTATAATGACCGATATTTTGCTTAAATTGAGAAAAGTATGATGACAATCGAGAAAAACAAAACGGTTGTTTGAATTTGTCATGATTCGGTTTAGAAAAAAGATGCTTCCCAAAAATAGACGAAATGACTGCTTGATTATTGATCATGAATTTTGATTTGAAAAAAAAAAAAAAGAACGGAACGATAGCTCATGATCTAAAATCACTAGTTATTCTCAAGAAGACTCAATCATAGGCATCTATTCAATAGGAAATAATATTAAGTAATAACATTTGGACAATCGGATAATTGAAATGATCATGTCAGTATTTTCAATTACTATTCTGAAAATTCAGTAATTTACATAAAATAAATAATATTGCTATAATATGCATGAGAAGAATCAAATTAAGAACTGATATGACAAGTTCAGAAAATCTTCACTTACATTTTGGCTGTTTCAGAAAGATTAAATTAAGAATTGAAATGACAATTTGAAAAAAAAAATTCATTTAAGTTTCGTTTTTATTTCTGCTAGAAATAAACATATAATTATTGTATACTATATTTTTGAAAACTTTTTTCTTTCACTTTAGTTTCATGCATTTTTTTTCTTTTTTTTTCAAAGCAATTGAAGAGAAATCGACAAATCTTTTTTCTAATCCATACAGTATAATCTTTCATAAACTTTTGCTTATGATACTGGCAAAAAAATGGAGAAAATGACTGTAAAAAAGAATTATTGCACAATAATTTGTAAGATGAAATCGGACGCGGTAGTGTAACCGTTACCTGTTATTAATTTTAGCAATCCTTCTCTATATAAACAGAAACAAACTTGTTTCTTGTACCAATTCGACCTTCATTCATTAGGGGAAATTTTTCATCTTTTAAAATATTCGGAAGCATTTTTTTTTCAATGGTTTGAAAATTCAAAATAATAATGATTCAATTCTTAATCCAAATAAATTCATCAAAAACTTCAAAGAATTATATTTGCATTTTTTTTTTTTTTTTATAATAATTGGATAAAAAATTAATTTAAATAATATTAAATACTTATAGCATTGCTCTTTAAATATTAATAAGAACTGCAATAATAATTTCTGGTGACACACTCGCAATTACTAAATTAAGTATCAATAGTAACATAATAAATCAATTTGAAATTGAAATGAATCATAATAGTTGGATAAAAATTAACTTGAATAATAATGAATCAAAGAAGTTCCATCGGTTTAAATTGCAGTAGAAGAATGCATTGAATGGTGGCAATATTTGAACAAGAATTGAATTGAATTGAATTAGAGTTTTCATATCGAATTAATTTTATTTATTTTGAAAATATCAAATTAATACTAATATTTAATGCAAGTTAAGGCATCACAAATGTCACTGAAAGACATTTTAACTTAATATTAATATTTGAATTTGATTTTTCAATTTTCTTGATTGAATATAATATGCTATTTATTTTTTTATTGCTAATATGAGTAAAACTTGTTAGGAAGATAAGTAAATGATAAACGGTACGAGGCGTGGTGACAATCTATGATAATATGATAACTATCACTGCGACACTTTATATTTTAATAAAAATTAAGTAACTTTTAGCTTTTTTTTTTTGATAGAAATGGAAGAAAAACCGCGACCCTATTCGATGAAGGCAAATGCCTTTGTAGCCATCGTCTTGGCCACAGGTGCTATTACAACATGTATGATAGCATTTCCAATCATTTTCATCTATATTCAATCACTGGAAAGTTATGTGCAAACAGACTTAGATCTATGCAAGGTAAATGAAGCAATAATTAGCTTTTATCAGCTATTAATTAATAATCAATGATTATCATTAATAATAGTTAATTACTTTTATTGTTATTGTTGCACTATTAAATCTTTTTAGAGCAATCATTTGATTAATTACAAAAATATCATTTCATTAATTGGAATTTTTGAACAAAAATAGGGAAGTAAATAAAGTTTGAAATTTGAAAAATTTTTCACTTGCAGAACAGAGAAATTTAGCAAAAAATGATTCAGATGCGTGCTCGGAATATGTGGAAAGAATTGCTTGAAATGAAAACTGGAGAGAAGCATTTGACAGCTCTACGTGTTAGTCGTGCAGCTAAGGTGATGAAAAAGGTCGCAAAAGATGCCAACCGTCAACGACGTCAACAAGCAGGCCTGTGTTGTACATGCCAACGTGGACCACCTGGACCACCGGGTGAACCAGGACCTGATGGTGAGAAAGATAATCGTGCACCTTGTTCATGAGTCTAGAAGAACAAAAGAAGTAAACAGTTGAAAAAAAAAGAAACAAGGAATTTCAAAATAGACATAAGTCAAACTTCCTTATTTTTGGTGTTCATTCGACATCAAAAAAAAAAGGACGTAAGTAAATCATACTTTAAGATTGTAAACAAAAATTCTATTGATTTATTTAATTTAACCTTTCAAAAAAGGAATTTTTAAAATTAAAAAATTTAGTTGGCAACAACTGAATGGCCATATTAGTTCGAAAATGATTTTTGAACTCATAAGCAAATTTTTCAGCTTGAATTAATAAATTTTCAAATATTATAGGTGCGAACGGTATTGATGGTGTTATTGGTGACATTGGGCCGCCAGGAATGCAAGCAATAGCACCACCAGAATATGAGCGACGATTGCCAGAACAATGTCCATGTGATGCTCCAGAAGGCCCGCCAGGTATTCCAGGACCGCGTGGGCCAACAGGACCTCCAGGAGATGCCGGGATGCCAGGTGTTGATGGTGCGCCAGGTGAGCCTGGAGCACCTGGGCTACCAGGACTACCAGGTCGGAATGGTAATCCTGGAATGAAAGGCCCGCCAGGTTTACCAGGAAGGCAGACACCGGGCGCTGAAGGACCACCTGGACCACCAGGGCCACCAGGAAGGCCAGGAAATGCTGGACTGCGTGGACCACCAGGACTACGTATGTTCTTTTTTTTTCTCAACAATGATTGTATCATATATTTTATTTAAATTATAATCTAATAATACAGCTTTTAATTAGGGTATGCGATCGAGCAATTAAAAGTGAATTTTGACTACTTTCACGATGTATTGATTGGAAATTTATGAATTTCAGCTGGTGCAAACGGAGAACCAGGAAGAGGCGGTGAACCTGGTCCAATGGGACCACCAGGTCAACCAGGACGGCCAGGACCACCAGGACCTCCCGGTAAGCCAGGTGAACAGGGACCAAAAGGACGTTGTGATCATTGTCCACCTGCTCGATTGGCTCCGGGTTATTAAGCAGGTGTATTTCCTAATTACTCAATCGCTTCCATTATTATTCTTCCCATTGTGATCATTGATGAAAGTCCAATAAATATTTAAACACAACATGTTTGCATTTTAACAACGATTAAGATTTCAACAAGCAAAAAATGTTGAATTTGTGTTGAATTTCAATTTAAAAATGGTTCAAAGGTCAATATCAATGCTTATAAAGGATTATAGTAAATATGCAACAAATTCGCAAATATCGGGAGCATTATTTTCAAGTTGGAATTCTGAAAAATTATAAAAGAATAAATTTTGCGAATTTCAAATTTTATGGATGCATTTCTTTTTTTCGACAGATCTTATTTTCCTTAAAATTTTATAAATTTACATTTTTAAATTTTTTCTTGATCAAATTTCTCAAGTAAAATACAACTTTTTTGGATTTTACTTATAAATAATTTAATAATTATTGCATAAATTATAGTACTGTTTAAAATATTGTAAAAATATTAAAAATTAGCTGGATCGGCCATGCTCCGCGAGTTCGGCTTCAGTTATTTTATATAAATAATAACATCAATATTCATTTGTACAGAATCTTAAACCTCCAAAAGTTCTCAAACAAAATCTTGGTCATCGGAAAATCCCTGCCAACTGCTTTGAAATTTTGATGCAACTCTGCATTCGAACATTATTATTTACTATTATTTATTGTTACTTATTATTATTTATCATTATTATTAATTATTACTATTCCGGAAGAGAAAGAGAGAGAGAGAAATGGGAGGCAGAAGGAGAGTGAGAGAAAGAAAGGGAGGCAGAGTAAACAAATCCCGTCTCCTCATTTACTTTTAGTTCTCACGGACGTGACACGTGAAAAAAGTAAGTAGTCTATATAAAAATGATGGCCTATTGAGATACAAAATTATGTCAAAACTTGAAAAAAATCGGTGGAGAACTTCCGGAGATCTGGTCTGAATAACAAGCAGCATTTACATTTTTATTCATATAGATTAATCCAAAATTTGACAGAAATTTAATAAAAATTAATGAAAACACAATAAAAACAATAGCAAACCTGGATGAAAGCCAGTAATTATCTGATGTAAACATACACATTTTAACATATTTAATCCTACAGTTCATTATTACTTATTGAATTAAATCTATTTGTTTAAAAGTTGTATCTTCAAAAGAGTGCAATCGAACGAAATTTTATACTATTTCAAAGGGTTAGAATGTCATTTTACGTTTCATCTGTTAATATCAATTCCAAATGACATATTTTATTTCATCGTTAGACAAAAGAGGCAAGAAGCAGCAATGATTGAAATGAAATAGAAGTGTAAAACAAAATAAAAGTCATATGTCTTGGCAATTATAGTTATACCGACCATTGGAATTATTATTATTTCAATCTACGCTTTTACCTACAATTAAAATACTGAAATTCTAACTATTTAATAAGTAGTTCAATCATTACTTTAATCTGAAAAATATTCCACAAACGCTTTCTGCCTATTTTCTTAATTTTAAAATTTTAAATTTTATCTTTTTGTCTAAAGCTCAATGCAAAAAGAAAGAGAGAAAGAAAAATATTGATGACTATTCATTTAAAAAAAAATTACTGCATAAAAAAATCGACTAGAGCAAAATTTTTTTTTTTATTTTCAAATTTTTTTTGCATAGAATAAATTGATTGAAGTTGTAATGCTCACAGCTAGATTTTACAATTTGTTGACTCATCTAACCAACTGCTTATTCTCTTTCAATTCTTCTTTTTCTCTTTATTTTCAACTTTTTTGATCGCATTTCGACTAAAATCATTCTAATCATTCATTGTAATTATTAACATATCAATTATCATATGTGAAATGAAATTCGTCTCATTTATCTGCGAAATATTTCTTCTTGTCTGTGTTTTTCTAATTTCAATTCTTTTCTTGACATTACGTCATAGACATTACTATGAATGACAAATGGCTATTTCATTTTTTATGTAATTATGCGAAAGTTCGCAGCAAATATCTCAAAATTGATAAATCGCTTTGCAAGTTTTTATTTTTAGCTTGTGCAATTCTTTTTTCAAATGCAAAAAAATGATTGACGCATGACATTGACGTATTTACATACGCTTAGAAATGATAAAAAACGAATTCAACTCATTCATAATCAATACCATCATCAGATAGCATACAGCACTTCTTACTACATGTTGTTTCTTTCAACGAAATTGATATGATTTATCTAAAATTTTAAGCGAAAACATATCACTTTAGATATTACTTCCCATCATAATTGTGTTAAATATTAATTATTCAAATTACTCAATTAGATCTGCTTCTAGAAATAGAAGAAAAAAAAAATGAAAAAACCGAAAGGTGAAAAAAAGCAAATGATTTCCTTAATTATCAGTAAAATTGATACTTTTGTAAGTTTGAAAATATGATAATATTAATAATTTCCTATTATTTAAAATGACTAATCAAATCTCGAGAATTTTATTCAATTTACTGCTATTATTATTGCTTCTATTTCAGTTGCATTTGTGATTATTCTTTTTTTCTTTCAAATAATTGGCTGAATATATATTTAAACTTTTCAGCAAAATCATATAAATATATATTATAATATTACAACATAAAAACTATACACATTCAAATGAACATCATATCATCGTATTTCTCGCATTTTCTCTTTCTCTTTCTCTCTCTCTCTGTTTTGTTTCTCGAGAATTTTGAAACTATTTCAAACATCTTTTCGAGAATTACCTTTTACGTCAAAATTGATCATGCTTTTATACTTCGTTTAAAAAAATATTAATTTAAAATCACAAAATGTATTTCTTGTTCGTTAGTTATTTTGATTTCTTTTTTTTTTTATTCATGTATATATACTTTTATGTCTTAAAAACTTGTTTCATTTATATATATTCTTGTTGCGGCAATTATTTTTGAAGAATTAAATTATTTGCAACAATTTTTTTTATATTGTCATTATCATCGTCATTTTTTCAAATGATAAGCTATCTTAGCAGTGATAACAGTGCAGTAATGGAATAATGAAGTAGTAATAATAGCAGCAACAGTAGTAGCAGTAGTAGTGAAAAACGTAAGAATAAGAATATTAATAAAATTAATAATAATTTTATTTGTAGCAGCAGCAATATTAGTAGTAATAGCATTATTAGCAGTAATCGTAGCAGTTTGTGGTAGTAGGAAAGCAAAAAGAATAATAGTAAATAACTGTAGTAGGAGAAGTAGTAACCGGAGAATGAAATATAAATCATCAAATAAAAAAAAAAAAGATGGATTTTAAATTTTCTAAAGTTTAAATCTATCTTCTTCTTTATTTTTATATTCTTTCTTTCTTCCTTTTTTTCTCCTTCTTACCCTTTCTCTTCCTCTCCAAATAATCACATCAATTTATCATTTACATTAAGAAAAAAGAAAGAAACCTTTTGGTTCGATAGATCATTGTCATTTTTTGTTATAATCAATAGTATCCTCTTCCTTTCTAATATATCTATCTTATTAGATTATATGTTTTAGAATTTAAAAATTTTGAAAAAAAAATTTCGAATTTTTCATGCTCACTTTTTTCGAAGTTATTATCATCATTCTCATACTTTATTTCTAATCTTTATGTAACATTCTTTTTTTTTTTTTTCAAATCTTATTTATTTGTCAATTGCCGTCATATTAATATATGTTTTTTTATTATACTAATACTTATTTAATAATCGCTATCTATCAATACACATACAATAAATACAAACATGTTACAATTAAAATAATCGTTATTGTTGTAGCATTAACAATACACATGCAATAGATAGTTGATAGCATAGACAATAGTTAACATTGTTTCCGTTTTCAAAACAATAAGCACGAATAATTTATAGCAAAAAGATGACAATTGTTATGTTAATCGTTAATTTTCTAAATATTTTGCCTATGAACAAATGAATTTCGATAATATAATGATAAAGAAGTTAATTAATGAAGAAAAAAAAAGAAATTTATTCATTTTTCATAGTAAAATTATTTCTGCTATCATGATTCTCTGTATAAAATGAGTCATTTGTCCAAATTTGATCAAAATCAAATTCAGATAATTTCCATTTTTCTCTTCTTTTTTCGGAAACATTTTGCAACAATGAAATTGTATCCCTTTCTTTTCGAATTTTAGAGAAAAAGCAGAAAAGGAAAGGAAACAGGGGAAAATAGAAAAAAAAAAAAAAGAAAATAGAAAAAGAAGAAATTTGAAAATTTCGAATAATGTAAACAATCATTATAAAAGCAGTCTTCGATTTATCTCCTCTCATCATTTCTATAATATTTAGAATTTTTATTGAAATATAAATTGTTAGTGTTAATGATAACATTGATAATGAAATTTTTCTTATCAATATTTGTATGCATCATTTTTATATTTTTTACTTTATAGTCACTTATTCACTTAATTTACCATTCTCCTGTTCTCCAGAAAGAAAAAAGGAAATTTTAAATAAATTAATTGCAATAATAATTCAACTAAGTATGAAAATTTCTGTCAAGTTATAAATTCCAAATATAATCAGACATCATAATACAGTAAATGATAATGATACTTTTTAAATGAAACATATTGTAATTAATTCTATTTGTTTATGAATGTATATATGTGTGTATCGAATACTATCAATTTACTTTTCATTTACTTTTTTTGTTTGTTTCCGAAACTACGTGAAAGCAAATGGTATCAATTGGAAATTGCAAAATATCATATCAACCACCATCATTATCGAATATCAGTGATAATAATGGTCCTTCACTTTGTCAAGTAAGTATTACATAGAAAAGAAATATATTTTATGCTTTGACAAGTCTAATAGACAATAATAATTCAAAAATTTTCTAATTTTAAAATAATCACAAAATCTGGATATGTTGTAAAATAATTATAGTTGATATAATTCCATAAAATCAAATATTTATTGTCATTTTTAATCATTATGTTCATAAATAAGTAAATAAATAAATATAAAAATGAATAGAAAAGAAAAAGGATCCATAAAAAAAAATGTTTATTTCTGTCCGGTTTCCAAAAGTATTAGTGCGATTAGTAGAAAGAATTCCGGAATTTGCAAAAATAAATATAATCCAATCCAAATTACCGGGTAATTAGCTTAATAGTATAATTATTATATAGAAAGAGAAGGAGGAAAATCTGCCTGATTTACATTAACAGATTATATTACAACTTGTAACCTTGACCTTGATCTAAAATTATTCTACGGCAATTATATGACTACAGATTAACATAAATCTCCTTTATGGCGCATTTTGATGATTTTATTTTAATGAAATTTATATCGTAATTATAAATCAAGTTTTCATGTTGCATTTTTAAAAAAGAAATAAGTAATTAGTGACAAGTTGTTGTGATTATATTCTTTATATATTAGAATAAAATAAAATCTTGAATATGGGAAAGTCCTCACCTATTGCTTTGAAATTTTGACACAACGTTGCATTTGAATATGCGCTTGATTTTAAATATTTATTATTATTTATTATTACTTATCATTATTTATTATTATTTATCATTTTTTTTACCACTCAGTATTACCTATTATTCATTATTATTTATTTTCATTTATTATTATTCATTATTATTTTTTATTATTCACTATTACTCATTATCGTTTATTATTATTTATTATTACTTATATATGAAAATATTATCATTATTTATTATTATTCATTTTTATTGATTACTATTCACTACAATTTATTACATTTATCCTTATTTATCATTATTTATTATTACTTACGTGAAAACATTATTATTTACTATTATTTATCAATTATTTATCATTATTCATTATTATTTATTATTATTCACTACTATTAATTATTATTCATTATTTTTTAATTAATAATAGTAATTATTAGAAAAATGGAAGGAAGAACGAGAATGAGAATAAAAAGGGAAGGTGGATTATTATTATTATCATCAGTGATATTTATTTTCATTTATTTATTTTTTCTAGATGCAAATCGGAAATTTCTCTAGTACTTGCTTTTATATGCAAATTAAAAAAATTCTCCCGATCCAAAACTTTATTTTCTACTTGCAAACTAAAACTTAATCAACAGAAAACATAGTCTTAATAAAGGAAATAAAATCAATGAAGTATTAAAAAGTTTATTAATAACCTAAGGCATAAATATATATGGAAATTTTTCAATCTTTTTTTTTTATAGACAATTATTTTTTCAATCATTAAATCAAAAATGAACTAGCGAGAAATCTGAAAAAGTTCAAGAAATTATTAATTCATTTTTCAATTTCAGTATTTACCTCACAAATAATCGATAAAATACGATCAATAAGAAAAAAGAAAATGAATAATATCAAATGTATATTTATTATCTAATTTTGACCATATTTACAGGTTTGCTTCGAGCCATTCAAGCAAAATATTTGCATACCGAGACTTTTACCCTGTGGTCATAGTTTTTGCCATATTTGTATTACTGCTTTGAAACTTAATTCTATTTACATATGCAAATGTCCATTATGTCGATATTCGTTTCCGTTACGATATGATACAAACTTTCCAATCAATTACAGCCTGCTTGGTTTGTATTTTCTTTCCTCTTTTTTCCTTTTTTTTTTTTTATTTTTTGAAAAATTTTAGTTTAATTTTGTCAAATCAAATCTTAACTGATAATGAAAATAATATTTGTTCTAATGCTATGAAGAATAAATTTTCTGATGTAAAATTAAACTTTGACCAATAAAAAATTTTTTTCGATTTCCTGATTTTTAGTAGCAAATTTTTATTCGATTCAAGAATAATTCGTACAAATTCAATTCACTCTTTCATTAGAGAATGGAGCTGAACTAATTACTTCATGTTATCATTGCTTCCAAGTCTAAAAGTTCCTTCTTTTTTTCTTTTTATTTATTTCTCTTAATTTTAAATATTTTCAAAGCAAAAGGCCGACATTGAACAATGGCACCAATTAAATTAGTGAAATGTTGCGATGTTAACATAGTTATTGAATATCGAAATGTAAAAATTCAGAATAATTAAATTTAATATCGCTGAATTTAATGAGATAGGACATAAATGAGTTCAGTGTGATTAAATTTAATGTTTTATTATAATTATTAAATGCCGAATTAGCGGATAAATCAGATTTTAGTAACATTTATTTTTTTGCAGCTAAATTAAATTTTATAAATAGAACAAACTGATTATAATTTTCTTAAGTCTTCTCGAGATTTTTATGTTGCAAATCATATTTGAAGAATTTTTTATTTTTTTTTTATTAAAAATTATATACTTCATTTAAAAATTTCGTTTCAATACTTCTCTTCATATTATTGTATAAAATATGAAAATGCTACAAAATGTTGAAGTAGAAATATTAGTGAAATTATGAGAATAATTGACCAAAAAGATGCGAATTCGATGTATTATAATAAACAATAATTATTATGAACTTCTCAATGACAGAAACTTTCGTACATAATTCCATCGATCAAATGGAGCAATTTATTATTACTGTAATTAATCGAATTACTTCAAATATCGTAATTTTTTTTATTGAAAAATGGATAAGCAAGAAAGGTTTGAATATTAATAAAAGCGATTTCAAAAAGATTATATTATTTTTCTTTTCTTTTGGTTAGTAATAATCGTTATGAACAATACTTATCATTGTAAAGCTGATCGATGATATGTTTGGAAATGAATGAGCAAAATTTCGAAAATTGGGAAAGTGAAAGTTTTTTTTCTTGAGAATTTAAATTCCTTTATGTTAAAATTTTTTGAATGCATCCATATGAATCTTCGGTTCAATATTAGTATTAGAATAATTTTAATTTTGTTGATTTAAACAATTAAATTTAATAATATTTAATTCTCTACCTATGATATCTTTCAATCATATTTTCGATTCAAATAGCTATCATCGTTTATCTTGATTCTTGCTATCATTATCATTTCACCTTGATCCCTTCTCCCTTAGAGAAAACAATCAGTTAAACTACCTCATAATGTAACTATAAAACTATCATTTGATCCGATCTAATATTATGTATCAATTAATTTTATCGAGTTTCTAATTTATGATATAATTTTTACCATCAGTTGATCTAATTTTTTTTTTGTTTTTTTCAAATTATCATTATATTACAATTTGTAATTATAGTTTAGTTTCATCTAAAGAATCGGTGACATTTTATCGAACAGATAGAAACAAAATAAAGATAAATATTGTGCCTATGTTCGCAAATGAAATGACAAAAAAAGTGTCTTCTATCGATTCCCTCGCCAGTATTGATTCAAATTTATGGAATGAAAGGTTGCTTGAGCAGACCGAATGGAACGAATTGATTGTACTCAGTGACTGTGGATTTGAAACCAACCATTCATTACAAATTTCTTTATTTTCTGATCAATAAAGTTTCATCGATAGAATGGCTTGGCAGGAAGATCGACAACAATCAAGAAAGATACTGCGAAGAAGAGTAAGAAAACAAAATTTATCCAAATCCAGTTCAGGAAGGGGACGAAGACGAGATTCATCTAAATTCAATTTATTCTTATCGATTTGCTCTTTTCTTCCAGGTGAATTCTCACTTCTTTTTTTTTTTCTTCCAAATTTTCATTCCTTTCATTTTTTGTATTTTCTCTTTTTTTTTTTTTTTTTTTTTTTTGTTCATCTTCGATTTCTCACTTTTTCACTTCATTTAATTGCTAGTATAATTGCTGCCAATTATTGATTTCATTGATAAAAATTTATTGATAAACGTTATCAAATACCTTATGATTGAATTGATAAATAATAGTTAAGCAGATCAAAATATTCGATCAAAATATTTAAATATCACATGAGGAATTATGCCATTTAAAATCTTTCTTATTGTCTCTTTTATATTAAATTTTTCTTTTGCTTTTTATTTTTTTTTTATTGGACGATAATTCCCTTTTTGGATGACAAAAATAGAGGTGAAAATTGAATTTGAAGAGATGAATTAGAGAATGACAAAATGATGCAACAATTTTGGAAGAGATTGAGAAATTGAAAAAATATTCGAAAATAATATATTGTAAGAGAGTGAGAAAATTTCCGGGTAGTTGAAAAGTATAAGTAGTAACAGAGATTTGAAAATTTTAAAATAAAAATTTGCAAGAAATAATTGTCATTTTAAATTTTGTAATTTATTCCATGAATATGAATACAGGAAAATATTGCAATATTCGTAAAATTAAAAACAAATTATTGCTGAGATTCAGGTACACATGTGAGGCGGTGGAATTCCAGATTCCATTTTTACACTGATACAGTTTATTTTTATCATATTTATGTATTAATTTCTATGCCAAAAAATGTGCAAAAAAAAACCTTAAATTTGCATTATGTTTAATTTATCAAATGTGAATTTTCCTTGAAAATCATTTTTTTTTTCTTTTTTTTCTATAAATAGATTAGAATATGGAATATTTTACAATACTGGAAATTATTTTTATAAGATATGTAAGATTTGATTTCATTCTTTTAATGTTTCATAATTTATTTTTCACCATAATGTATGTCGGAATTCGATATATCCGAATTCAAATAATTAAATGTAATCGATATAATTTCATTTTTCAAAATAGTGATATTTTCTTTATTTTTGCAATCATTAATTCTGATAAATATATAAGTTCCAGAAGATTAATGAATATATTAAATAGAATGGGTTATTTTTATTGTTTGTATTCCTTTTCATTTCTTTAAAATATCATATTCTGTAATCAATTATATTAAATATTTTGCTTATATTTATTGTTGTATGAAATTTTATTTGGAATGAATTCATTTTTCAAAACTTTTAGTATTTGAAAAAAAAAAAAAACCAACAATAAATTCTTATCTGGACAAGCAGCACATGAATATCAAATATAAAAGATGAAATAATTACCTACAAAACTTTATTTGCATAGCAAAATGCAATTAAAATTTTCACCTATTGCTATAAAATCGCAATTTAGTTGCGATAAATTTAAAGTGAGATAGATATATTCCATTGTTCCATCTGATCTGATTCAATTTTGTAGAACAGTTTTCAAATTTCGAAATTTTTGTTTATGCTAAACAATTATTGAATTTTTATTATACGTAAAATGATAAGTTTCAAACAATACCGGTAATTTCGCTATCATAAAATCTGCCAGTTAAAAAATAATATGATAGCCATTCTAATCTTCTTCACAATTCCAAAGTGATCAATTTGATAATTCTAACTTTATTTTGGATGAATATTTAGATTTCTAAATATTATATTATTATTTTTAAATATTGTTTTATATTATTTTTATTTTTTGAATTTATTGGTAGGTATATTTTTTCAAAATTAGATGATTTTTTCTTTTGGGAGTAAACGGGAAATATAGGAGCGGGAAAAAACGAAGAGAAAGGAAAAGTGAATTTAATTAATGTACAAAAAACGTACTTTCTCATTCATTTTCTTCTTACGCAGGCTTTATTAATTATCTTATTAAATTAAATTATTAAGTTCAATTATATTGTTATCTTTTTTATTGAGTAATTGACGAAAACAAAAAAATGTAAAATTAAAATCTCCCAAAGAAATCTTTTTTTTTTTTTTTTTGAAATTTATGCAACTTTTTTTTCAAATTAAAAAAAGAAAAAAAAGAACTGCCATCGAATTATACTGAAATAATATGCTAGTTGATATGATTGATTTACGATGATAATTGACTGGCACACGCTGGTCAAGTGGTCAAGTTGGTCATTTATTGATTATATACATACATAAATGTATATATTCAGTGAAAGCTTATAATGTCCATCCACTGTTCATGCTCATTTAATTAGATTTCTATGCAAAGAGATGGAAAAGAAAGGTATCCGAGAGAGAGAGAGAGAGAGAGAGAGGGAGAGAGAAAGAGAGGAGAGAAGAAGAAAGAAGAACATGTTGGTTTATCGAATTCTAATAGCATAGCTTATGCTACTTCTCACATCATTTATGGCTATAATTGACCTTTGCACTCATATCTTTCGATTCACTTTTTCATTATTTTCTTTTCTTTCATCTCTTTTTTTCTCCCTTTTTCTCTCTACCTCTCTTCTCTTCTAATTAATTTGTTTTTAGTTCAAGTAAATTAATGAATTTCATGCAAAGGAAAGTAAGATAGTATCCATAATTCAAATTCACTTTATTGTTGCCATCACCACGAGGAAAATAAGATTGTTAATTAATACCGTTATAACCAAAATGCCTCTTATCATTCGCATTGAATTAGAAATATACTGAGATTGTGCGAGTATTTCAACAACAGTTCAAAATTTTGAATTTTCATACCTCAATCAAATTCAAATTTATTTCGACTGATTTCTTGCAAAATTTAAGGTAATATAAACTTAAATATTACTCAAATGTGAAATTTAAAGTTGAATATGATACTTAAATACATATGAATTTGAATTAAACGTGGAACTTTATCTTTCAACACAACACGATCTAATTTGTGCTTCCGCCTTTCGTGATTTTGATTTCTTCTTTTTTTCTCAATCACAAATTTATCAAATTTTCATTTATTCTTGCAGCCTTCTGTATTTATGCCATCTTTTTTAAAGCCTAATAATTTATATTAAAAAATGATTAAAATTATCATTTCCCATTTAAAAATAAGACGCTAATTTCTCTTTCACTTTTAGTTTTTTTTCCTGTGAATTTATAAAATTCAAAGAGAAATATTCAGTATTTGGAATCAAAAAAGAAAAAAAAATAGGATAAAATATATATAATAAAAAATGATTAAAATTGAATTATCATTTCCGACACAAAATCGAAACTTTTTATTTCATATTCAGATTTTTTTCTCGAATTAATGGAATTAAATGGTAATTTTAGATCTTCTTGATCATCTTCAATCCTCGGTTATGACAAAACAGTCAGATGATGTGGCAATACAAAATGACCCTATTTTACCGTCATCTAGCAAAATCAATAAATTAAAATTTTCAAAATCTCCACATGGATCATCACGATTATCACATTTATTATCAAAAATTTCTCGAAAAGATAAGGTATCATCTTTTCTTTTCTGTTAAATTATCATACAATTTCGACAAGTATGAATCTATGAAAGGATTAAAATTGTTACTTTTACATAGCATTTATTTTTATTCTTTATTGTATAAAAATATTTGAGTTAAATTATGTGAGCTATAATTTTGACACAATTATTCTATAAAATATTTCGAAAAGTATTAAACGACTCTAACATTGAGTCAAAGTCCCCAGATACAAAAATTTATAGTTCAGGACTGCTTCGAAATTGATAATGGTTAATTTTTTATATTATCATCGCAGTGAAATTATAATCCTTTAATCTCTTTATCTTCAATTAATAAAGAAAAATGATGTTAAAAGATAAAAATTTCAAATCAAAAGAAAAAAATTAAAGCCTTGCATTTTATTATAGTAACATTTTTCTGGAAAAGTTTTTTAATTTAGTTCCCATTATATTAAATATTTTAAATTCCATAAATTTATTTCCTTTTTTCGTCAGAATTTATCGAAAATTTTGTATTAATTTATTAAATAAATTTGTCAAATATAAATATCTAAATTTTTTGATTTTTGTTGTCTGTGTGCTATCATAAATGATGGATGATAAAGCCGTCATATCGGTTATTTTAATAATATTATTCATTTTTTAGAATTTGCGAATGGTCATTTAAGCCGAAAAAATTCTGATATTATCTTTTTACTAAATGCATTAAAATATTGATTGATAAATACTAATTTTTTTTTTTTTTTTTTTTTTAGAAAGTAGCAGATAAATATTACATTTCTGCGGAACCGCCGTTCACTTCAACTCCCGATATGTCGGGGGAAGAAGATGGTGTTGAAGTGTCATATGTGGAGACGGAAAGTGAATTTTCCGAAAATACAGTTCCGGCTATCGATTCTGCTAATGTTAAAAGTACATCAAATAGATTGATTTATGTTGATGGTGCTGCTTTAGAGGATTCATCCACAACAACAACTGCATCAGCGGACTATAGTAGTAGTTCCGCAATTGGGAATATCAATGTTGAGGTCAGTTAGTCTCACTAATTTGACCTTTTATCATGCTTTAAATGGTATAGATAAAATTTGTGCTTCATTTTTTCATCATCTACTAATCAAATATTTTAGAAATTTAATCAACTGAAATTTATTCGAAATTCACTTCAAATTTAATACGCAGTTTACTATAACTTAGTGTTTTCTCATCGTATATGATTGTATTAGAAGAGAAAAAATTATAATAATTTAAATAAAAACTCGTTTAAATGTTCGTTGTTTATTTCTACTTAACGTTTCAAGTTCTTCACCGATTAATTTAAAAGTTTGATACAATTTCACATTCGATATAGATGCATGTTTCTATATGGATATACCTACTTTTTTTTTACCCACCTGTGACAGGTAAAAATAAGTAAGCGGAAGTTCCAGCTAGTAAACAAATAAAACCTTGATAGAATGAAATTCAAAATTTTTTATGACTATTTCCAATACTATTGACACATTATATTAGTTCAGTATCGATTAATTTACAACGTCAATTTATTATTTGGTATCTCTTATATCAAAGATTATAACTATAATAGTTTATTCTATTTATTCATTATTTTTTGCTTTTTTTTGTTAATAATTTGATATAAAATCATTTTTATCATATCATTTGTTCCGATAATTATTTATGCATTATTCTGGTTATTATCAAAATACTAATTGTACCTCAACATGGATTACATAACTTTTTTATCCCGCAGAAATCTGAAATCATATGTCATATGTAGTTTATCATGCTAATATAATTCTGATAGTCAATATTTTCTTTATTCTTTTATTCGTCCAAATATGCATATGTAATATTTATTAAATAACGTATTTAACGCACGAATATTCGCTATTTTGAATTTTAAAATAACTTTAATATATTTGAAAAATTTTTACATTTGATTTCTTCTTCATATATAAGCAAAATTCATGAAGTTATTTGCGAATAATATTTAATTTGTAGTTCAACGTTTCGAAATTTGAACATATTTTCCAGAGTCAGATGATAAGAAGAAATTTTATTACTTGTAAATCATCGGATCAAGAAGTTGTACAATCAACAACACAAACAGTAACAACAACCGATATTAATGCAAATATTGATGAAAATAAAAGTTTCAAAAGTCGTACGAATTTGACGACAATATGGTTTGTATTGCAATATGATATTAGAAAATGAGAATTTAAGTAATACATGATCATAGATCGATTCCTGAAATAGCCTTATGTTGCGATGTCAATCGCTAAATTTTTTCTATTAATTGATCAAATCATCGGCTAATTCAGTGATGACTAATATTCATACTTCTTTGATAATGATAAGCATTAATCATTACAAATATTATAAATATTATTTGGATGTTTTATTTTTTCTAATATGATTTTTCTTTCGAATTCTTTTTTATTAAGAATAAAATGGTCTGTCAATAAAGAAAAAATCTAAAAATTATAGCTGTTTACCAAAGTATGACAGAATAGATTAGAGATATTGTAAAGCAATAGGTTATATTAAAATATGTTTCCGAGATTGTTGGATGCAATTTAAATTCACAATTACAAATTTGGACATTATGCAAATCGAAAATTAATATTTATATAGATGAAAGAACTCTAATTAGTAATGAAAACTAATTATCTCTTTCTTTATCGATTCTCATTTGCTGATTTCAATTTAATCCATATTACTGTAATGATCGCTTAAATTTCATATTTACAGGTATATTGCTATTGTTAGCATGCAATTATTTTTGGTCATTTTCGTGCTATTTTGGAGTTTGATCATCCTTAAAATCTTTTATGATGATTTCTATAATACCCGATCAAAATCATCAATGCTATGCAGCAGTATTGAAGCGATCGATGAATGGCTATCGTTGGATCTAGCACAAACAATCAAATGCAACAATGATTCTATTAGTTTCTTCGATCGATTAAAACATGAAGCAGAAGTGTTTATTCAATTTCTGATAGTACAATTCCGCTCCATTCCTACCATTTTAACATCGACGACATTTATCCAGTTGTACGAGTGGCTATTGAAAACATTGCGAAATGGAAAGGAAATTTTGAATGAATACTATGAAATTGTTTGGACAAATCTTCTGAAAAACTATTATGAAATGATTTGGAAAAAGTATTGTGAAATAATTTCGATAAATATAAATGATTGGAAGGAGAAATTCTATCGAATGGTACATTCATAATTACAAAAATGCTCTAGGAATGTTTTAGCTTTAATTATTAAGGCTGAAAAATGAATATCGAACTATGATAATCCTGTAGCTGTCGAATTATTCTGATATTCATTATTGTATTGATTTTAATATAATTATGTCTTATTCGTTTTAAAACAATCCCGTCAATCTTTAATTAGTCAGCAGTTATAAAAAGCCAAACATTTAGCTTTTCGGTGTTTCAAAGATGTATACATCGGAATTTGATTATCATTCTTTTGGAATTTTCAAAATTCCATAATTGTTATTTTATGTTTTCAAATTAGAGTTTTTAATTTACCTCTCAAAAAAAAAAAAAAAAAAATTCAGAATGATGCATTTATATTTTCTGTTGTATAATTGTTTCAGTTTCATATTTGAAATGTATTTTCATTTGCATTTAGTATCATGAATTTTTTAGTTTTTCAATTTTTCCATCATTTTCACGAATTTTTGTGATATTTTTTCATTTTGAACTTATTAGTAGGAAAAAAATTCCGTTGATGATAAATAGCGGTCATGAACAAACTAACATTTGCGATATCATTTATTATTAAAATAAGGAAAAAAAGGATGCAGGTGTAAGTATTATCAATTGAATATTAATAAGAAAAGATATAAATAAGATAATTCAATGTCATTTTCCATTTCAATCCGTTACTGTTTGCAAACGAAAACAATGAACCCAATTCTGCTATATGACCTTAGAACTTAATTGATTAACAGCAAAACTATTACGAACCAATAGATTTAAAGGAAAATATTCCTAGATCAATATTCTTAGCAACTTCATCCCCTTAACCATTCATATCTCAGAGTTCATCTATCGCATTTCCAGTCAATCAGTTCTATCCCGAAAATCTTTGATGACAAATGAACTTTCTAGAATCAAGTCGCCTGGAAATAATTACAGCTCATCTCTTTCCTTAAACTCCACATATTCTAACATTCGTTCTAAAATCTTCAATTTTTGATATTAACTTTGATGTGCAGTATTTCTGCTACATCTAAGTGAGACTAATTTATTTATCAAGAAACAGCAATTGATTCATGATTTTGGATCTTGATCTTATTTGTTAAAAAATATTTCAGCTACTCTTCCAAATTTTTACGTTCCTTTCTCGTAATAATAATTTGTCAATTCATTTTTAGCGAAAAAAATTTACTGAATCATTTTTTTAGGTAAGAAAAGATCTTTTCAAATCTGCAATTGAGAATGCTCAATGAATTTGTGCAAGGAGAGATAAGCAATCAGTCAAATGATTAAGCGTTGATTATTTTCGATCTTGATCTTATTAATTGGAACAAAAAAGGCTTTGTTGAAATGCCTCAATATTATGCATAAGAATCAATATTACTACCTCTTTCATCTTCAGTTGCGGAAAATATTCGATTCAATTTTACTCCTGCACTATGTAAATCGAAATATCTTTACCATTTCTGTAAGTTGCAGTAAAAATGAATAAACACATTTCAACTCAATTTTTCAAATCAAGCATTTCCGCCTAAAAATGAAAATTTGCGCAGTATAAAACTTAAATATCATTCAGTAGAACTTCAGTAAGTATCAGTAATTTGATTTCTTCGGAAAATTCAAAAATTCAAATTTGATAATTTTTCGAAAAATGGGATTAACCCAAGAAAATCTGTTGAAAATGAGTGAGTGAGAAAATGAGAAGACTGTCAATCAAAACAACAAACTCCTAGTTCTATGGTAATGATAATAATCACAAGTTTAAAAAAGAAAGCAATTATGGGTTTAAAAAAATCGATGATATTTTAAAAATGAGATGCTTTAAATCTAAAACGAACTTTTAAGTTAAATATTTTGGAGAATCTTTTTGATTAAAATCTTTTTGCCCTCAAGTTTTTATATTAATTTTCCAAAAATCAACGCGAATTTCCTTATCGAAAATATACCGAGCAGAGTATGAAAGCCCAAATAATTTTCTAAAATAATTTTTGTGTCTCAAAGTCCTACATTATAGAAATTTGTTCTATTTGGATTGTTATTCAATTCATATGTAAATTCCTTTAGATTATACGTGTTAAATACCTGCTAAATCTATGTCTTGAACATCTGTAAATCCAAGTCATATGTAAAATTTTTCGTTTTAAATTTAATGGCAAAATTAATTTTTATAAAGCACTCATCTCACTATGCAGAAATTCCAACATTTTTTCATGCTGAGAAATGAATCTGTTACCTAATTTATAATCATGTAACATGTAAAATTATCTACATCCGGTATGCTAATCATGTAACATTTAGGGTTATGCACATCTGGTAATTTATAACATAAAATATGTCTTTTCTCAGGTACCAATCTCTTATACAACGTGAACATCCGCTTATCGAGGATAGCAGTTATTCTTAAGCTGCTTGTGTTAATTGCTGGCGTGGTAATTTTCGGAATTGTAATTGAAGCTAGTATGGTAATTTGAACTTTAATTGAAGCTAGTTATGGTAATTTGTATTTTTCAACTGCTCTTATAATTTTCGATTTTGTAATTTTGACTTGGTAATTCTCGGCTGTTATAATTTCGATTTTGTGAACTTCTATACCATATACTCCTACTCTTCATAGTATTCTATAACTAATTATCTGTGGTATTAACAATAAACTTACAAAATAATTATCCACTCATTCATCAATTCGACTCAAAGTGCAAGTACTTTCTTTAACTATAACTAACTTGTTAACTCAAAGAATAAAATTTACGATAAAGAGATCATTGAAAGATCTTTTCAATATGTTGCTGTTGAGAATTTATTTTTTTTTTTTAATGCAACAAATGTTTGTAAAAAAAATCGTTCAACAAATATTGTAGCATTTTAAAAGTGTGCAAATAAAGTTCTTTGTTTCTTCTTTCTAACAATAAATTTTTACAAAAAGTAGTGTCTCGTCATATACTATTTATTGTCATATCTATCATAAGAAAACTGTCATAGAAATTTGAGGGAGACTATATGTAGATGGAATTGAAATCCTAAGACATCTGGCATCTTGCTAGCAAACAATTCCAAATTTTAATTCAAAATTCCCCCTGGAAAAGTCAGAATTTCAGATGTTAAAAACTAGTGCTTTGTCATTTTTGTTCACGAATATTTCCTGTGTGTTGGTTACTGTAATAACTCTCTCAGTGATATCATTCTATTCTGAGTGAAAGAATTTTGACATAAATATTTATAATACAATGATGTTTTGAAAAAACTAATCGGAATTTTAGAGAGGAGGAAAGTTAAAATTATTATGCAAAAAGATTAGAATTCTTTGGTCTCTTATACAGATCGTATGATTTATCGGAATGTATGAAAAACAATTCTTTCCACCATTGCAATAATTGCTGCATTGTTGGAATTCGTTAGCTAAATTTTAATAATTTTTATTTATATATTTTTACAAGTTTTATTTATTTATTCCGATCGAATATTTTTCTGAACTGTTTTTTAGAATTTGAGCCAGATTTCGTCGCTTCAAGCACTGTCATATACCAGTGAAGTGCATCAAAATGCTATCAACCTCTATTTTGCAATCTCACCATCATATATTACACAAGTACCGGTAAGTGAACAAGACATTGTTCTCAATATAAAAATTAAATATTCATCAATTTTTTTTTTTTAATCTGTAAACAAAAAGCTCTCTCTCTCTCTCTCAAAAAAAAAAAGAAAACAACAATCGAAAACAAAAAGCTTTCACTGTTCTTACTGCTTTTCCTCCTTACATTCAAAGCAATGATTTGCGACAACACTTCGTCGCATAACGTCAGCGATAATATAGAAAATCTGTATGTTGCATTTCCCAATCACTTTCGGGACATGAATTTATCAATCTATCCACTGAGTCTACACAACATTTGTTCCAAATTACCAATATGAAATAGCGAACTACATTATTTCTCAAATCGTTCTTGTAATTCGTCAATTGCTTCCAAAGTATAGCAAATAGCAAACGGCGATGAAATGTTACTGTTCAAAGATTCCACAGTTGATACTTGTAAATTTCTTTAAATTGTGATTGTTCAAAAATTGCAAAAAAAAAAAAAAAAATCATTAGATCGTTTGGATTATAAAATAAATCATTTCAAATTATCTCAGATATCGAATAAAAGCAATCAATCAATAACGCAGGAATAAGCGATTATTTGAAGCTAGAAAATGACATTATGCAATTGAATTTAAAATAAGATTGTTCGATATCAGGAACCATTAAGCAGACAAGGAAGGAGAAATAGCGCTAAAAACACGGTCGAAACAGAAAAAATGCCGTTCAAATGTGACATATGCGACAATTCAAAATATCCATGCAAACTGCGAAATCAAAATTTGACACATATGGGCAAAAAAAATTGAAATGTGACATATGCGGCAGGCAATTCAAATATTTGCGCAGTTTGCAAGCTTATGTTATGATACATACGGTGCCGCATTCGAGAATTCGTGAAAGCTGCGAAATCATATTCCGGTGAAGAACTGTTCAAATGTAATCAATGGGGCGAAAAAATCAAGTATAATGGCAATCTGAAAATACATGAACAGAAACAAACACAAGAATGCAGATTCATTCAAATGTGATAAGTGCGACAGAATATTCTGTCGAAATTATGATTTGGAAAGGCACAAAAAGAAGAAAAAAATTCTGCTGAAAGATTATATCCTGCAGTAAATCCCATAATTATACCGATAATCAATGTCTCTGTCACAGCTATAATAATAGAAAAAATAATTTCATCGGCAGGACTGTAAAATATTTTGTGATAATTTGAATTGTTGTCCAGTGTTTTATCTTTTAGTGCCTTGTCATAATTTCTTGGCCGAAAGTGATTGATGGAATATGAATGGAATTTTTTTTTTTTTGAGATAGAATGGGACAAAATTTCATATTGTATTCATTTTATCACACAAATTTTCATTTTAATTTACGTGGCAATATTCTATTTATCATCACATTTGTATATTGTCATCATAGTTTTTTCACCTGAAAATATTGACGGGTCATCTAGAAGATTTGTTTTACTGGGCTTTCATTTGTTTTTCATTAGAAATTTACTTTTAAATTTTATAGAATGTTTGTTAAAATATATATTTTCCTGAAATTTGGACAACAGACATATTCAGTTGGTAAAAAAAAAACCATTTGATTTCAAAGTCTTTGCTGGGCTCATTAACCAACTGACTGCTTGCTGCTATATGTCATAATTCTGTACATTTATGTAGTCGAATAAAAATTTGACAGAATTTCGAGAATATATTTCGAACATTTTTTACAAATCAATAGATATCCGACAGTATGTTAAATTTCTAATAATTCGAATATAAAAGAAGTAAGATTTTTTTATAGAATTAGCTCAATTTTAATGATGATATTTATCCTAATTTCTCCTTGCTGCTAAATAAATCGCTTACTTCTCTTGTCTTTCTCTTTAAATAATTTTTAGCCGGAAACTATTTTCAGGGAAATATCTAATTTCCTTCGTTTCCTAGATATCCAACCGATTAAACAATTTAGTTTATTTCTTTCATTGCCAATATTTTGAAACGATATCAATTAAAAATGAGCTAAATTTACGACTGGACATCCTTTTTAAATTTTGACAAAAATTTCAAAAATTTTGCTAATTTTTGTCTTTTTTCGAGCTACTGTTAATAATGTACTGTGAATAAATTTGATTGTTACAATCAGAAGATCACTGTATCTGAAATTTCGACTTCAATTACTCTTAAAGTTGCAGAAAACGAAGAGGAAAAAGAGGCAGATAGCTATTAAGAAAGAAAGAAAGAAAGGTTGTGAGGGCGAATCTATTCAAAAACTTGATTTAACCAATTCTGAGTTGGTGAGAAGGTTGAGATAGAGCATTTCATTTCGCACCTATATACATTCAGATTTGTAGTCGAAAACTTCAAATCAATGATTAGTTCACGATGATGACATTTTTGTGCAAATGTTGTTGCATGTATAAGATTTCTACTCATTAGATTTAGTCGTATGCAGGACTGTGGCAGTTTATTTTTTTTTCAACCTTTTGATATCGTTCTTTCGAGAATATTTTTTTGTATGAATTAAGAAATAAATTGTCTTTTATAATCCATGCGAATTGCTTGTATCAAATTAGACTCCACGTTACATGGATTATTTTCGTTTATTCGAGTCATACAGTTGTTATCCGTGACATATAATACTATCTAGAGAAATAATTTTCATGCCGTAACACACATAAATGTTACATTCAAAGCATTGTTGAGAAATTGGCGAATATCTTGTCGATTGATTTTTTCCAATACAGACTTGCTTATTAACTATGATTAATTTATCTGTATCAGACAGTTTATAGGACACGGTGTACATAAAAGATGAACGATCAAACGGATTGGAATGAAACGATTCGAATGCGACAAATTGGTAAGTGTTTATATCCTATTTCATGTTCATTCCTACATTTGCAACTTTTTTCAAGGTTTGGACAGAAATACTTGAACCCAAAGTTATTGTCATCTCATGGGATAGGATGCTTTCGATCGGTACATTTTCGATCAGAAACAAAATATAATCGTTTAAATTCACGTTTAATCCAATTTTTGTAAATAATATGTACGTTGACATGTGTAATATCATGAACATACATGACCGCATATATTACGATAAGCAATCATTCATTTTTTGCCGTTGCTATGATTTCCATTTGATCTTTTTTCAGCTTCTTTGAAGCAGTTGTTAAATCTCAATCAACCGCTGCCAGTTTCGATGGCTGTGGAACCGGTCTGGAAAATACTTGTTTTAGATCGTTATGGACAGGATATTATATCTCCGTTGCTGACGATCAAACAGCTGAGGGATTTAGGAATCACTTTACATTTGTAATTTATTAGCTTCTTCTTGTTTATTAGTCATAAATAAACAAATTTTGTTGCAACTTAATTATGCGATAAATTTTTACAGACTTTTAAGCAGCTATCGTGAAATCTTGCCCGATGTGCCTGCTATATATTTCGTTTCGCCTACCGATGAAAACATTAAAATCATTTGCGATGACCTCAACAAAGTACGTAAAAATATCGATTAATGTTTTAGGATTTAGATTTAAAAATAACCGATTATATTTGCTTCCTAGATTATTTAATAATAAAATGATCAACTTTCTAAAAATGAATTATGATGCTATGGTTCTTGCTTTGAGATTTTTTTAATATTTGAGATTGTTTTAGATTTTAATGGCTATGAAATATGACCGTTTATATCAATATCTGAATGACATTCTTTGGATACTATTATTTATTAATAATATAGAATGAGCTGAATAACTATTGCTTTCATAATATATTAAGATTTGAATCAAAATTTCATTTTGAGGATTACCTTAGAAAAAAATAAACTATTTCTCAGAAATTTCTTTGTACCTAATTTTTTTTAATGTATAAAATGGTGTGAGTATTATTATTTAGGGAATGTATGATAGCTATTACTTGAATATGATTGGTCCATTGAGCAGACCACGTCTTGAACAACTAGCGTCTGCTGCTGTCCATGGTGGAACGGTTCAGCATGTTCAGAAGGTTATATTTTAAAAATTCTAAAAACTTCAACGTCTCATTCGGTTAGTTTTGCAATGTCATTATGATTATTCTTTATTTCATTATTATGCCTTTTGAAACATTTTAAAAACTGTCGTACTGTTTTCAGCTTGTGGATCAATTTTTGAATTTCATATCATTGGAAGATGACTTATTTGTACTGCGAAGGTATAGCGACAATAGTCCGTTTTCATTCTACGGTACTTATCTTTTCTTTTTTTTTTTTAATTCTATAATTTAATGTAAGGTTTTTTTTCTTGTCTGTCTAAACCATGCACTTTGTTTTTGTTTTTCGTTGTTCTTTTGCGTGAACCAGATAGTTTCTATTGGTTTTTTTTTTTTTTTTCGTAAAACTGATACAGCTTTTACTTGATTGATTCTCTGCTCTCATTTTTAGATTTTTCCTGTCGAATTTTTTATATTAAATTTTTTGCTTCTATTCCTAGTTCTTGATAAATTGTAAATTCAGAAGTCGCTATTTCAATATATTGTAAATTTGAATTAATTATGTTGTTTCATTCGTTCAGATTCCCTTTTACGATATTTGTGATTCATTTCTGATCCACGTATGAAATTGTTGAATATGTTAATAGTTCCTTTTATTTTAGCAATAAGCGATCCTACGGTGACTCCGCAGCAGATGGAAATTCTTATTGATACTATTGTTGATGGTTTGTTTTCGGTATGCGCGACATTGGGTGTAGTGCCTATTATACGTTGTCCAAAAGATAATGCTGCTGAACAAGTCGCCGTGGTAAGTCATTTCTTGATTTGACTTAACGACATAAAATTCGAACGATACTATTTGAGTTTTTTCTAATATCGGATGAAGATATGTTCAGATCGCTGTGCCTCGCGATTTTTCACTTTGCTTTGAGCATTAATCAAAATTTTAATAAACTGAGTTAAATTGAGCTTCCTCTACAACGACTAATGATCTACTCCGCTTTTTATACCCAAGAGAATTTTCAGGTGTTTTAGAAAGTAACTTAAAAGTTTTGATGCATGAAATAATGCTTAACATTTTAAAATACTAGTTCAGTAATAAAATCATAACATATGTAAATACTGTTGATCCATTAAACAGTTTCATTGCTATTCAAATATCAAGATATATTGCAATCAAACAAAAATAAAGTTATGTGAACAAATATTTATTAAGCACATTACAATTTTTTATACTATTACACAAATACTTGAAATGTTTTTGCAGCGTTTAGACCAGAAGTTACGTGATAATTTCCGTGATGCTCGAAACAATTTGTTTGTACAAGATAGTGTTCGCGCTGGACGACTGATTATTCATCGACCTGTTTTAATCATTGCCGATCGTGGTATGGATATAGCAACAATGCTTCGTCATACATGGACTTATCAAGCTCTTATACACGATTTGTTAGTAAGTAGTTCGGTCAATGGGTCAACTATTTAAGAATGTGAACAAAGTGTTTGTTTACTTTATTACGATGGGTTGTAGTTAGAATGATTTGAACGAGCAAGTTGAACCATGCCATTCATTTGAGATTGTAAATAACAATTTTTTTTACAGGATTTGGATCTAAATCGTGTCGTAATCAAGGATAAAACTGGGAGAAGAAAAGAATATGACATGAATTCGCGTGACAAGCTGTGGATGGGGCAGAAAGGAAGCGCTTTTCCATTGGTGGCTGAAGCAATACAGGAAGAAGTTGAGGCTTATAAAAACAGTGAAGATGAAATCAAACGCCTGAAGCATGCTATGGTATGAAATTAACATTCACTGTCTTTTATATTAATACAGATGAATATATATTCTCTTAAATTTAATCGAATGTAATTATTACTCAATGATATATTTATCTATTCGTTTAAATTAAATGATAGAAAATTATTTACTTAAAATCTAGGAAAATTTTCTCATTTTAATCGCTGTTTTCTTGCAATAGAATGGTTAGTTTTGGTTTTCTCTATACATAACACGATATATAGTTTTCCAATAGTTGAATGGTTAAAATTGATAGTTGGAGCAACTTAATAAATACTCTGTTTATTGATCCGCTAAGTTCATTTTGTAGGACGTAATTGTTTGGTCGTATGTATAGTGAGATCCTTTTGCAAGAGCTGATAGATTTACCCAGGATATCCGCATTAATGACCGAGTAATCATGGACTCTTAATGTTTATTAGGGTATGGATGATGTGGAATCCGATGAAACTGTAAGTTTGTTGAGTGACACAACAGCTAAGTTGACTTCTACAGTCGGCTCACTTCCAGAAATACTAGAAAAGAAACGCTTAATCGATTTGCACACAACTGTTGCAACCGCAGTTCTAGATCAAATCAAGCAACGGTAAGGATTTTATGTCTTTCTGTTGCAAATTTATTGGATCCACTTAGCTATATTTTTTCGAAATATAAATTTAATTTTACTTCTAATAGTTAATTTGTTTCAGGAAGCTTGATGTCCTTTTTGAGGCCGAAGAAAAGATAATGAATGGATTGTTGAGCGATGCAAGTATTATGGAATTAATGCGTCAATCTAGTGCTCATGAAGATATTTTGCGAATTATGCTAATCAATTATCTTTGTTGCTCCAATATTTCTCAGGTAACAATTGATTCGATTATAAAAATGAATTTGAAAAGCCATTGATTTCCTGCGATTCTTGAAGAATTAGTCAGCGAATTAGATTTAAAATAATACTATGGAGATGCCAGACGAGAGAGCAGATGATATATGGAATTATTTCGACATCTATCTTTTTTTCGAAAAGCACCTGTGTCTTTCCTGCTTGTATTCAAGGATTACTGAAAGATGAGTTTGGTAAATAACTGAATAATTTTGATAGTGGCTTAATTCATTTGCAGGATGAACTAAGAGAACAGGCTGATTATTTGAAAGAAGTTGGTTTGGATGATGCAGCTGTCAAGTATGTGAAACAGTTGAGGTGAACATAGATAGAATTATTAAAGTTTCCTTATAATAGAAATGCAACTATTTTTCGTGAAAAGCATCTTTTATTTAAATGGATTGCATAATTTCTTGAAATTAATTGAATTGGAAATTCCATTTTACTAGTAATATTGGAGTTTTCTACAGAATGTTTTGTTGTTGGTATAGAAAACATAGCACTTTCGATTTGCATCATTTTTCATCAAACATTAATTGATAGTGATCTTTTTCACTTGTAAAAAAAAAAAAAAAAAAAAAAAAAAAAGAAAAAAAAACTGGCTTTCGGGAAGATTTTTTGCTTCATGATTTTGCAGATCAATATCAAATATGAACCTAAATCGTGTAACAGACGATTATTCAGGCGGTGGTATTAAAACTGATAATATGTTTGCAAATTTGCTTAATCGTGGTTCACAACTGTTTATGGAAGGAGTAAAAAATCTTGTTCCTAAAAAGCATAATCTTCCTTTGACAAAAGCATGTTTATTTGATTAATAATTTCTGTCCTATTTACTAATTTGATCTATTTACGAATTGAATATTCCAAAATAAAACAAAAGTCTTGTACGGTTTACTAATAGCATACTAGAGATAAATTAAAATTTAAAGCATTATTTCTTAATAACTGTCTTGCATTGAAAATTGTTCCAATGATGTTTTCAGATGGTTGATGCGATTGTTACGGGTAATTTTCAATCTAATTCACGGTGCAGTGACGCTGAATTTCGATATTACGATCCAAAGTTGATGCATTCTATTGGCAAAGAGTATGTTTTCGCAAGCATTTCTATGAATTCGTATTTTATCGTTCGTATTTCACTGTATTCTTTTTCCAAGAGTTTTAGGATTAAAGTCTTTAATTGACTGGACGTAAGTCTTAAAAGAACTGAATCTTCAGGCCTCAACGTACGCGTAGTAATCCACCTCAGGATATTATAGTTTTTGTTATCGGTGGTGGAAATTATGTTGAATATCAAAATATTGTGGATTATGGTAAATCAAAAGGTCTTACAAGGATAACATATGGCTGCACAGAATTAGTCAATCCAAAACAATTTGTCGAGCAGGTTTAAATTCAAAAGTATTGATATAAGAAGGAAACCGGGGGAATTAGATATGCATATTTGTTGTGCATAAAAGTATTTTTTTGCATGGAAATATTTGAAGTTGAGAAATATTTTTAAAATTAGTTCATAATATACTAATTTGTTTCTGTCGCGAAACTAGAGCTTCAGTGCTGTATATTTTGCCACATTATTCAAGATATTATCATGAATTCGCTGTCTTTATTCGATTGAAGTAGTAGATCTTATTGAAATAGATTTTGTATTGAAATTCTCGTTACTCATACTTATATTTGTGATTGATAAATGAAAGTCTGGTATGAAAACATCACGAGATTGTAAAACTTTTCATTTTCAGTTGACTCGTCTTGGCCGAGAAATGTCATAACAAAAGTGTAGATGTCCACAAGTTGCAGCAATAACACTATGGTATTTTTAATAATTGTTGTAATAAGACACAAATTTTTGATTCTGTTGTGAAAAATTATTTCGAACAGTTTAAATCTAGCAATTTTTATTTATCAATTTTTTAGAGTTCGTCGAAGATAATGTGAAAGTACCAAAATTGCAACTAATTTAAATGGTGCTGGGATTCCACGAAGATTTAATTCTTGTTAATTTTGCCCTAAAAATAGTTAAAATTCTGATATTGTAAATTCTGACGTTTTTTACAGATTCATTTTCCGTTGTTCCTTTTTTTTTTTTTTTATTAGCTCTGAATTGTAAATTTGGGAATATGATGTGAAAATATGGTAATATAATGAAGTGCAAAAATAAGAGCGAAAGCTTATTTGACTAAACAATTTGATTTGTATGAAAATAATGATAATACATGTGAATATTTTTATTAATAAAATATTCAATCAAATGAATTGAAAAATTGTTAAGCACAGTAATGTTGATGAGAGTAACAAGAATTGTGCAAAATATTGGAATATGAAAAAAATTTTATTTGACTCTCTCTGATTAACTCAATCTTAGTTATATAGTTTTGTTCAATCAAGTTTACGTATACATATCTGATGTAAATAACTGACAAACAGCGAATACAAAAAACATTATGTTTATAACTATAGCGTATCTTATGCTAATGGAATTTGCCCATGTTTTTCAAAATTAATTCAAAGTCACTATATTCTTCTTTTAAGACAAGCAATGAACAACAATAGCATCGAAAAAAAAAAAAAAAAGAAATAAAGAAAAAAAACAAGGAGATGTAACAATGTGTTAAGTGTATGAATTGTTGAACTGAGCTCAGGTAACCTGGATCAAAGAAGAGAAGAGGCTGATGAATAGACCTGCTTTACTTGGCCATATGGAAAATCATGAATGCCTGAAATAATCATTTAGCATTCTTTCGCTTATCCCTGTACAGTTAGAAATTATGGCAGGTACAAAATAAAAAGAATAAACTACATATGCAAGATTCATTTCCTTGTTAACTTTGTTCATCTATGAAATACATCAACTATGTTTCATTGAAAAATCAATTAAATCACAATAAATCAGTTCATTATAATATTAGTCACCCTTAAATCCTTCTCAGTTTCGTGACTTGAAAGTTACTTCTAATTATTTCTCAACTCAGAAGTAATTACTTTTGTCGAATTTCAATCTTTAACCACTTATCTCCGAACTTGATTTATAAATTGCAAAATTTCATGCAATTAGTAGAGCGAGCTATTTTTTTTTCTTTTTTTTTTTTTACGCAACATTTTGTGAACATGCGCACAGATATAGACAGCAAGCGATGCAAGCATAGTTATAACATGAAGGACAAAGATGTTCACAATATGCATAATAGTTTGTGCAAATATTCATGTTGAAAACAAAATTTAAAACATGATATAAAACAAAAGATGAAAAAAAAGTGCAAATATCTGCAAATTTAAAAAATTGGAGCAAAAGCAAACAAGAAAGATAAAGTGTTGGATCAAACTTCAAGTATTACTACGATCTTATTTTTGTCTATACTTGATACTTAATTACTATTGAATATTCTTCTCTTCGGCTCTGTTTGTTATTTATAGAGGGAAATTCTCCCATATTTTAAGAGAGAAATGAAATGAGAATTCTATTTAATTAGTAATTTAAAATATCAGTTTAGATTCCACTTATTGCTATTTTGATTTCTTCTTTTTCCTACATTCTTCGTTTGCCTTTTTCTCTTTTTTAATAAAAAATCATCTCTTCCATAGTCTCTAATGAAAAAGTTCATTTTTAGCTTATATTTAATGCGTTTTATCTCATAGAAAAATGTTATTTAACCATAGAAATACAAAAGTTCTTGTCTTTTTCAATAGGAATGGAACGTATTTTTTTATGATTAACAATTTTTTCCTATTCAAAATTTCCCAAATATTCATTACCTTTTCAAACTATACATTTAATTGACATTTTTCAAAGCTTCTCCGATATCAGATAAAAAGATTTTGAGCCCAAAAAAATTAGGGAAAAACACTAATGTAAGAAAATGCTGACAATGAATTATTTAATATTATAATATATAAAATTAAAACGATTTAAAAGAAAACTAAGCTCTGCAAAGTACAAAGATATAATTTCATAAAAAATAAGTTAAAATTATTCACAACTAATAGAAACTTATTTTAATATGATTGAAAAGTATGAAGGGTTCCTCGATTATTTAATCCTAATCTTTACATGAGAAATTAAAGCTTAAATTATGTGTAAATTAATGGATCACAAAACAGACAGTGAGAGTAAATTATATGGTCAAATGATCAAAGCATAATTCTAATTTAATTATAAAGAGCTGAAAAAAGAAATTCGACTAATAATTTATTTCACTCTTTGCTCATTAAATAATAAGAGCAAAATTTTTTGCAATTAAGTAATGCTGCTTAAACTTAATTTTAAATTAATGCGCCTACTCTAAATAATGCATGCATTTAAAATAATTAAGTGAAAGTGCAATCAAAAGTTTTCTGCTCACATATTCATATGTTTGAAGTGAATACCATTGTTAAGTATTCTTCATATCCAATAGTAATTACACCATCACGATCAGTATCTTTGTCACGAAATGCTGCTGTCAACGTTTGTAAAACAACGCATAGCTGGATAAAATCATCGAAATTTATGCGATGAGTATGCGTCCTATCAAATTTCATCATTAAGAGATCAATAAATCGATCACTTAATCGATAACCTAAAAGTGCACAACAAAAGTAACATTAAAAACAGATCTATTATATACTATATACAGTATATCCAGAAATGACTTCATCCTCTTTTTCCATTCCCGGCAGATAATCAACTTTGCATTCATTTCTTTTTAAAATTTTAAGCAAGAAAAAAAAAGGCGTAGAAATGCTTTTTTGATGAGAAAATCGAAAAAAAATGAGAAAAAGATAGGTGAACATAAGCATATAATCTAAAAGTACACAATAGAAGAAAGATAAATAACCAAATTTAGAAAGTGCCATTGACAGTTCACTTTTGTCAATATTACCAGAACCATCAACATCAAAAGAACGAAAACATTGTGTCCACTGATTAATATAATCCCATAAGGCGGAAAATTCATGGAAATTAATAGCAGCATCGTGATCGGAATCAAACATACCTACAAACTTTTCATAACCAAACATTTTCATAAAAATATTTTACATTTATTGCTTTTTATAATAATATCACCATTCCGATTTCATACTAATCTCAAATTTCAAATGCAAATAGAAATTCTAAATTGGAACTTTCTTTTTTTTTAACAAATTTGATAAGCCTTTGATAAGTCTTTGTAAATTTGACTGATCAACTTTAAGGCTCCAAATAAACTGTCTTCATGAAAGTTTCTAAATATGAATAAAAATTTTCAAAACTATTAAAAAAAGATGCTGAAATGTTTCTAAATGGCAAATCATAAAAATTTTTACTTATCATTAATCGGCAAGTTTCAGGATTGAACGGATTCCAAGTGCCATTTGACAATGCGCGTTGTAATTCATCCACACTAATTCTACCAGAATGATCAGTATCTACACTGGCAAAAATCTTTTGCAATGATGGATTTGGTAGTGCCATTATGAATTGTTTTATCTGGAATGAAATATATAAAACCAATAAAAAACGCATTCAAAAATCGAGAAAATTTTTGAAAATAATAGCCATGGAAAAGATAAGCCATTATTGCTGTAGAAAGGACAAATACATAATTCTGTAAAGTAATATGAAGAAATGAACTAGTTTTGAAATTAACTTTTCTTATTTCCAAACATAAAACTTTGTCCTTTTTTAAACATTTAAGTGCGCTACAACACCTCTGATAACAGCACATGTTGAAATGCTATATGAAGTAAACATTAACTAAATCTTTTCTTCTTTGGATTTTTCGGCACTCCAAATTTACATTAAAACTCCCGAATACGAAAAATAGCTGGTTTTAAGATACAGAAAAAGGGAAGATCTAAAAATCAAGAAACTCGATATAAATTTGTTACACTAGAAGATCTCACAAACTTTTTAATTATTAACATTTTTTCACCAAACAATACTATTGCAAATTGAATAAGCTGAAAAAAAGAGTTATTTCCAAAAATGGTAATTAGATTGATTTATTATCAAACTTTAAAAAGATAGCAGCATTTATAAATGATAGCAAAAATATTAAGTGATATTTAGTGAAAATTAAAATTTAAAATTTTTAAATGAAAAATAAAAATTTTCGAAATTAAATTTCAAATAATAGAAGGAAAGATTTCCATAAATCAAAGCGAAATATTTCGATGATGCAAAAAGAAAACAAAGAGAGAAAAACTTTTTTTCGTTTGATGAAAATAAATCAATAAAAGTAAAGCATCATTTAATATTTGCTAAGAATAGGACGAGAAACAATGATACAACAATTTATGATGTTGTTTTCTATGCGACAAGCACATATTTACATACCACGAGTAAATATGGACATACGCGTAAACTAATCAATTCATGAACCCAATCGATTAACCAATCGATCAATTAATATTTAATAGATGAGTCAGACCTATGAATCATCCACTCCAAGTGAGAAAATATTCCTGGACACGGGAATCATTACCAAAGCGGAGAAAAATTTAACTTCATCATTCGGAAATTTCTTGACTTAATGACTTAGGATATTCTATTGACTTAAATCTGATGTTCGAAAAATGCAAATTGTAATTGTAACTGGAAAAAATTCAATGAAAAGTACTTCTTATAACTATTGAAATACTAAAATAAACCAATAATAATACAATTTCGTCACATTAAAATTTTAACGGCACAAACGTCATGGGAGCGTTTGATTATCACAATTTATTACTTATCTCTTCATTCAAATAATCACCATGCAATGCAATTTATACAATTACAGGAATTTCATTTAATTCATAGAACTATTTCAATCGATCAAAAGCAAAGATTTTAGTCCACGTTTTTATTTTTAGTAAAATTCCTTATTTCTAGAAATTTATGATGAACTAATTTATCAGATTTATCAATGCGATTGTGCTTTACGGAGTCAAATTCTACATTATTTAAAAATTTTGATAACTTTTACAAAAATTCTTACACTAAATAATTAATATCATATCTGATCGACTTAACTCTTCTTTTCCGTTATTTTTTCATTTTAATGAGATGATTCATATATTTCACACATCAAATTAGGGACTAACTGATTGTTAAATTACATGGAAATATATCAAAAATGGATGATATATAACAATTGATACCAAAACAGACATTCCTTTGGAAAATTTTCAGGCACAATATTAACAGCAACAATATATCTGAGATCTTATCATCTCCAGACAGAATCAAATAACAACAAATAATCTGAGTAATGACTATATTACATACAAATATCAACAAATTTACTGAACAGTGCAACGAAAGTGATATTCAATAAAGAAATATAGGACAATGCCTTATCAATAAGAGACTTAACATAACTGATGCAGAACTTTTAAATAATTTTCCATTTCTTGCAACCGAAACTAACTAATCGTATAGAAAAGAAGGAAAATTAAAGAATGAAAATTCCTTCAATGTTTCTTGCCCATCAAAAGAATTTTACGTCGTAAACTCTTAATTTCTTCAGCTAATTTTGAATTTTTGATCAGTTAGTCTTATTCAAGCAACTTGTTTCTCACTCTCACTTGAATAATACTAAGAAGCTTTTTATTTGCTTAAAACCAGTCTCAAACTCAATCGAAAATTAGTGAGAAATAAGCAATGTAATGAGCCAATTTACTCATTTTTCTCAAAAGCAAAACCAGTATTGAATTCTTACCAACACCTTATTATTTCAGTTATTGAAAAATTTTCAATTAACATAAATTGCAATAAAATCTGAGTCACGGTCTCTCTTTACTCTTTCAAATACATCCCTTTATCTGGAAAAATCTAAAAGAAATAATTCATGAGATATTCAAAAATATTACTCCTTTCCTTTCATTAAATGAGATTCTTTAGCTTTGAGCATCGATTCAGCTACTACTTTCTGCCGGCCAATAGCTATCTTAACCATATGCTTCATCGTGAATTCATCACCGCATATGCCTGATTGATTTATACGATGGATTCGGGAATTATTTCCAACTACTATCATTGCTGTATTAGGAGCTATCCGAAACAACTCGGACACTGGATCACAAAGAATTTTCACCTGCAAAATAGATCCATTAGCAGTATTTATTATTCTTTTATCCTGCATAATTTGAGATATTAAGTCTTAATATTTTAATTCGCGAAACTGTAGGTGACCTATAAGGCTGTTCTGCCGTATCTAATGGTTAGAGCTCCAAAAGATACTGCTATTCTCAACGAATAGTACTTATAAAAATTAGATAAGACTGAATACAAATTAATGATCGCTTAAAAATCTCGAAAACTAAGACAATCTATAAACTTGAAGGGAAAAAAACTTGTTTATCTCCAACAACATTAACAATTATAACCAATCAACCTGTTTTTACATTAAGTAGGCAAACAAGATCTTGTATCAATCTCTATTTCTAGGCCTCCAATAAATTTCTTTTAATTCACGTCACTTCTCTCTAATGATTACTATCTATTATAAAGGGAGAGTATTTTCGATCGTTTGAAATTTCTGAATACTTTATACCCCAATAATATTCTGTATAACTGTTAATACTTCCACATAACGATAAAATGATCGGATTCGTTGTAAAAATTGCCAATTAGAGAATTGTGAGATGGACACATTAGCAAAATTTGAATTTTTATGTAGTAATGTTTGAAAAGATTACAAAAAAGATTTTGGAGAAAAATTGAGAAAATGAAGAAATCTTTCTATCTGAAGAATGGAAAGAAAAAAGTTCGCACAATGATGGTGATGAATAAAAGTACTCACTTCTTCATTTAGTGGTTTATAAACAATAAATGTTGATGAAACTGGAATATCAGCAACTTCGATATGATGAAATGTCTCACTCAGTTTAACTTTACTAATATCGATAGGGACATCTTCTTCGCAATCAGTAGAAGCATCGGGAAGGCGTAAATCAACCAACGCTCCAGCTATACATGTACACAAGGCATCACATATTGCTCCGTCAACGTTTAAAATCTAGAAAGTAATCCTTATAATTATAATATAATATAATATAATATTTGACCTAATTCTGAAAATGTAATAATGTATTTTTTTGTAACAACTTTCATATCATTCTGCAAATATTCTATGAATTACATTAAACGTGAACGGTAGATTATATCGCTTGACCGTTTCATATTTTAAGCTTGAGCTTTGTAAGATCCATTTTGCTAATTCTTTCACTGTGTGTATTATTCCAATTCAACACGAGTAGCACAAATCGACTATAACAATAAACTGCTATGCTCAATGATTTTTGACTTAATTGATATATATTGCTCTTCTTAAATCATATAAAGTCAAAGATATAAATGTCTTGAAATTACCATGATATGCAAATTGAGAAGCCATGTTAGCCGTCCACCGGCTGTTTTTAATGCATCTCTTGTACAAAAAGCGTTTTGTGCCACAAGCTGATTAACCATAACTATTGCATCTTCGACCAAATTCTATGAAATCTCTAATCATCAGATTGTACAATATATTCTCTAATATCGCAAACAAAGGAATATTATAAGATAGTTCAAATTCTAACTTAAATTAGTTTTCCAATTTATTTGATCATGAAGACTAAAATAAAACGAGGCTTACTTTTGGTATATTTGGAGCAGCCTGTATAACGGGCACAATAATAGGAGCATCAGAAACAGGTGCCAATAATGCCTCAATACTGCATGTGACAGTTGCACCACCTTGTCGAGCAAAACTGGAACCTGCTGACCTTCCATTGACGCCCATCTAAATATTTGTCTATAGTTTCATGTCAAAAAAGCGGAATTTCTAATCTTCCAGATACCATCTACTTTCTGTGTCAGCTTTCAAGTCTTAAATTTATGAAACTCTAGACAAATTTTGTAATATATCATGAACAATATCTCAGTACTTCTGTGATATGACATAATCTTCATTTATCAAGAAATGAGGAAAATTAAAAACTAACTCGTAGTAATATTGACCGAAAGCAGTTAATTGACCGACCATCTGGATAAATTGATTCCGAAAGGAATTGATTGTAATAAGCTGTTGGATCACACAATTTCAACAGATCTGCAGTCATTACTGAAATATGAACTTTTCAGAAATAAACCTTTTAGCTAGCAAGTCGATAACTGAATCTTATGCGTAAGTAATTAAGGAAATAATCGCATGAACGAAATGCTATTCAGGATCCCTTTAAGACTTCGTTGAAAGACTTTATTTTCATAATCACCACTTAAAAATACTGAAACAAATCATTAATATATACAAGCATATAAACATCGAAAGATCATATGACCTATCTATCATCAGCTATGAAAACAAAATTTTGCAAAGGGTTAACTTCTTTTATAATTCTATAACTTCATTTTTTTTCTTTTCCAAACAAATCTGCATAGAAATTCGTTCTGTATAAAATATTAATTAATAATATTAATAATTTAACATAGTCTAATATCACCTCGCATCTTTTTTAATTCGAAATATAATTTTGTGAGAACTAACACAATCACAATATGAAACATATTTAACACCGATTTAGCATCTAATAATATAGCAAATCATATATAATAATACAATAAATCTAATAATACAATAAATCATATGTTTGTCAAGCATTGTTATGTAATGCTACTATGAGCTGAAGAATACGACTTTAGCTCATAGCAGTATTACAAAATTTTTTTCCTACACAATTTTTTTCTAAAAAGAAAAAAAAATGAAACATAAAAACGATGAGCCATGTATGTTTGGTCAATTATGATGAAACAAGAAATTAACTCAAATATTCCCTTAGCAGAAAAGCTGAATATTGAAATAAATTCCAAAAAAGCAATAGATGGGAATGTATTTTTCCTTTCGTTGCACAAGTAAATCCAAAAAAAATTTTTTTAATCGAAAAAGTTCTCGTCTAAAAATCCTTTTTTTACACAATCAACAGTTAAGTAATGTTAACAAAAATTTTACTGTTACTGAAAATGCGTACATCAAATTTCATTAGATTTTTTAGAGACTGGAATTTAAACAGCAACAATACCCAGTAAATTTTCCAGGATAGCTTACTTTTTGACAAACAATAATTACTTTAGTTTCGGTAAAGAAAGTTGTAGAAATTTAATTTGCACCCTCCCAAAATTATGCCGATGTTATTTGATCTCTCATACTTTAAAAGTGTAAATTTGGCATTTAAACTAAGTTGTATCATCACTAACGGTTGTTACAACAAGACTATTTGATCGTCCGTCAACTAATCTTGAAACACGACGTCGATCATCCTGTCCGCTAGTTCCTGGCATATCACCAGCAAACAAAGCAGGTGAAGTACATTGTGGCTGAAATAAATTCAATATTACATTTCATAGAAAATTTTATTGGCAAAAATATATAGTTATACTTAACAAAATCTCACCAGAAATATGCAGTTATATCTGTAAAACGAATTCAAATTTTCAAATTTGTTGTTTCAGTTAACGTACAGAAACTGAAGCGCTGTGAGACGAATAGACAAATGGTGGAAGTTGTAACTGCGACGAAGAAAGGCCACGTGGTGGTGAACAGCCTCCACCTTCACCACCGCATCGGATACAGATGTGTCGTTCTTCAAATAGCAAAACATTCATTGCTTCCTCATAAATACGAGCTTCTGGAAATTCGACTTTCGTTTGTTTCTTATCAGTCGCATAAACTATCGATGTACAGCAAATCTGTAATTTATTTAGTGGTAATGTATTTCAAAAACTAATGATCAGATCATTTATTTCGACAAACCGATTAGTCACATGCCACATCGCACAAAATGTTTTAAAATTAGCAAGAAAAAATAAGTGGAAAACACGGAACATCAGTTTTATCGGTAACACAAGCAAATTTATACTACATAGTATAATAAATTGGGCAGAAAAGTTAGTTATGAAAATCTTAAGAAGTAAAAAATCCGGGCTTTTTTAACAAAAACTGATCCTAATATGATTAGAAAAAATTTCTTCAGCTTACTTCTGCTTTTTTTCTGCCTTGTCCAAAGAATGTCCACTGGCATACTTCCGAATTTTCTGCACCTATATCTGTAAAACGAACGATCAATTTTTCATAGAAGAAAAATGTTTTAGAAGCATAAATTTTTTTCTTTTTATTATATTAGGATCAGTCTTTTTTTTTCTACATCGAATTTTCCACATCTTAAATTTTTCAGAAATAACTTTTCTCATATCACTGCCAATTTACTAAGCAATAAAGATCGCTCACTAATATACTAATCTGAATATATTCATTAACTGATGATAATAATTTAAATTAATTAACAAATATGTGGGAGAACAATCACCTTTTACAAAAAGGACACGATCATTAAATCGTGTAACAAGTCGATCAAATAGTTCCAAATTCTTCATAAAATTATCATCTGACTGAGAAGTATACGAATATTTGTTGTTATGTCGATTAATTAGAAGCTTTATAACGGGCTAAAAGCAAAAATTTATGCACAGATTACTCTGCATACTTGATCATCAGTGCTTTTCTAAAAATGCGGCCTAGCGAAGGGAGCATCTGATCTGTTTCATCGAGCTATACTTCAGTAAAAAATATTAAGAAATATATATCAGGATTTACCCCTATGTAGCATGTTTATTGATTGTTACACAATTGCGCATTGGCAGCACATCAATCTTATAAAAAAAAAAACTACTCATTAAATCCATTTATTAGGTGATTCGGATACCTTCTCTTAACTAATCAAATCCATATGTGCAGTTTTTCGGCTTTGCATAAAGTTTTCAAGCATCATATTTCGTTAGATTTGCCATCACTTAACTGCTGATATCCCACACCATTATGAGTTATTCAGATGAGCAAGTGAAACACTACTAAAGCTGAATTCTTATAGAAGAGATAAAGAAATATTGCTCTGACAACTATTGAAGTATTTCACTGATTCATAAGAAAAATGGAATCAGTACCTTTGTGGTGCTAGTCATAATACGGTCACAATCCTTCTTAGTATTAACAAGTGGAACTTTGCAGACACCGAGAGGTTCGACATCTTCCTTCGTTATTACTTTCAACCAATTTTGACACAGCTGTACTAAATCCTATAATTAATTATTTTGCAAACAGAAAAGCATAGATCGTAGAAATTCTCCGTGCAATAAATTTTAGTAGATGATACAAGCTTACCTGGATAAGATAATATTTCGCTTCAGCCAATATCTCAGCCGTTTCAACCCGACATTCTGGTAATGGAACATAACCATCTCTCAAAAAATTTAAAATCGTGCCAAAATGCTTTCCACTACGGTCAATTGGAACCCAACCACCTACATCAGTTAAAACCTGAAATATCATGACATAATTTAGATCATCCGGTTAATTCATTCATTTCATCTCATAACAAAGTGACAAGAAAATGAAAAGTACTTATTTTCAGCAAAATTTTCTTATATAATTATGGGAATTTAGGCGAAGTGAAGTATTTCATCGTAAAATTCCAAATAATGAAGACTTCAAAAAAAAAAAAAAAAAAAAAAAAAAGGTTAAGAACAGTTAACATTAGTCATTATAGTGAAAAACTTGAGTAAAGAGTAAGAAAAAAGATAAAAGAAAACCTCATTGCGGCCAGAAAACATGGCACGCAGCATGGAATCATGTTTGGTTAAAGTGGATATCGTTGTCTGATATAATGCACCGCCAACATTTAATTTGATATACTGAGATGGTGATCCAGCCAATGCCAATAATCGTCCACCGACTTTATCTAAATCCTCTGTTTCATTGCCCATTCAACCAAATTTTGTAATTACCTGAATAAGACATATTCAAGATTACGGCTAGAAATTTTCAGAACAATGAACTTTGCTGCAAATTAAAAAGTTGTACGGCTTCAAGATTACCTCATTAGTGTTGTTATGAAACAAAAAATTAGCAAAAAGGAAAAATGAATTATCGAAAATAACTTCTTAATTAATCAACTTGCCATATTCAGAAAGAGACAATGAAACTACATGCTACTTATTAGTTCACCAGAAATCTCTACTAAAAACCCGATTCACAGGATTACATATAATTTCGTAATAGTCGAGTTTTAACATGAGTCCTTTATGAAAATTCTTTGTTTCCACCAATCACAATTTTTACCATTTGTATTTAATCCTTTTGTAGCATTAACATGACGATAATTATGACATTGACATTTAGGCTGGAAGAAACAGAAATTTTTGATACGAAGATGATGATTGTTCATCAATTTCAAGATCATTCTTTATTCTGTTTATTGAAAATGTTAAATCATACCATTGATTTTGTTGAATGATTTTCTTCCCTCAGCTCTAATCAGTCCGATTAGCTATTTCTAAACTAGTCAAGTTTGTTGGAGAAAAATTTTTTCGAAGTTTTTTTTTCTTTGCAGTAAGGTGTTGGAAAAGGTAATTTTGAATTATGATGACAGAAATGAATCCTTTAGTAATAAAATTTTATTGATAGATGATTCCTATGTAATACAAATAGTTATTGAAGAATATCCTAAATAACTGATCACTGGATTATTCTTACTTTACTGCTGGTAGAAAAGAATATTTGTCCTAGATTGTCAACTTGTCGTAGAAACCGTTCCTATATCTTCTGCGTCGCTCTAGAAACTGATGTAGAAGACCGTTCTTGAGAACTTGTAGCGAAGAGTCTTGTTGGAACACCCACTGCTCAAAAAAATCCGATCCTTATGTTATTCTTTTAGGCTCCTTTTTCTTTCCTGATCTTCAATTTATCGCTTCATGATTAATCGATTTCGCTTTGTTTACATGTTAATCGGAGCATTTTGACGTCAAACTTGTTTCTCCTTTTGTTTATTCTTTTGGTAGCAAACATGTTTACCGAGTTGTTGGTCCACTTGAAACTACGCACTTCTTGAACTTTACCATTCTCTTATTTTATGTTAATTATAATTTTCGAATTTTTCCTCCATAGGGTATTATACACATATATTGTTAATGATGAGGCAAATATTTTTGTGAAATATTTGTAAAAATGAACGATCATAATCGAGCCATTTGTTGTGATCTACTTGATTCTATATTTTTTCGTAGTCTGTAATGCTTATATTCGATCATATATGCTTATTACTAGCAGTAATCTAAAAAAAAGAAGAATGGATTGTGGAAAAATTTTTGCATATTTGCTGCTGATAATTAACCAAATTATTCTACTAATTTTAATATTTTTTAATTATAATTGAAATAATATTGTAAAATTATTGATTATAATCATTTTCTAATTATAATTAAAGTAATTTTTAATTGTAATTTTTTAATTATAGTTAAAATTTAAAATTTTTAATTATAATTATCTTCTAATTATAATTAAAATAATTTTGTAAACCGAACTGAATTGAAATTTTTACATTTCAGTTGTATTTTGAAAAAATTCAATATATTTCTCTATTATTAATGAATTTTGTTTGTGTTCTTCTCCTGATTTCTGGTAATTCTTGTAAACAGAATCTGATAAAATTCCAATTAATGAGAATTTGCAAAGAGAAAACCTCAAACTTCTTAATCATAATCGAATACTAGATCGTTGAATATCATCACTGTCCGCAATTCTGTTTATGTCATTAAAATTTCTACAATTTCCTCTAGTTATTAATTCATTAGATTTTTTTAAATTTTTTCCGAATTTTTTTATCAAATCCTTTTGCTATTCTTTTTTCTTCAAATTCAGTCAATAGCTTTTCTAAGAAACTTTTTAGATTCATCGGCACTTTTTATCGTTTTGAGAAAAGATAATTTTTGCAGAACAGTTACTGTTGGAACAATATTTTGCTGACAATTTGATGGAAAAAGTGAGTAAAGCTGCGCAACAAATCAAAGAGAAATAAATTCGTTAAGTTACGAATGTGAAATATTCGATTTTTCTTTTTTTTTTTTTTTTAATTTTAAAAAAGCATTTTGATAAAAAAAAATCCGATTTTAAATTATTGTTTAAGCAGAAGTATGAGGATTCTTTATTATTATCAGACATTATTTACAAATTATAAACAACAAAATTATCGACAAAACAGCATAATCAGCTTGCTGATCAATTTAATCAAATAATTTAACGGTTGATATTGAAGCATTTTTTGCAATTGTTTTAGTCTATGAATCCGTAATCACTATTAGATATGCATATTCCAGTAGATTTTACATATAATATCAAGATGAGCAATTTTATACATAATGATGTCGTGCCGTAATTCGATTCATAAAATCTTCATCACCATTTGAATCAGATCGATGTCTCATTGGAGTTGTAAATGACACGACTGAAAAAAATGCGAATTATCAAAAATCTTGAAAGTTCTAAATTTAATAATTTCTTCCTATCACAAATGATTAAAAAAAGAGCCTAATTAGGTTATTCAATGCTATTTTGTTTATAACTAAATGGTCGTGCAATTAATTTTTTAATATTAGAAATTGACTTTTTGTATTTCAGTAATATTACATTTGCAACAAATTGATTATATTTCTTTCGAATTTTCTATTTATTGAAGTAAATAATCAAAGTGATCACCTTTTGGCTTTTCTGATTCCGAAGCTGTAACAAGTGGTTCCTCCAAATTCAATGGAAGCACAAGAGTTTCCAGTTTCGATTGCCTATAAAGTTTAAAATGATTTCTAAGAAATAGTTTATAACTGCAAGTGTCATTAAAATATCTATTTATCAGATTTTTCCGATTGAATAAAATCCCTCTAAAAAAATTTCACAGTTAACACTTTTCAGTATTAATATCTTATCAAATTTTATAGTTAATTTAAATTTCACCATTTTAAATTTCTAAATTGCTTGGTTTCTTTTTTTTTTTTTATGTTTTGAGCGACAAGCAAGCAGTTAATATTGAAAAATAGGACCAATAAAGGTTTAATTAGCGGAATGAGTTAATTGGGATAATATATTGTTATTTTTGATATACGAAGCGATTAAATTACTACCTAAACGGACAGGAATCTAAACTTTTTTGTTGATGAGTTTACCTTTTTTCAACATTTGGCGATTTACGACATTTCGAAAATAGCGGCAAATCATGCATTTCAACTACTGTGCGCCTTTCAGAACCTGAAAAACAAAGCATCAAATTCTAGTAAATCTATTTGATTCAACCAAAAATATTTCTCTTTCCTACTAGAATAAAAGAAAAAATTTAATTCTAATTATGTGATGCTTCAAAGTATAATTTTATCAGTAGGAATGAAAATGAACTACAAAAATTGTACTAACAAAGAATAATTAACAAATATCAATTCCTTTACAACATTATTTCTTATCACGAGTTTATTACCTGAAAATTTTCATGCAGTTTCGAACCAGGAATAGCATATTTAGATGAGATAATTTGATGATAAAAACGAAAATGAACAAAAATCAAATAATCAAAGTCGTTTAAATCCATTTTGCTGTTTTCTATTTTACAATTATTTGAATTTTTAATTTGCAGTTTAAATTTATTTATGAATTTGTGTTTAGCACTAATGACACTAATGATTAATTGATATTTATTTCATGTGAATACACTATATATGATTCTGTCTTTTAATTGCTGTTAAAATTATAATGCTTTATTGAAATTTTGATAAAAAAAAGTAAAATTTATTTCTAATGATAAATTTCAAGTTTCTTAAAATTAATTCATATGAATATACCTTATTTGATATTATTAATTAATTATAATGATTAAAATATGTCAATTAAATGATATGCTAACCAGCGGGATGACTGTTTGTTGTAGTCATTGATGAAGACATCATATTTGAATTATCATCTTCTCTACCTTCAACGATGGTCCTTTCAGGTATTGCTTCTACAAATTCTTTTCCTCAGTTACACTGATTCCCAGATGATTTATTGTTCACTTTGCTAGAGCAACAATTAAGGTTAAAAACTGATTAAAATTTACAATAATTTGAAACTTCGTGTAACACTTCACTCATGTGATTATTCTTCCTAAAATTTAATCCTCAAAACTTTCAAAAAAAAAAAAAAAATGAGGAAAACCTTTATGATGAACTGAAGAAGCTATTCGATTTAATTTCATGATAGTTGCAGTTGATAAGCGTCGCCCTTCATTACTACTCAATCGTGCATTTGAATGACGATGTCCTACGGTACTTTGTGAACTACCCGAATCACTATGAAGTTCCGTAATCGTTGGTGTATGAGATCGAGCAGTTTCTAATGTAATTAATTCAAAATCAATTTGTTTAATAATATAGCAAAGATATGGAATAAATTATTATCTGAATAAATTTAGGCTTAGAATAGAGATTAATCAATAATAGATGAAATAAGATATCGAATTATCGAAGAATTTCCGATACATATCAAATGCTAATTAATTAATCGCCTAGAACAAAATGCGGATTATAAAATCATACCAAAACCTCTTATTGAGAATTCTTCTTTCATCATCTGTAGCTCTTGCGACAATTCCGCCAATAAAGATCCATATCCACGAATTTTGATCCCAGATGCACAACCTAATAATTGCAGGCGTTCTTTGAATTCTGCTTGCCATGCTGCTTCTTGTTCAGTTAAAACTTTCTGCGCCATCTACAATCATGCTTAAATGTATAAATGTATCAAAAACCTATGAGGCAATTTTTAGATAAAAAAGTTGCATTCAAAATGAATGAAATTCTTAACTGTATTTGAAATGCGAAATTTTAAAATTAAAATTCAAAGCTACAGTTTTGTTTTTTATAAACATAGATATATTAGGGACGAAAATTATTGCAATCATAAATTATTGATAATATAGAAGAAAAGTAGTTTTAGATACGAGGATAAATTATATAAAAAATAAAACGAAATATATGCTTTCTGGAAAAAAAAATGCTATTTGAAAGATGTAAATTTCAATCTAAATTAATAGATTTAAATTGATAAATTAGTTAGCATTAATGACATGGTTGAAGTTTGTCAAGATTTAATTATAACATGTTATCAATTAATTTTGTGAAACAATTAAAGAACCTTGCTTTGCAGGAACGGCAAAATGATTAATGATATTGGCAAATTGACATCGATCATAAAATCAATAAATGAATATAATGCGATACCGCCGATTTTTTTGCTGAGCAAATCACGGATTATTTTAAATATTCGTGGCCATAGTAATGTCATCTGCTTCTCGAATACTATTATCATTACTTTGAGAGCTAAACAGGAAATGAATTTAATTTAAAAAATAAAAAGAAATTGGTATAGTAGGAAGTGTTTTCTAGAAAGTTAAGAATGAAAGATGTTGGAATTTATTCGAATTTTCTTTTTTCTTTTTAATCGTAGCAAAAAACATACCCAGAAATATAGCTTGACAAACCGTTTCACGAACGATACGGTGCTTTGTTACGGTTGCAGAATGTCCGCGTTCTGTTACGGATACCGAACCTTGTCGTCCGGTAACATCCATAATGCTTGAACCTGTAATGGAAAAAAAGTCTTTAATAATATACCGTTAAGTTTGGAATATCTGAGACGTTGATTTATTAATTTATTGAAAAGTAATCAATTTATTAAAACGTCAATTTAGTTGAATTTTTTGAAGAAAAATTTAATTGCTTGGTTGGAAAGTTGAAATATTTACGAAAATTTAAATTAACAAATAAATTTTATTCAGAAAGATTTTCTAAATACTAATTTAAAAAAAATCGAATAATTAATTTCAACAACAAATAAAAAAAAAAGCAATAAATATGAATATATTCAGTAACGGCTCATAATTAGTAATCTAGTAAATGTTATAAACTTTGAATTGTTTTCTGAATTATTTCTACTAATTAAAATGACATTTTACCATGAGCATTGGATCCTCGTATTAAAGTGGATGCTAGATTTGAACTCATCAATGGTCCAACACTTTGTCGTGCCAATGGCGGATTAATGGCATTTTGCATCAAATTCAAACAAAATATTAAATCTTTTGTTTGAAATTGTGGTTTATCTGCAATAAAAGTAATTAATGAAGCTTATTGTCAATAAAAATTAAGAAAAGTTTATTTTCCGTTCAAAAATTATACATTTCACATGTAATTTATTACTGTAGATATATTTCATCGGCGCAAATTTACAACTAGATCAATCAGATAAGAAATAATTGCGCTATTGAATGATTATTAAAATTTATATCTCTTAATCCAAAATTTTAATTAAATTTACTCATTTGAATAATGCGAAGCACTTTTATGAAATGACTAAATGACTAGATAAATTAAATTTAAATTCTACTCCATCCAGTTAATTTAAAAATTAAAGCAATAAATAAAAAGAAACCATTATTAACAACTGCAGCTCGAAAAAATAATGGAATTAAAATGTGACACAATACAACTTCTAAACGTTCAGCTGTTGGTCCAATTCCTTCGATACTACATAAATAGTCCAATGAAAATGCTGCCTAAACAAATTAAAAGTATTAATAGCAAAATTATCGTCTCAAAAAATGAAAAGAAACAAAAATTAGAACTAAATTAAATTATTATAAATTGAAAAATTTCTTAAAAAACTTAATACATGCAAATTTCATACCTGACCAAGCGTTTGCATTAAAAAAGAAGCAAATTTAAGAGCTGCATTGCAAAATGGTTGTGGTGGACAAATACCATGTACTACGGTACAAAAACCAGCATTTGATTGAGTGATAAGATCATCATTTATTGGATCACCGATCATTATTCGTAAACATATTAAAGTTATAGACTGTAAAAAAAAAAAAATAAAAAAAGATAGAAAGAAAAAAGATTGTATTAAATTAGCATTTCAGAAGTTTATTTATATGTTTTTTTTTTAGCAAAGGATGATTTAAATTTTATTTAATTATTGAATAAAAGTTTAATTAACCGGAACAGCTAATTAACAGATACCTTTAATGAATGTGAATGAGCGATATAAGGATAGGCGACAAGCGTTTGATGTAAACCATTAAGCCAATTTGTTAATGCGGTCCAATTTGTTCGACGTCGAAAAACAATTTTTTTGCCAATCTTTTGAATTGTTTTATCCAAACGTCGTAAAAAGAAATTCAACGTTGGTCGATTGCTCTCCACAGACCAGTCAGTTATCAATAGAATCACCGAGAAGTATCTGTTAACATTTAAAATTTACGTTTTGATTAAAAAACAAAATTTGTAATTTTATCATTCCATGGATTTTATGATTTCATGAAATGATAAATCTGAACTTATATGTGAAACAAGGCTTCAAAAAAAAAAAGAAAAAAAACAAATGATAGAAAAGAGATTGAATTACATCATTTAATTCATTCATATGATAAGGATAAGTACAGAAAAAGTGATAAGAATTACTTTTGCAATCCAAGACAAGATAATGTGCCAAAATCGTAAGGTGAAATTTTCAATAATGCAAGAGCAATTTCATTCAATTTCTGAAAAAATTTTGTAATTCTTTTTTTTTGTTGATAGGTCTTTTATTATTAGAATTATTGAAAATCTTATATAAATTGAAGTGAGAGGATAATTTTAATTTAAATGAAACTTTTTACATTTCTAAAAGTTTTGTTTGCTTTTTACTTTTTGTAAATTTAATCAAATGCTAATTATTTCTCAACAATATTATAACACATACGCTTTTTCAAGGATAGGAATTTAAAAAAAAAAAATCTATGAAATTATCAGCATATAAATTAGGTGATTTAGGGAATTTTTTACATTTTCTCGAATAATTTTTGAAATTTGTATATTTTAATCTGCTCACCACATAGCATTTATGATCGAATAATTCCGGAATTTTGATATGTTCAATATTTGATGCTAATTTAGTTAGTTCTTTCAGTCGTGGTTTTGCTTTTTCGATAAACGTAGCTGCTAACACAAGAAGAGCATCACGTGGACGTCGAAACATTTCACGTTGTCCCTCGGAATTATCCGTAGCTTCTGAGGCGCCAACATTCTTCTTATCCTTCACACTTCTATGATGTCAATTTTCTGATAATTCGAATTAATTGAAATAGATATGGAACACTTCTGCAGGAATGCAAATCAAAAATTTTTATCCGAAACTTTCTTTTTACTCTTGATTTCTACTAATCGAGATCATTCGAAAGATCATTTCCTTACAGCACTTCTTTCTAATGATGTAACCACAGTAATAAAATTCATGGCTGCTTTACTGTGAAAAAATCTCAATCAAAATGTGACGTGTCACCACATGCCACCATGTCACCATTATTATTTAATTCAATTCTTAATCGAAATATCATTAAATTTATTTTTGATCAAAAACTGGCAGCTACCTTATAAATGGTTATATTTGAATTATATCCACCAAAATTTTGATTATTTGAAGAAATTTCAAATTGATTCTTTGAAAATTCATTTCGATCGTTTTCCGTTATTTATTTCAAAAAGAGAAAATTAAGAAAAAAAAAAAAGAGAAAAATCTACGAATAATTTATTTTCGTTTCATCTTCGATCAAAGTTGGTGGATCAAAAAATTGAGGCGAATCTGCGATAAATGATTTCCCTCGATCACTAACACTATTAACGATATCTAACGTTCGTGTCGGTCCTCTAAAATAAATTTTCATGAATATTTTATCAAAAATTGTTAAACCAATACATTATTTTCATTTATAAATAAATCAGTTCTATTCTTATATTAATTATTTCTAGAAAAATTAGCAAATATAAACCTGGCAAGAATATCACAGCAATTCACTAATGCTTTCATTTCAACGCAGAGTGTTGTATAAATAGATATCTCATGTTTGACAGCAGTAATGCTGTTGTCTTGTTTTACCGTATCCTGTTCAATTTGTTTCAGGAAGTACGGTACCGTTGCTTGCATCACTAACTATAATGACAAAAAACCACATTAATGGCAATAAATTAAAAAAAGCTCACATGAAATTTATTTGTTAATAAATCTTTCTTTTTTTTCTCTCTTTCGTATGATTACAGATAAGCGAAAGTGAAATTTTACTTTCTTATCTTACGGTAAAACAATATACGGTAATGAGATGAAATAATTTTGAAACAAACAAATATTACCGATAATATTAGTGGAAAACGTGAAGTTAAACATTACCAACATCTGATAAGAACGTCGTGATTCAGGCGCAAAAGCGCATACTGTTACAGCGCTTGCTAACGCATCCGTAAGTAAATTAAACGTATTGGGATCATCACGATAACACAAATCTAACGCCTAAAATTGGCCAAATTTTTTAAAATTTGACTGATTATTATTAAAAAATTATTATGTTCTTTAAATCGACCACAACAAACATCACAAAAAAAAAAATGCAAAGTCTTCCATCATGTCAAATAGATTATTTTCATTATCAAAATATGATATCATAAATGATTTTATTATTAAGTAAACCATTTATTGTTCAGTGTTATTTCGTTTAAAAAGTTTAAATTGTATTCTCTGATAATTCTGCATCAATAATTTCGAAATAAACAAATGAATTTGCAATTTTCCCCCTCCTAGAAAAGAAAAAAAAAAAAAAACGATATGCATTTTTTTCAGATGCAATTCGACAAAATAAATGAGAAGAAAAATTATATGAATAATTAGTTAAAAATAAACTGTGGTACGAGTATTTAACAAACATATTGTTTAAATTTAAATAATTCAAAATTTTCAAGCTGATATTTTTTTGATACAAATAAAAGTAACAGTAATTTGCATTTTATGGCCTATATGCATTGTATTCTAACGATTCTTAGAATAGTATTCAATTGAATAAAAAAATTGAAATTTCATACTAAAAAAAAAAAAAAAAAAGCATACGAAATTAAAATTCTAACATTCAATTATCAACAAACTTTTAATGGCTTTGCTTCATTGACCAAATCTAATATATCAATTGGATCATTCATATCAGTCATATCTTCCATGCTGTGCAATAAATTAAACCAATATTTTGCTTTCACCTATAACAACAAACTTTTCAATGAATTTATGGAAAAAAGAGAAATGAAAATATTCAGCAAATTCATCGTCATATTAATTGATGCATGAAGAAAACGAATACCTTCATCGGATTTACTTCAAAATTACTATCATTAGTGTCGAGAATATTTGCTACAGCACCTGCCATTTGTAATAAGAAAGGTTTTCGATGAATAATATAAAATTGTTTGCAAACATATTCAATTGTACGACAAAGTAATGGATTGGTTTGTCGTTGACTGTAACAACGTAATATTGTTGGCATTATGAGAAAAAAGCCCTGAAAGAAAATAAAACGAATAATAAGTAAGATTAAACTTTTCCGTATTTTTTCAAATTTTTCGCCTCTTTTTTCTTAAAAAAAAAAAGGAAAAAAAAACATTAATAATATGATTATAAGTATTTTAATGAACAAATACTGGAGAATATTACTAGAATAACTCAATCTCTCTCTCTCTCTTTCTTTTGATGTTATACGTGATATTTGAAATTTTGTTTTTAATTTGAATGATAAAATTCTTATTATTGTAAGTTAAAAATTTTGCAAAAAAAAAAAGGGAAAAAAAAGATGGAAAGATCATGTTCACAGAAGTACAATTAATACGAATTTCGAAAGAAGAAATTTTCTAATTTTTAAAAATTTACCTGATTAGTAAAAAGCGTACTAAAATGTATAGCCATTGATAGGTATGTAGCCATACAACGACGTAAAATTGTTACATTTTCGCAATGTAATAAGGTGACACCATTGATGACATTGATAAATAAATGTAAATCACCGAACATAAAAGCATTTTCCATCTTTTCAAACATATCAGACATTAACTAAAAATTTAATTCCTTTTTAAAATTTTCAAAAAGTTTAGAAATCTCGAATTTGAAATTTTAAAATTTCACCAAATCATAATATTAGAATTTAAAACTTGAATAATCATTCTTCTCAATAATGAAATAAATATGTAAGAAACACTAACATAATGGATGAAATTTTTAGAATTTTCAAAATATTTTTCAGAATTTTCATTTAAAAATTAAAAAAAAAAAAACGATTTTTTGAAACGTTTCTTTCAAATTTACGAAAATTTTTTGAAATAAAAATAAATTGCGAAGCTTACCAAAGTCCAAACAAATTTATGCATAGTATCCACGGAATATAATTCATGGCCTAATGGGCCATTATACATACCAAAACATGTTTCCAAACTTTTTCGCGGAAACGATGGTAAATGAGTAAATTCATCGTGTAAGAAAAATATACGCTGTGGTATCTGAAAAAATTAGTTTTTAATTAATTAATTTTTCGTAATATTCAACATATACAATAATATATTAATTAAATTTTCCGAAAATTTTTTAAAAATTTGAAAATTTTCTAAGTTTTACAAATAAATAAAAATCCATTAAAGAAAAAAAAAGAAAAAAATTGAAATAAAATACATTTACTTACAACATTTTCAGGACTGTGAGCAAGAGCATTATGAGTTAGCAATACTTTTCCCATTTCTATAAGTTTATGCGTGAACGCTATTTGACGCATCCGAAGATGCGCTTCATCCGGATCCAACTTAATCAATGTCAATTGCGGATATAACGAACGATGAAAAAAATAAAAATCCCTAAAAAAAATGAAAAAAAAAAATTAATCAAATATTAACTTTGCGAATTCGCATTGATATTTTATTCCACCTCCTCGGTGGATCGATAATATGTTGAGGGAAAATACGTGAAATTAGTTGAACAAATGAGTATTAATTGAAATTATCATTATTAAATATCAAAAACTAAACTTTGTAAAATTACACAAACATCATTAGCATTATTGCAAATGTTATTTAGATTCTCGAAATTATATTCACACCATTGGAAGTATTAATTGATCAATCGAATAATCGGATCATAATTCTGCGAGAATAGAAAAAGAAAAAGAAAAAAAAAAACACACAAATCATTTCATACTTACCTAACATACGATGAAGGATTATGAAGTAGATTTGTTTTAGTATCAGTAAGAAAATAGCACTGACTTTCACTTTCGGGAATGTTAAAAAATTCGAGACTATCTTTAAGTAATTGCTGAAATTGTGTGTCTTCATGAATCGGAAATTGTGATGGAATTCCACCGGAACTACTATCAGGCCCATGAATAATAATTTTCTTTGCTGATGGAACATTTGCTGTTATCATTAGTGCTTGCTGAAATGATTAAATACTTTAAAAAAAGAAAGATTTATCTGATAAATCACTGATGTTTATTAATTATCTTGTTAATTCCATTTCTTTTTTCTCTGAGATCTGCATAACGATTCATTTAGTTTCAAATAATTATATAAAATGATAAATAAAATAGAATGATAAGCAAATTAGAATAGCATGTGAAAAATATTTTAAAATATTTATCTAAAAAATATGAGATAAAGGGAGATGAAAGATTATGATAGTTTCATTAACATTATCATACCTAATTCATTGTTAGCATTCAGTGAATTAATGTGAAACTTATAAAATGGATATAATTAAGATGTTACTTACATAAAATTGATTAAAATATAATTAATTAAAACTAATGACGAATATAATTAATTAAAGTATTACTTACATCACATTGTTCCTTTTTTAATGTTTGCTTCAAATCTTTAAAATATAATCCATGAACATGTGGAATAATTAGCCATATAATACTTAATGCCATCGCAATTGCTTGATCGCTTCCCTGACATGGAGTTCGTACATAATGCATCACAAAACCGAACTGTAAACAAAAAAGAATTTCAAAAGTAAACAATAAAATAACATAAAATAAAGCAAGAATAACTACAAGCTCAATTATTTATAACATTTGATAATTACGCTTAATTATATTTTAATTTTAATTTAAATTATAGAATTATTTTCAGTAACATGCATACATCGAAAAGGAAAAAGTTTTCAAAACTGGAACAAAATCAACTTATTATTTCAAAGTTTAAAATGTTGTATTTCGATGTAAATAGACAAAACTTACGAAGTAATTCATTAAGGTATAAGCTGTCTGACATGGCAAAGGTTGAAAACGTAATATGAATTTTCTTAAAAGCGATATTAAATGTTCCTGAAAAGATATTTTCGCATTATTTGAATAATCATTTGATGATATCAATTCAATAATGAAAAAAAAAAAAGAATGACATGCATCACTATAATAGAGCGATGATTGTGTCAAATCGCTTAAAAAATGAAATAAAATTTTGCGATAACAACAACAAAAAGCAATGAAAACCAAATTGTCTCGAAAAACTCATTTTTTGCTTAAACGAAATAAATTTTTGCCTAAAGTTAAAATAAAATAGTTTTATTTTACTAAAAATTTATTTTACTTATAAAGTTTGCATTGAATATTTCTTTTAAATTCTTTTTCTAAATCTTTTCATTATTAAAATCTATGCGTAAATATATGAACGATCCGAATATCCATTCTAAATATCTTTTATTAATTTTCCATAATACACACCGAGGATTCTTAATTTCCTGTTAAAATTTCTTAATACTAATACTAAATTCATTATTTGGGCTTTCAGTAAAATGCAATTTAGAATAAATAAATTACAAGTGAGAATATTCCGGCAAAATCATCGGCGATATTTCTCTGCTTATCATCATAAATTCATTAATTCAAAAAAAGAAAGTATTTCTAATATATATTTCTCGATCCTGTATCTCAAATACCTTTCATTCTTCCTTTTCCCAACCTGAGATGCACTATGCTAATGAATTTTTCATTATAATTTAAATTATATCAATTCTATTTGCATACATTACTGCAGCAAAAGTACATGCATGTTCAATTAACATAAAATAACTTTGCAACGAAATAAATGCTTGAAAAAAACTTTCACATCAAAATTTGTTCGTTTTTTTAAAATAAAGATTTATGAAATTCGTCAAAATTCATAAAATCCAACATGCAAATATAAAGATGAATAGCTCGTGCAACAATTTCATACAATAAAATATTGCTCACCCAATGAACAGTCGTATGAAATTCAACATTTGTTGACTAAACATTTTGAAAACTTTAATATTTCATAGAAATATGTGAGAATAAAAAGATGAGATTGAGTAAAAAAAAAAAATAAGAAAATGAAAAAAAATGCATGTATTTTGCTTGGAAGATAAAAATTGAGAATTTTTTTTTAAATAATAGAGCTGAATTAAAATATATTCTATGAAAATCTCAAACAAAGACAATTAAAGAAAAAAAATCATCGATAATACTTTTCTATAAATAAATGCCTTTTAAAATCCTAATCTTCTAATATGCATTATTTTTATGAGGATTTATAGCTTCCTAAATGACCGATCTTTCTTGCTACTTCCGATGATATTCGCGGGGTATTAAAATTGAATATTTAAATACTTGTTCTTTTTATCATCCTTTTCATTACTTTTTCATTCTTCGCCAGTCATAAATCAACCATTTTAATTTTAAATAAAAATAAGCGAAAAAAAGTGTCGCAATTAAAAAACAGACATGCCCATTTTTTTTTTTTTTTTTTTTTTTCTAAGAGAAAGCAGTATTATTATGATGAAATGAGGTGATAAATTTACCTGACGTTCACGATTGGTTAATTTTTCTAAAAAATGACGCAAAAATAATGCTGGATCTTCTACGATGCATGACCAAACAATCTTTTTTACCGTATCGCTTACTAAAATTACATTAAAATTAAAAAAAAAAAAGAATAAATTTGAATAACTCTTTTAAATCTTACTTTATCTAGTTTCTGTAATTTATTTTTTGATTCGTACAGTAAATTATAATTTCTTATTTGTCTAATAACGGCTCATAAAATGATGCATTTTTTTGAAAAAAAAAAAAGAAATTACCAGATTTTCCGGAACAATCTAGTTGTACATCATCCAACATTTCGATGATCGTTGGCACAACCGAAAGTAATGATGACGGAAAAAGTGGTTGTGCTACCGGCATTTGTTGTCGTGAAGAACTTGGATGTACCTCGCATTCTAAAAAATATGATTAAAATTTCAATTTTAAAAAAAATGAAAATTGAAAGAAAAACGAAACAAAAATTTGCAAATGCAATATCAAAAATTAAATCAATGAGTGGGAAAATTTTTGATACAAATTCTATACAAATTAATTTGCAAATTTCTTTTTGAATAAATAATTTCTTTTAGTTTTTTAAAATTCTTCATTAATTTTCATTTTTGAAATAAACAATGAAAGAAATGAAAAGATCACAAGCCTTCTAAAGCATTATCAGCCATGGCTTGAGTTTGATGATGGAATAATGCTGGCTCGTAAGCTGCTTGTTGTATAATCGCCGTTGCACGAAACGGAAATTTTTGACGTAAAAAACTTTCACGTTCACTTGCCTCGTGCGCTGCTCGACGTATCATCTCTTGCTTCTGTTTTCGACGCGTACGTGTCATCGTCATTATTGTTTGACTCTCAAATTTAATTCTTTCTATTTTATTTTTATTTTATTATTTTTTTTTTCAGATAGGAGAAGATTCGTTTTTCCTTTCAAAGTTAATAAAAATAACGAGTAGAATTATCTGATTTGAACATTTGAAAGTTTTATTAAAAGAGCGAAATACATATTTTACCTATGCATCTTTAAGAATTAATTGAAAGTATCAAATATGCTTTAATTAATTATTTCATTACTTACCGTTTGTTCCTCTTCTTTCAGACATAGCTCCTCAACTTTAGTCTTTATATGAGGCATCCATGGTGGATCAACGATCGATATATGGCTTTGTCCAACAGGAGGAGACGGTAACGTGAAATCAATACCTGGTGGCGGAACCTAGATATTCAAAAGTATTTTATTAGGATAATATAAAACATTATGAATATTTCCAAAAATTTAAGTGAATTTGAGATAAAGTAAGAAGCTGGAAATATTTTAAAAAAAATAAATGGAATTTTAAATTTTTAACAAACTTTAAAGACGAGCTGTGCTCCATCTTCCATTTTCAACCACACATGGAAGCGATTCCGCCATAAAGCATGAAAACGTCGTAATCCTTCCGTACGTATGTTTGGATCATCACTTAACAAACTATTCTTTATAACGTTGACAGTTCCCTCTGGATTACGCACCGATGATATAATAAAAAGGGATGCTAAAAAAAAATGAAAAATGAACATTTCAAATTAGACAGAAAATAATTTTGCTTAAATTCTAGTTATCAATATTACAATTTCTCAAATTAAAGTTTCAAAATTGAAAAATTATTATTTCAAATATTTGAAAATTTTTAGGTTAAAAAAACTATTATTGAAAAAAAAAGAGCTAAAATTGAATTTAAAACAAGAAAAAAATGAAGTAAAATTGAAGAATTTTATTTTTAATCTCATAAATGATAATTAATTAATTAATTAATTTAAATTTAGAAGGAAGAAAACTGAACCAGCTGAAGTGACAATATGTTTGTCACGATGTATGAGCAAATGCCAACAGATATCCATTGTTTCTCGATAATGTTCATTACGTAATACAAGACAACTTTTCAGAAGAGTTGAAAAAGGTGCGTGAGCTATGCATAACATGTGTGTGGTGATATAGGATAGCATTGGAGATTGAGATGGATGCTTCTGAATTTGCATTATTTCGATCAAATCATCGGAATCCTATAAAATTTCAATCTTTTAATTGATTAATTTTGATTAAATCATTTGAATTTTACAAAACTTCAAAAAACTCTCATCGATTAATTTTGATCAAATCACTTAAATCATGAAATCATTCAAAACATACCGAATAACATTTTTCTGATACCAAAATAATTAAATCATATATATTCTAAAATACATTTAACCTTGCACTAATTCTATATTTTCTATCTTTGTCGTATTTTCAATTTTCTTTGAAAGATAAAAGTTGTAAAAAAGAATGTAAAAAGATGTGAAGAAATGAAAAGAAAGAAGACAAAAATAATTGATCCTATCGAGATAGCTTGAACTAATTAGTCGCAAATATTCTTCCATATATTCGTCATAAAAAAAAGGGAAAAAAATACGCGAGAATTGCTTTTTCCCATTCGTCCTTCTCTATTTTCTTCCATTTCATTAAGCTTCTCGATAAGTAAATTTCGCAGTGCCATTGGTGGCTTATCAGGTGTTGTACCTTGCCGAACAGCAGCATTTTCTCGACGAGTTAAGTGTATTCCGGAATGCCGTTGTGTTGCCTGCAACATCGAAAAGTTGACGAATTTGTTGACGAAAATTTATTTTGCTTACATTTATATTGGTAACTGCAATCAAAGCAGACATTGTAACTATCAAAATTAAATCCAATTCGTACAATAGTGAAATAGTGCAATTTATTGATTTATTAAAGTAATCAATCATGGATACAGTAATCTGCTTATATAATACATAATTAGGTTGAAGTTTGCTTCATACAGTATATTTTACTTTATATTTTAAGCAAATTATTATAAACCTAGTTGGTTATATCTCCAGTCTATTTTGGTATATAAGTTGATTTCAGTAAAAAAAAAAAAAGCTAAAAATAAATGTCCCACACTTTTTTGACATTTTCTTGACGATTGAGCCATGCATCGATCATTGCTTTACGCTTATCGAGATGTCCGAGAGGTGGTAAATCTTCACCGTATACTTTCCGAAGTGCTTCTGTTAAACGATAACATTGTCGATAGACCCTTTCGAAACACCACGGATGACAAAAACGCTCATGATTACACGATAAATGAAACGAATTTGCCAATCGAATTACCGTCTATAATTTACGTTCCGTGAGATTACGCGGAACATTCAAAGCATAAGCGGGACTATGATAACAAAAAATATTAACATAACTATACATCAAATGTAGGCATACTCCGAGCTAAGAATCTTTCCCATACGCCTCTCAGAATCTTTCTGTTAAAGATAAGAGTTATTAAAAAATTTACATTTCAATGTTATTGCTATTAATATCGTCATAATCATTATTTATATATTCACTTTAAATTTCATACAATTTAATTTCAGCAATATACTATTTCTTTAATGAATATATAATCTAATTCTAAATTATCAAATTTACTTTAGCATGAAGTTACGAAAGCTGAATTATGAAAATCTGTACCTTCAACCACGGGAAATTTTTAAACATCATTTCTTCATCTTCGTCAAAATTTGTCTGAAGTTGCTGATGAGATGATACAGTAGGCCGTGATATGCCATCCTGTGTTGATGGCGGTATCGGCATTACTAAACTTATCCTTGATCCATTTTCCGGTGATACTATCGTTTCATTCGACTGTTTCAGGCCATCTCGTATTCCTTCTCCCCAACCAACTGTTGTAATGGCTGGTGCTGCTAAAAATTTGTGTTTAAATGGTGATAATCAATAGTTTGAAACAAATAAATGATAGGTAAAAAGATCAAAATTGTGAAAATTCGAAGTGCTCAGAGCAATGAAGTATTGAAATATCAGATATTAACCGTAATCTAAATTATTGATTAAGTAAAAGAAAGAGAAATCCCTTTTCTGGAAAAAAAATTAAATTATAATCCATACGGCAAGATATGAGGTAGTAAATAAACATTTCTGTTTCATAGCAACAAAATCTTCTTATGGTAATATTGCAGTAATAATATATAATATTGCAATTATAAAATCAGTCCGTACGATAACATTACAGTCAAGAAATAATCATCACAAGAATAAGTCAAGTTCAAAAAATTCACAAAAATTAGTTAAAATTTTCCGAGAAATTTTGTTAAAAAAAAAAGAGAAACAAAAAATATGAAAATATTTTGTTATAAAAAAAGAAACAATTAAATAAAAAAATAATCTATTCATATCAACTTTAAAAAAGCAAGAGATAGCTGTTCAAAAAAAGTTGAAAGATATTTTGAATATTCAAAAGGTTGTAAAATTATGTCACGAATTTGGAAACCTTTTTTGAAACAACTCAATTAAACTTTCAGTTCTTATAAATTCATTTCCTTTATTTTTCCAAAACTTCAAAGAATACTGAGAATGTGATGTCATGAGAATTATATCATTTAATCTTAAACTTCGCTTACTGAATTAATCCCAATTCAAGTTTACTTTGTATGAAGAATAGTATGGCCAATAATTAGTGAAAAATCGGAGTTTTAAAATTTAACGAAATTTCTGATATACGGCAAAATCAAAGTGTTTTCGCGTTTGTTTGAAAAAATTATGGGAGAACTGGAAGATAAAACTGAGCTTTTTTTTTCTTTTTTTTTTCAAAAATTGGACCAATTCAAAAAATTTGTTCGACCAGCTCCAAATTGAGGATATAAACTAAAATGTTAAAATTTTAGCATTTTGCTGTAAATTGAAAAAAAAAAAAAAAACAATTTAAAGAACCAATTAAAAGTAAATAATGGCATAAATTACTTACTTATTTCACAAATCCCATCTTTTTCATCATCAAATTGCGTATTTTTTGGAGATTTTAAATTCCTGTAAAAACGATAATATCACAAATATCACAATATTTAATCTTCAAGTGGAATTATTTACATAATTAAAAATAAAATCATAACTTCTTATCCAGACAAAAATATCGATAAAATATAAAATTTATTTTTTAATTGCAACAGAAAACGTCCGATGTTACTATTATTACTATCAAATGAATTTAAATTTTAATGCATAATCATCCACAAAGCAAGCGATGTGATAATTAATGTGTATAACATAATTTATAAAACATAAAAAAATAAAGTGATAATTAATTTTTTAAATATCTGATATATTAATTCCAATTCTTAGAATCATAATAAGAAAATGAATCAAATGGTTGATAGAATTCATAGTTTGTTAATTTATTAATTACTAAAAAAAAAAAAAAAAAAGAAAAAAAGAAAACAGGAAATCAAATTATTTACAAGTGATATAAAAAAATTATTCACTTGATAGTAAAAAATAGCTTTTAATACTTCGTTTTACTTTTAAATTTTCAGCTATTCAATACTAAGTAAGTTAAATAAATTGTAACGATTTCCAAAAATTGAAAAGCAAACAAGAATCGGTAATTTAATAAAATTCAAAAATTGAAAAAATGAATCAAATCATTCTATTAGATAGTTGGCAGTGCTGTGATAATTGAAATAAAAGAATTGATTGAAAATTAATTATCAATTTAGACATTTACATCGAAAGAATCATACTTCATAGATCGACGAAGTTTCTCATTTAATTCAAACGGTTGCGATGATACATTAGATGGTGAACCGTACTTGAACAATCGTTGACGACCTTGTGCTAATCGTCGAGCTGAAAAAAAAAAAATGGAAAAGCAACACTGAAAAAGTTTAAATTAAAAGTTTAAAATTTTTGCAAATATCGTTTATTATGTATTTTCACGCATGTTATAATTATAAAGAACTGAATTCTGGTTAATAAGAAAGTGATAAGTTATAAAATGGATTAAAGATACGTTCATTCTACTAAATTTTCCTACTTTTGATATGCGAATTATATGAAAAATGTTATCGCAATTCCTCAAAACGTACGTGTAGGAATTAGTCGTTCATTTTCGCTTTTTGTGATGGTATATAAATGATTGATAATTTTTTTTTTTTTTCACAAAAGCGAGAAAATGAACTGTCAAGCGAAAAAAAAAAAAAAAAGCGAAAAACGAAAAAATGTCGCATTTAACAACAAATGTATATTTAATGGAAAGGAAAAATGGCAGACCAAAAGAAAGTAAACAAATAAATAGATTGAATGATTTTTGAATGCATTCTAAATAAACAATAAAAGCAAAATGATGGAAGAAAATCATGTGTAGATATCATAGTTTTTTGGTATATCTTGGAAAAATTCCGTATCTGTTAAAGCCACGAAAAAGCGGTATAAATTGCTATTAGAATCTGATTGATTTCTTTTTTTTCTTCCTTCTGCAGTTAATTTGATTTTTTCGAGGAAATTAGTAAGGAAAAATTAAAACAACATGATTTCTCGATAGAATTCTGAGCAAAGAAAGATTCAAGCAATGGAATTCTGTGATACAATTGCTGAGTAAAGATAAATTAAAGCAAAAAGATTCTTATGATGGAATTATTGAGCAAAGAAAGATTCAAAGCTTGAATTCGCATCGCTTAAGCAAAAAAAAAAAAAAAAAAAAACAATTAATAATAACAATAAAATATCTTCATGTTTTGTGTTGGAAAATGAGAAAAAAGCTAGAAGCAGAATATTAAAAAGCAGAGTATTGTTTCTTAAACTTTAAAATTCATTTAAAAAAAGTTCAAAAAGACTTTCCAGAGCTGAAACTCTCTCTCTCTTTCTCTTTTTTTTTCTTTCTTTATGCAAAATTTTTATTTTAATATAAAAATTTAACATAATTGTATATCCTATTTTCAAAGAGAAAAATATGAACCAATAAAGTATTGATAAATTTCAGCGAATTTTTTTTTCATTAATTTCATTTTTGCATTTATTCAAAATCAAATGATATAAGTTTTATGTCTGAATTAAAATAAATTAAATCAAATTACTGGCATTAATGTTAATAATAATATAATTAATTGCTATTCCGATGAATTAAAATTAAAAAAAAAAAGTCAGTAGTGATTTTTCTAAAAATATTTTCCAGTCTTTTAATGGATGAAGAAATAAATTTAGAAGAAAAAATTATTTTATAATATAAAATCATCAGATGATTTCCCTAGAATTATTGTCGAAATTTCCCCTTTATTTTCTTTCATTCTTTTTTTAGAAAATTGCTTAATTAGTTCGAAATTATTATAACATTTAGTTTCATTAAATCATAATTCTATACACCACATTTTAATAATATGTACATGCTATCATTAATTTAATTTCATCTCCTTAATACAATTTTGTATCATTGTCGAAAAAAAATAAATATAAGAATTGGACATTTTGCGGAATTTGAAAAATTAAACTTAGGAAAATAAAAGCGATAGCATAAAAAATCACTCGTTTCTCGTCCTTTTAGGGGATGAGAGAAAGAAAGAGAGAGAGAGAGAGAGAGAGAGAAAATCTTGATTTTTTTGGTTTTTTTGTTTTTTTCAAAACCTGATCTCGAGGTAATTGCAGTGATGACTGTTGAATATGTTGGAAGAGTTAGTGTATGGGAACGCCTCACGCACGGATGCTTTTCCCCGTGTTTTCGTTCATAATTTGATTTTTTTTTACACGCAAGGTGTTGATCGCTTAGCGAAATGTGACGCTTAGCATCGTCGCAACACTTCAATCTGTCACCAATCGGATCAGCATCTACTGAGGGGTCACTTTTTACATGGAAAATTTATACATTCTGCTGTACGATGATAAACGATGAATATTTCTAATATTTAAATAATAAAATTATCTAATTTTTCCTTTTTTTCTTTTTTCGCTTTACAAAATAAAACAAACAATCAATCAATTATATCATTTACATCATAAATGAAAGATATGCTCACAATAAGACTTAACGAAAAATTGAAATTACAAAAGCAACAAATTTTAGCTTAAGCGACAATTTCTCTTTAAAACTTTTTTTATCACCGTAAATATGCAAACCTTTTTTATCACTTTGTTGCATAATGTCATCGCTATGTTCATGTGAACTTCGTGATGAATTTTCTTCATTTGTTGATAAACTAATTCGACGATCACCTTCTGCAAAAAAAAAAAAATATTGGAAAAAACAGAATCGGATAAGTTAAAGCAATTTATTGAATCTAAATTAATTTGTTCGATTCCATTGCTATCTCTTATCAGTATGATTTCTTTGGTTTAAGCGGTTGTTGCAACATTGCATAAATTGCAAAACAAGTATAAAATTATACAAATGCAACAAAAATAAAAATTTGCCTGAAATTAAAGCTATTTTTTAATATTTTAAACTTTAATATTGAAATAAACAAATAATTGGAAATATAAAAAATAAATTGATAAATTGATAACGATGAATTGATAAATTGATGTCCGCAATGCTTTGTATGCTGCTTGTTGTTTGCTGATGCTGTTGTGAGGCAAATGTATTCGAAAGAATGGACCAACGTCGATTTAGCATTAACTTATCAAAGTTTGACGTAACTATGCTCGGTCCTTTGTTACCTCGAGGACGTGGTATTGTCTTAAATTCAGCGATGTCAAATTTCACATAAAATTAAACTGTTGCTATGTTATATTTAAAAGACACTTGAAACTTTTTGAAAATTGAATACTGCAAAAATTGAATTCTTGTTAAGTAATAAAAATATTATTTTGGATAAATATTTGAAATACTCAAATAATTTCATCTATTTTCAATAATTAAAAGGAAGTAAAAAATTTGAAGTATTTCCTCATGTTATTCTTATGTATAATTGATAGATAATTAGTGAGAAAATTTATAAAATTTTAGAATATTTGAACCTGAAATGTTTCTCTCAAGAAGGCAGTGATTTCGTTAAGTAAAAGACATGCCAAAAATAAAATAGCTGGTGGACAACGTTCACCACTCTCATCATTTACAATTCCTGAAATGTTCTATTCTTTTTTTTTTTTCGTTCTCTTTTTTAAAAAAGAATTTTTTGATATTTTTCAGGAATAATCCTTATGATAAATGCACATAGTTCTTTTCAAATTACTTTTAACGATTGAAATTTATGGAGAATGGTTTTATAAATTTAATTTGTAAAACAAATGAAAACCTTCATCAAAGAAATCCTCTAAATTATCAATAATGACAAGTTCACGTCGATTCAAGTCAGTTTTTTTGGCTGGAACTTTATTCTGCACTGCTCCATTAGCTTCGATCATTTTATAAATTCGTTCACCAAGCTAAATTATTAAACTTGAAAATGCTAAATGATAGGGAAAAACATGATTCATTTAGTGAATTAATTAAAATCAATTAAAAGAGATTGAAATTTTAAATGGAATGACTAACTAAAATAATTAGTTGATTCGTATTCAAAACTGATGTGTTATTATTTATTAAACTTTTTGAAGATGCATTTCGTCAAACCTGACAACCCCAGTCAAAGAAACAACGAGCAGCAGCACGTTGCATCATGTGCATTCGACGTGTTGCACTTGGCGTGCCACACATTCCGAAATAACTTCCACCAGCGAAGGTACTTAATTGACATGCATTATTTGAACGTATCCATTCGGGCCAATCTCCTAAATTTGAATTTGGCAGGTTTCAAATTTCCTTTCATTATTTTAAATATTGGCAGCTTAAGATAAGTGAAATATTTGCATCATACCTTTATTACACCGATGAACGAAGAGAGCACATTCGAGAAGAAGTGAAGCTCTTGCAAGTACGGGAGATTTCAAATCCAATAATGCGGCTAGAAGAGGAGGATCCGGATAACTTCCCGGTCGACATGTTTCGAGGAAAAACGAAAATCGTCGTACACCTTCTTGAATACCCCGCAAATTGATAAATTTACGTGATGGAATATTTAGATTTGCTAGAGAGGTTCGTCTCGGATGTAATGATTCTGGAAGTATTAAGTGAAATCAAAATTATCTTCCTAAATTCCACTGTCAGAATAGGCAATTGATAGTTCTAGAAAAAAAAAAAAAAAAAAATTATGTATAAGGATTCTGTTCGTTTTTTAGTTTAAGAGTCATGCAATACTTTTTTAATTGGGATTTAGAAAAATATGTCACATAAAATCACGCAAAATAATTCATATTCCAAATTCAAATACTAATTAAAAATTCAAAACCCTGCTTGTCTTCGACTGAATCGACAGATTTCTGAACTATGAGAATTTTCGACGAAGGAGATTTCGATGAAGGAGGTACTGTTAAACCTTTCGAACGACGTTCATCATGCGTTACATTTCCATTCTGAGCATATATCAATGTTCAAAACAATGAAAATACAAAATTTAAAAAAATTCTGCAAAATTAAATTCATTCAAATGGGCAATATATTTGCGATTTTAACATTTCTCTAAAATTTAAAAAAAAATTTAATATGTGTTAATTTTGTGGATTTTTTTCCAATTTTATATCATCAAATTCAGAAATTTTTTTGAGATGAAGAATTATAATTGTACGAAACAATTCTTTGTCTAATTTTACTACAAGATTAACATTTTCCTGATATGCTGATAACTAATTAATATGAGAATATTTGATTGTATAAACGTAACAGTCACACACATTTCCAATGTATTTTATTCCGCTTTTATCAATTATTAAAATGTGCAATTAAATAATTAATTAGATTATCATTGGATTGCAAAATGTTTAATGTATGTTTAGAGTAAATAAAATTTCTAAATAATCATTATTATTTAAAAGTTATAAATACAATGAAAAAATAACAAGAAATTGTTCAAAATAAATTTAATTACAGTAAATTAAATTAAAATTGTTGAACTAGCAATATACAGCACGTTAGTGGCGTTTATTTTCATCCCAATATATAATTTGAAAATTTTGAATTACCTGACTTTTATCATCGTCATTTATTTCGACATCTGAACCAATATCATCATTATTGTCGAGTCGCACTGATTTTAACAAGTTCAGAGCTAAATGAACAACACTAATGATAAATTATAGTTGCTGAAAAAGAAAAGAATCGTCAGCATTTCTTTCCATATTTGAATTTATTTAAAATGAATAAAATTGCATGCTTTATCATACTAACTTCAATTATATAAATTTATGGAAATTTAATTAACCAACTCACAATCATTTCAACCTACTGCTTAATAAAATTTCCTGATGATAACAAAATTAAGCCAAAACATATCATTTGTAGAAAAAAAAAGAAAACTTAAAATATTGATTTTTACACTAATAATTCTAATTAGTTGAAAAAAAAAAATGCCCATACGTTGTTAATCTATGAGTGATTTATTAAACTGATTTAATGGTTTCCGGAATTTTTTGCGTGATACTTTTTTCATATGTTACCATCTTTTCAAAACTATCATTTATAAATCTTAAATGAATAATGTCGGTAAAACAGAGGTATTTACAATATGAATATGACAAAATAATCAAATGTGCTTATAATAGAAATTTATAATACTTCTCAGTCAAATCAAAGTCATTTATCCATTCTTACTTATCCTTCAGTCTGATACAAGAGCCTTTGTTCCCTCCTCATCTTCAGATCTGCTGAAGCTTGTGTGCATTGTATGGAAGGTTATAAATCATGTTAATTCTCTCAAATGTGTAAATCATCGCCTACTACAAGATCAAAGATTGCGGATATAAAAAGGAGCTTCTATTATTGATTAATCAGTCAATCAATTCAGCAATCACTCAACTCACACAACAATCAATATCTTCCAATTCAGTCCAACATACTTACATTCAATTCATCTCTACTACAACCAAGCGATCAACTGCTTTCCTAGTATTATCTGACATTATTCTATCTTATAAGGTAGACAAAGAATCAGTCTTTCATCGACCAATGAAACCTTTTTTACCAAGATTCATTCCTGTCACAATATTTGTGCAGCATAAATTTTCCGACAAGTGACGTATTTCACTCAAATTTTAATAAAAAAGGTATATGAAATTTTTAAAAAAATTTTAAGAAAAACTTTAATTAATTTTTCAATTTTTACATACCAAAATGAAGTTTGCCACCACTTCTTTTCTTCACAACACTGAAAGGTAGTAAAGGAGAAGCGGATAAATTTGCAATGGTTACTTCATCAACTTGTAGATTTTTTGGAGTAGAAGGTGAGGAATCCAAATCACTATCATCAGTATTCGAAAGCTGTGTCTGTAGGAAAAATATTCATTGATAAGATGACACTGCCATATATATATCAATAGAAAGAGTTGGTCATTTTAACAGCATAACATTTTTAAATATTCAAAAGTTTAATATAAATTTGAATTCAATATACGAAACTAAATGTAAAGTAATTCATTAATAGACTGTAAATTTGGTAGATAAATTATCATAGATAGTAAAAATGGCTGAAATTGTATATCAATCTCAAAATTTTGCTTCTCATAACATAATAATAAAGGTAAGAGTTAATTTCACTGCTAATATGGATATTATGTTAATGGTACATAATGATAGAATGATAACGCACTTATTATATGCTCAATAATTTGCATAATTAAATAATTTGTGTAAATAAATAAACAAATACTTTTTCACGTTTTTTAAATAAGCCTCTTCGCAAGGATGCAGATTCACGGATATGCACTTGTGCTGTTGCTGTACCACTAATACTTGAACGTATACTTTCATCTTCGCTATTATTATCCGATTTTAATTCAGTCCTAAAAAATGGACTAAAATGGGAAGTGAAAATTTTGCAAACTATGTGCTATATGGGTGCAAAACATGAAATGGGAAAAAACAAATGAGTGTTAAAAGAAGCTCTTCACGAAACATAGCAAGCAATTTTCAAAATATCCTGTAAGATTTCAATTTCAGAAGTATGAAATTTTAAAATTAAAACAACTGAGATTTGTAAAATTTTAATCAGGCAAAAACAACGCAACTATTGTGTTACTAATAATTAAAGCTAGCTATAATGCTATCCGAAATTACTAATATTAGCACAAAAAATCCTAAATTAATTTAACTTTCAGTGGAGAAAATGATAAATTTTGAAATAGATGATAATTTTTTGCTTTGAAAAAAACTAGTAATTTTTGATACTAATTAATTTCTTAACACTTCTATTATATTACTATTTCGTGCAAAAATACTAAAAGAATATTTTTGATTGAAACAATCAATAAAATTGCAATTTTTCACAAACGTTACTAATTATTATTATTAATATTATTGATAAGATTGTTTTATATAAATTGCTTACATAAACTATTAATGATATGAGCTAATATTATCAGTATTGATATCTAACACATCAATTATATTGTTACTAAGTGAAAAAATAAGCAAATTAAGCGATAATTTCGTTCAATTTAGAGAACTTAAAAGATTCAAACATCATTTGTCTCGAAGAGATGGCAATAAAAAGAAGCAACAGTGAAACAATCTCTTCAATACTAATTGCTAAAATTTTACAAAATATTTAAATGATAGCATTGAAAGATCTATTCAGCTCAAAGAAAACAAAAAAAAAAAAAAGAAAAATATATTAAGAAAAAAAATGGACAATGCTATTACTACGAATAGATTTCTTTTTGCACCAAAAAAAATGTGCAGGCATGTGAGTTTGTTAATTGCAGACATATGAATTTGTTAATTGCAGGCATGTGAATTTGTTAATTAATTTAAAAGTGCTTCTGTGGAGGTAAATAGATGTATGGGTGTTTATGCATGGATTTATACAAGTGATTAAATTGAACAACATTGAAAACATGTCAACTTCCTTCAGTGTCCTTCAATTGTCACATTTTCAGGAATTGAGAATATAATGATGGATAAAAATTGGAAAAGTCGAAAAAGGTGTTTAAATTCTGACTAATTTACAACAATATTTGATATTTAATTGAAATATCAAATTTTGTTTTAAAAAGACAGATATCATCATTAGAATGGCAATGTGATGAAATTCAAAACCGTTCAATTCAAATATCAATTTTTCGTGCTTTAGAAAGATTGAATTTTAACATTTCATCAAGGTATCTGGAAGTAAATTGATAAGAATTAATAAATAATAAATAGTGAAGTTTCAAAACTGAAGCTATACAATCACCAGTTATCAGTGGGATGAAATTTAATGATATGATTACGATTTATGATTTTCAGGATGTTCATAATCATGTCAATTACAGTATTTCATGCTTTTCGAAACTATAATAATATTTCATATTTTTCAATTGTGCCAGGACAGCCAAACAATTCCGTATAAACCGGATTATTACGGTCTAACAAAATCTATAATTATTTATAAATCACTAAAAGATAGGATAAGTTAAGTTTGGCGAATTGATTTATATTCGAACAGTATCAATTCAAATAATTCAATAGTAATAATGTTAATGAAGTGTTTGCATTCAAGGATCAAAGATTAGATTGATATGGGAGAATTAAAATTACTTTGAAATTAGATTAATTAGTCATTTTAATTAAGCAACGTTATGGGAAGAGAAGGAAGGACACTAAAGAAGTTCGGTATAATATTATACTAATAATTACTCGTTTTCATCGTTGCTTGCGAATTTCGCATTTCGTTCGGATAGAAAGATTTCAGGGAGTGGACACAGTAAGGATGTCCGACGGGAAGAATACAGATGCGTGCCGCTAAAAAAGAATTAATTGTTTTGTTGATTTTTAAATATTTAATTTATTGATATATTTTTAATGTCAAACTTTCATTTTCTGTTAAGTTTTTTGGATAATAAATTCTACAACTTACACATCAAGAAATTGATTTTGATTTTCTGGTGGTCGTCCATCTAATAAAGCACTCAAACCTACACGTCGAAATGAATTACCGTGCTGTTCTTGAATAAATGATACAAATAATCGTACATCCTGATATAAACTCTGAAATTTACCAGAAGATGGCAGGATAATAGAGAAATTCGAACATGTTAATCTGTTGACGATGCGATGGATCCTTGACTGATTCTACTGTAATCTAGCAATTTCAATATGTGTCATTAAGGAAAAATTGCAATAATTGAAAAAATTTGAATTTCATGCAGAGAAATGAACTTTGCCTTTTTAGATATGCAATGAAGTATGAAATGGAAATAGAAGAAAAGAAAAAATTATTTCAATTTTTGGAAATATGCTATAAATTTGATAGCTAACCATATTTTCAGGTTGCAAAAGTTCATTCATTGTATTCATTAATTTTGATACAACTGGTTTTAGCATCACTTTGATAACTGTTCCCTCAATTCCTTTCAAACTTTCATTAAAATTATTTGCATACGAAGGTGTAGAGGGATCTGAAGCAATAGTTCGAAGACGTGGTGATGAAGTATTCCGTGTACGATAAATTTCAGCTATAAGTAAATATCTGAAGTGGAATAATTTGAAAATTGATAATGATTTCTAGAAAAGAATGTGAAAAAAAGTAAAATTTTGAATGAAATCAAAATTCATCCTAAAAAATGTTAATCATCTTAGAATTGGAAATTCAATTTCAAACATCATATATTCAGGTCATTAATTCTTCCACAATGAATTTTAGGATAAATTACAGGAAATTGTGTAATCAAGTAATTTCATTAGCGAATTATAATAGGATAAATAAAACGAAGTAATTACTCGTTTCTATCCTTATTTAGGTTAAGATTAAATCAGCAAGCAAATGGCATCAGAATTCTTAGAATTTCTATCATATTATTATTTCAAATAAATAAATAACTCCCTAGTCATATCAAGGTAAGTCATGGTACTTACTGCTTAAGTAAATAAGTTGTTTACTAGTTATATAGAAATGATCCAAATAGTTTCGATTTAATTTAACATCTAGAAATGCTAACCAGCAACGCCACATCTGCAGAAACCGATCACCGAATGCAATGTATCAACTAGCATTTGCGCATTAAACTCCTCGATATGGCTCACCAATAAATTCCGGAAAATTTCCGGATCAATGTGATAAATGATTGCAAGAATAGTGCGTGCTTTAACTCGCAAGAAATCACTGTGCTGTGAATGCAAGCCATCATTACATCCGTGTGGACAACCTAACCATAAATAGGTTCTGAAAATTTTCCGATTTTCATTTATTAAATTTCAGCAAGAATATTTAACAGAATAAATAACAACAATATGAGAAAACTTTTTTCTCAAAACCTATTCAAAATTTGGAAATTATAATTGAAAACGGAATCAAGACTTTTTTTTTTTATTATAAGGTAATTGATTTTTCTTTGTACATTTTTCTTCTAATAAAATGGACTTTAGATCAACAATTTTTTCTGACCAATAAATTAATTAATTAGTAGAGAGAACAGAAGTTGTGAATGTTACTTATCATCTTTATAAATATGCTGGAAAAGGTAAGATATGAATTATTCGATAACATATATCAAAATTATACGAGAAAAATTGGAAATACCTAAGAACTATACTGATGCAATCATTGAAAAATGACTGCAACTCTGTTTCAGGCATTTCCAGCAAACTTTCGCAAATATTTAATGCCAATTCGTAAATTTGAATAGATGTACGTCGTTCGATGGCAAAATTAACTGCTTTCAATAATACGATAAAACTGATTTGTCCATTTTGTTCGATGAAGTTTGTACTTCCAAGCGCCTAAAATAAAATGTGTTATGAAAAATAAAACCTAAAAAATTTTACTAGAACTATCTTCGTATCTTGAATTAAATTCTTATTTTTAAAAAAAATATGAAGGATAACATGAAATTATACCCAAGTATATAATACTTTATTGTAACTTCATTTAATTTTTATCTAGATATAAATGACAGTTTTGTTTTCTTTTTTTTTTAAATATACATTTATACATTTCTTAAGATTTTAAATGAAAATTACTTTGTAAATATTTCTTCCTAAAACGTGATTTTTTCTAATTTATCATGAAATTTAAATGTATGATTGGTAGATTCATAAACCTCGGGAAAAAATTGTCGAGCATTAAATTCATTAGAAACTTGTTTGGGCAATCCACTAACTGAATCATTTCTTGTGTCATGCGATGAAAGACCATCAGATGAATTTGTTGCTGATGGATCACTTCTGATAAGCAAAAGTTCTGATATCATTGAGAAAAATGCTCGTGTTGTAAAAAAAAAAAAGGAACAGAAAGAGTTATCAATTTTTCTTTTCCCATTTTATATTGTATTAATGAAAAAAAAAAAAGTATTAAATTTGCTTTATCATTTTAGATTTTCTGAAAAAAAAAACCAGTTAAACAAATCAGATTATATATAAATGATAAAGTGTATGATAACTTACCTTCTTCGTTCAAAATGTCCACGATTACTGCGACTTTTAAAGAAGCTTATTGATTTCACCATATTTTTTCGTCTCGATGAAGCCGCTTCTTGAAGCAATGAATCAGATGACAAACTAGAGTATCTACAAATCAAGCTTCAACCTTTTTTTTTTTCTAAGTTTGCTTCATTCAAAAATATATTCCTTTTCGATCCGCAACTGCTAATTTTGCAACATTAAAAAGCGTTGATTAATCAGTAAAGATTTCCGCAGATTGTAAAAATCTGAACAATCCATGATAAGATACTAGCATCAGAATGAAACTTCTAATATGATGAAGCATATTCAGAAAATAATAAAGAATCCTAGTGCTTTGATTTACTTTGAAGATTATCTCGAAGTTATCATATCAAAAAAAAAAAAAAAGAAAAAAGACATACTTTTTATAGGATTTAATCAATGAATTTTTCCATATCTTCCTATCATTTTTGCATTTTTTTAACTTTTTCTCAACATCTTCTAACTGTAAATCATCCCAAACTGGTGGATTATATTGAATTTCTCGCAAAATTTGTCGATTATCCTAAAATTTTCAAAAATTTCTTTATCCAATTATAGCAAACAAAAAAGGATAAGTTAAAAAGAAATTAAAAATGAAAATACTGGAAAATTTTTTTTAAAAACAATTTAAACCATTTTGAATAGTTTCAAATGTGGAATTGTGGGCATCGAATTAGCTCGTGAACGATGTATGATCGTTTGTGAATTTCGATACATTTTAATTTCGTATAAACGATGCAGCAAATATTTGATTGCCCAATAAACACCATTTTCAGCCCAATGCTTAATTAGAAGACAACGTATGACAGCCACATCCATATATGTTGCTTCTTGTGGATCAACAAATAATTGTGATATATCCTTTAAATTGAAATTATGGAAAAATCTTTCATTTCAATTCTTCCATTTTTTTTTTTTTTCAAAAATAATTGTACCATAAAATTTTGCTCAAAATTAAAGTAAAATAATTCAATTTTTTTTGCTATATTTGAGAAAATTGGAAAAGTTCGATTTAACCTGTTGCATAGTATTACATTCGTCTGGTGTATTTTCTAACGGATCAAATATTTTCACCGATTCGGCTAAAGTAGTTTCTTGCATTCTTTTGATGACTTTTTCATTGTTTTGTGTTGAAATTGTTTCCTCTACAATGCAATAATATTCAATTAGTATTAAGCTAATTTTCAATAATTATGGAATCAAAATAGAAAATGAAAAATTGAAAAATAATTGAATTCTCATGTGAAATCAGATTGGCAAATAGCTAGAAGAATGAAACCTTTTTGCTTGCATTCTGGTAAAGCTACATCGGAATCAGTTGTGCAAATAATCGGAATAATTTTGAAACGTGAAGCGAACAAATTAGGTTTGCACTTGCATGCATCCATTGTTGTGCCATTGCGGCAAACTACCGTATGACAATTTTCACAAATAATCTAAAATGAACTTCATAGAGTGCTAATTAGCGAAATGAAATAAAAATGAGATTGATTAAAAAACGAGAAATAAAAAGATCAAAAAAGATAAAGTGCTTTTTTCAGCAAAAAATCCATAAGATATTTGAGTACTTGTGTAATTCGCGATTTTTTTTTTTTTTTTTTGAGCTTATAAAATGATTGGATGAAAATAAATGCGTACTTTTATAGTATTGAAATTATCCAAAAAAAAGAAATTTCAGGGATTCGGGAATTTCTTCCCGAAATTTCTAGATAACGGTAAAAAAGGAAATCCGAAAGTTTCTTTTCGAAAGTTCTAGGTAAAGATAGAATTCCTTAACTTTATTTTAACTTAAAGTTTCAAAAGACTTTGAGAAGTTCTTCACCTCACAATCACCATGTGAAATACTTTCCAAATCCGCTGAAATACCGGAACATACTTCTTGCAAGAATGCCAATGGTGCTTTATTTGAAGATAAAGCATCATTCATTGCATCACTAAGCGATTTATCATCCGTAAAACTGAGTGCATTATCAAGTTCTGCCATTTTTTTGCAAAAACCTAAGCAATAGAAAAAAAGAAAATATTGAATTATTTAATATTAAAATTAATTTAAATTCAATGAAACTTTCTTGCATAACAACAAAATTCACTATAAATTCACTTTTTAAATTCAAATTATACCCTTAAATTTTTGAAAATTTATAAATTAACAGTTAAAATTAAGTGTACTATTACTTGCAAGAAAATTTTATGTATATATAATATATAAAACTAACTTGGTGATTTTTCATCAAATATTGTCGTATGACTTTTTATAACTATTCGTGGAGCTTCACTTGTATGATAATCACTAATGCTTCGAACAATTGAACTTGATCGAGGCATTTCCTTATTGCTTGGCTGTTAAATATTTTGAAGAAATAAAAATTGAATGCGAAAATTTCGTAAATTTTCCAAATTATTCGATAAAAGTTTGAAAAATTTTCAAAAATTTTCAAGAAGAAAGTTAACAAGAAATTCGTTATATTTTCCTCCTTTTTTTTTATAGCATAATAATGGATGGATTTATTTGAAAATTACCTTTTTTACCGACGAAACTTGCGGTTGTTGTTGTTGCACTTGCTGATTAATACCTGAGGTAGGAGTTACTTGAGGTGGAACAACTTCCCTTCCTTCTTCGTCTTTTTTCTTTTTCAAGTTTGAGAAAATTTCCAAAAAAGGACGCGATGGTTTAGGTGGTGGCATATCGGTGTATGGCGGAAGATTGGCAATTTGCGCCGGAATATTTGATGATCGCCGTGTCGTTGTTTCGTCTGCGTCGCCTAAAATTCGTTTTAATTTATTAATTTAATCAAACAGTTGTGTCAAGCAATTATTTTTTGCTTAATTTTGTAGTGAAAATAATTGCAGGGAATTCTAGTGTAGAAGTCTTATCAGCATATTTTCACATCGTATATAAAAAGAAAAAAAAAAACCTAAATTTGTTAATTGAAAGATGAAAATTTTATTTCAAATTTTATCGACTAATTTAATCATTAAACCAGTAGGGATCATTTATTAAAGCAAAAAATTAATTATTATAATTTTTAGTTAATATTTTCATTAATATTAATACTATCATATTGGATATTTTATTTAATTTCAAATTACAATTTGCGATGAGAAAGTTCATTTAAACGCTTACCAAGATAAATTCCTTGAACTGCAAGAGTTGGTTGTGCTTTTTTGGCAACTAATATCAGTGGAAAACGTGAGCGGCGTTGTTTTACCGGAGCACAAAAACATAAAACTTCCGGTTGTCGATACTGTAACTTTATAAAGATGAGAAGTTAATTGAGATTTAGACAACAAATTAATCAGTCTAATCAAAATAGCTATCAATTCATCTCTTAGCATAATGAATGAATTTCGGTAAGAAAATGATAATATATTCGAAATGGATAAAAATGAAACGATTTTACCTGCCAAAGTGATTGCCAAATTTTTAGACCACTTTCTAGACGAAAATTTGATGTCAAATCTTTTTCATTGATCATATTTAATAATGGCGTAATCATATACACGAATAATTGAATACTGCTAATCGAAAATGCATATTGTCGTACGGAGTATACAGTCAAATCTGTTGAATCGGCTAAACTCTAAAATTGAATAGAAAACTATAGAATATTTCATTGCTATGCAATATTGTTTATATGCATTTGAAAAATGATAATTTATACTGATAGCATATTATTTCGACGAGTTTTAGGCAAAAAAGTAATGATTTGATTCATTAAGAGTTAAAATAAGCTAATGAGTGTTTCCGATAAGCGCCATTGTCCACTAAAATTCACCGAGATTTTGTGACATTTTTAGTTTTTAAGAAAAATTTCAACACCTCGAATATGTTTCGAAAATGCTTTCCAATGATTATTTGCTATCCTTTTCTTATCAATCATATCTAATATAAGAAATGCGAAATTTGTATATTAGTACTGAAATTCCGACTTATTAGAACGACCTAAGCTTTTTTAAATATGCTATAAGAGTAGGTATAAATACGCTTACTGGAATATAATTAATCTAATTTAAAATTAATTAACACGATATTTTTTATTTGCTTTGATAAGTTTAACAAACTGAAATATAAATTAGCTGAAAAATAGATTCTCTAAAGATATTCGTATGATATTCAAAACACTTAAGATAGCCTTAGTGAATTTCTTTTTTTTGCATTTATCATTAAGATTTATTGGTTCTTTAGTGATAATAATGATTACGACAAGTTTCATTTTATAAAATTGCAGTAATAAAATTATATTTGATAAGGTAAGTTGGTTATGAAATTTTGTTTTATATAATAGAATCGAATGAATCAAATTCATATATTTATTCAATTATAACTTTAAGCATTTCAAATGAAATTTCTAAAATTACAGTAATATATTTGCGATATTTCACACTTAAAAGAAAAAATTCTGAAATAATTCGGATTTTTTTTTTTTTTTTGCGAAATGTTTATCGAAATTTCATCTCATTTCTATAACTTATTTCATATATAGATTTAATCAATTAATTAATCAATTTGAAATTATTTTACAATAATTTTAAAGTAAATTTCAACATGAAATTATAGCAAATATTTAAATTTATTTTTTCATGAAAAACATTTGTCTATCGATTATTTTCGCCGCATAGCATGCATAAAATCTATGATAAAGTTTTTCATCAATATTCATTTAGAAGATGTAAAAATCACATTAGCTAAGCTTCAGTTAATGGTACTAAAAGCATCTTGCATAAATAAAAGATGAGATGGCTGATTAAGCATCACTCTTTCAGGTTTAAATAGTAAGCAACAAGTGCATTTATAAAAAGAAGTTGCTTAAGCGTAAAATTATTCATCTTTCTTTCTTTTTTTTTTTTCAAAATTTCGCTCTAAAACTGGCTCAGAATAAATATGAATTCATCAATTTTATTTTTATGCAAATCATAAAGCATTTTAAAGAAATAAAATAAAGTTTTATCGTAGTTTTACAGCTATATGACAGGATTACATTAGCTTTTTGATTCCTTTTTTCAATATTAAATAGAAATTATCATAATAGTACATCCAATCAAGATAATAGATAATCTGAAAATGCATGAAAAGTGAGAAAAAAAAAGAGAAAATTTTAGAAGTTTTCTCGAAGAAATTGTTGAAATCTTTAAAATATGACAATGGAAAAGAAATTCAATCGCTAAAGATAGGACTTTTTTTATCACTTCACAACACTTAATCATTGATAGATAGCATCGATCAAAAAATTTTCTTAATTAAATTCATCATTTCGGTAAATTTTCCATTATGCAATTTTTGAAATTGGTTTAAGTAATAGGGATATTCTTCAAAATATCTTCATCTCATCACTGATGCTGACTTTTATCATATTTACAAATAAATATTGAATTTTGATTTATCTTTTCATTTTAAAGCTATTTTTGTTGAAAATATTAATTAAAAGAGATCATTAGGGCAGATACACCAATGATCATGCATAAAATTTTGGTTTATAAAATTCTTCGCAGTTTAAAAATGAAATTGACGATTATCTCGTAAGCTTTGAAGTATCAATTTATTCAAATATTCAGCTGTATTTCAAACATTTATTTGGTGAAGATTATTTTTTCTTTTTTTTATTAATAGCTATTCGTTAATTTTATCACAGAATTATCATGGGATAAGGCTTCTAATTAATTTCTCTCAATTATTTCAACATGTTTGACTAATTTATCAACCATAAAGTATCACAGGATTTATTATAAATTTCAAAAATTCTTAACTGCAGTTAATTTCTTAGGCCAGCATATTTTTGGAGTTGCAAATTTAAAATTCGAACAAAAAAAAAATGATATTTTTCAATTTCAATCAAATTAATCTTATCGAAAATACATAGAACTATTAGAAGAGTTTGATAAAAAAAAAAAAAGAAAAAAAGTAAATGAAATATATTTCACTATATTTTCTATCAAAGAATTGATAATATTTGCTGCAAAAACATTAAATTAGCAGCAAATATCTAAACTTTACGTAACTTTCCAATATACAGTCAATGTAGACTTTTTTATTTAATAATTTAGTCGATAATGTCAATTATTTGAAATATTGAAAATTAAACTTTTCGAATATTTCCTTGATTTGTAATTAAAATAATTAAGAGAAGAGTGGAAAGGTGAAAGATTAATTACCATACCTTTCCACTTTCACCATCATAACATTCGTTGGCTGAATCGAGAAGAAGCCAATGTAATATATACAACATTTTTACCAATGATCCACTCATTGGTACACCATCCTGACCGGTAGCTTCGGATAATAATGATGCACAACACTAAATTTTTATAAAATTTCAAATAACCGAAATTTCATGAAATTTCTCCGTTCTCAACAAATATGTATTATCAAAGCAGATAACACGTACGTTACGTCAAATCATGTATTTCGATCTGCGATAGTTATTTTTAGCGTTAAATTATATTTACTTATTATGTTTAATCAATATCAAAGGTTATGAGTATTTTAAGTAAGCATAAAAGAATTTCCAATAATTCACTTACTTGTACAATATGTGGAAATGTCGCACGTACGAAACGCCAACGTGAAACTGAATTAATAGCATCGGAAAGTGATGGACTAAGTCCATGAAGTATATTCTGTACAACAACCCGTTCAAATGTCTGCAAATCGATAATTTACTAATTTAATAACTTAATAACTTCATATTAAATGATAACTTACCGCTTTTCTTAATACGGAATTACTCAATTACTTGACTTTACTAATTAAGCTTTATTGATTAGTTCGAAGAAAGAAAGAATTATTTACAAAGTAAATCTGACGTATATATAAAATGCTTACAAAAGATTTCTTATTGGTATATTTTTTTCTCTTCTAATTTAAATCCAGGGCATCACACAAGACACTTTTGACCTTTTTATATTCCAATTAACAAATTTTTCAAATTCTAATCAGAAATCTCTTGGTCAAGGAATAAATGTCACGATAAAACTATCATAATTTTGCGAAAAATTTCGCAAATATCGAAATATTTACCACGCATGACGCTTCGTGAAGTTTACCAATTTTTGCACCCAAAAATGGACTGAAAATTTTAAAATTTTGCAAATTTTGAAGAGAACAAAATAATTTAGAACTTAAGATTAAAAAAATGAATAAATAGATTAAAATAAAACTAAACCTCATTTTATAATATGCCTTATTGTTATTCAAAGTTTTAACCATAATATTTTTTATATTTACATATACTTTTTTCTTTTTTTTTCAATTATAAATTTGGTCAAATTTAAATTTCAAAGTGTCTTCCAACTTTTACAATAAATTTTATCCATTCAAATTAGCATTAAACATTATAATAAATATGTTGTACTTTGTTTGTCGCCATAAAAATGTTTGTATTGGTAATGGAACTGATTCTAACTCATTTTCATCATCATTTACCGCTGATAACTGGTCCATTGACCTATAAATTATGATAAATTACTATTTTCTTTTTTGGAAGTATTGATCATTTTACATTTCCTCTCTTAGAAACAAAAAGATAATCATAGATTAAGAGAAAAAAATCATATGATTAACAAAATTTTGATTTTATGACATGAGAAACGTTGCAAAAGGGAAAGAAAAAAGTGAAATTATTGAAACATTTGAAGATGGAATTGAACGCTCGCAATCAACTGATAAAATGTTTCATTTGAAAAAATTTGAATGAATCGTTTTGATTTCATGACAAAAATAAGTCAAAAGCAAGAATTCATGAAAATTGATTCTTTTTTTTTCTTCTGCTTTCCAACTTTTTTCTCTTGTTTTCGCTTTTTGCTTTTTATTTTTTTTTATTTTTTTTTTTTTTTTTTGAAGAATAGAAATATCAAGAAGGAATTAGAAATTCAAATTACTGAAATGGAGAGCAGTAAATAGTGAATGGAAAAATAAGACAACAAAAATGACAATTATGGCAGTAATAAAATAGCATCCAATTTCAAAGAAAATTATTAAATGAAATTCTTTCGATTACTAAATATGTAAGAATTGATCAGAAGTTGCCTTATTAAATTCAGTTAAAAAAAGTACAAAAAAAGATAATATCATTTGCTAATTCTATAAGAGATTTAATATCACATGATTATCAATGAAATAAAAACTTATTCAACCTTGTTGCTTTACAACTTTCATTATTTCAATTTCTTTTTTATTGTATTTAAATTTCTATATATTATATTTGATTTCTTGTTACTGTAAGCATAACAGCGTCAAATTTACACATTTATGCTTCAAAGCAGTAATAAATGATCAACTGTTACTCGAAATAACATTACTATTCAGATCTATTTCGTATTAAATTTGAATTAAATGCAAATTTCAAAAAATGTACTCAATTAATTGATTTCAGAAAATTATTAAATGAAAATGGTACCGTTAATTAAATTACACAAGTTGAACAATAATTACTCCCAAATTGTTAACACAATTGAGTAACTTTGTTTATTGAAGTAATGCTTTTAATTTAAATAAGTTTTGAAGGAATTAAAGAAGAGAAATGATATATATTAAAAAGATTTCATTGATTGATAAAATATGGAAATTTCTGATTTATTTATTGCTTGCTTCAACTAATTCCATGCATTCAGCAAATATTTCAATTCTTTTTACTTAAATTAGGATTAAATAACCGATATCTTTTTTGTTTTTTGTTTGTTTTTTAAGCAATGATTCTATGGCTTCGTGTATAAAATAATTGCTATGAAGAGAATGATATCAAAGATAAAATGTCGGTTAATATGAAAGAATTTGAATTTGAATTAAAAAGATAAAAATGTAATAAAATGAAGAGAGAGTGACGTTCCAAAGTAATCGGGAGAAAGGAAGACTTTTTTCTCGAGAATATGGTAAATATCCTTCAACATTTGTTAACCATCTGGTTTGCAATTGAAGAATGAAATTTGTTTGGCAAAATTCGATTCAAAAAAAAACTGAACATTGCAGTAATTTGAAATTGGTCAAAAAAATTCAAGTGAAAAATTGAAGTAAACAAGAAGGAAACCTTCGAATTGAGTCAATCGGTCTGCTATGAGCCATCGATAATCGTTGTAGATAAGCTTGATGTTGATGCTGTAAATATTGTACATGCATTTTATTCTAGTATTGCCGTATTTATTCTTTCCACTGAGGATTACAAAAAATCGATCAATCAATATTTGAACCAAGAGAAATGATAAATGTGAAAAATTGTTGATTTCGTTGATTAAATGATTGAATTCAGCGCAGATTTTTTGGAATACAATCAGTATTGATCAGTTTAGAATTTGATAATTTGCAAAAATAGATGAGAATAGATCAAAGAATTCGATGAATGATAAAGTCGTTCAGTGAATAAGTTTTGATGATAATTTATGGAAATGACAAGTGAAATTCGGGATTGATATACAGCATTTCTTATGATGATGAAGGCTGGATGCATTCGATATTGATATACGTTTGATATATATATACATGTATTTATATTTGTATTTCTATATTTATATATTTGATGGAGAGAGAGAGAGAGAGAGAGAGGGAGAGAGAAAGAGAGAGGGAGAAAGGGAAAGGGAATATGAAGATGAGAGAGAGAGAGAGAGAGAGAGAGAGAGAAGATGAAAAATGACACCGCCCTTCTTCTTTTGGATGTTTTTCGGGCCTCATTTCGTAGGATTTCATTTCAGCCATATATTCCCAAATCGAACCCAATTCGGCAATTCAATCATTCCTAACTCTTTCCTCTTTTTCTTTCACCATTTCTTTTCCCTTCTAAGCTTACTTTTTTTTCTCTTCAAGTTTTCTCTCCTCCTTGAAAAGTTTTTCTCTTTTTTTTATTTCTTTTTGCCTTTCAATCCTTTTCTCAAGAACTAGAGCATTTCGTTGAGATTTATCATTGATTTTGAGAAAATTCTAAAAAAAAAAAAAAAAAAAAAGACTTTTTTTTTTCCTGATTAGCACATTTCTTTGTGGAACTAAAAAGTTTCGAATTATGACTTCTTCCTTTTCCTCTCTTTTTCGTCTTGCCCTTTTCCCCTCTTCGCTTCTTCTTCTTCTCTTTCTCCTCATTCCCTCAAATTAAGGCAGATATGTCAAATGTGATGACAAAAAAAGTTCAAAAAAAAAAAAAAAAATGGAAGGGAAGAAAGTAATGGAAAGGTTTTTCATTTCATTTCCATATATGCGACATAAAAACAATTCCTTTCATTAATTAAATGATTTACTTAAAAAATACAAATTCAAACAGATTTCTTCATTCTAACTTTTCATTTTTCAAAATAAGGGAGAAGATGACGACGAGAAATGATATGACAAGGAAATATGATTGATCAAATGATAAAATTCATGATAAATATCTCAGTTTGTTAGGTTTGATTCAGAATAATTGTTATCAAATGATTGCAAAGAAAAGATTTGAGATTTGTAGGAAAAGAATGAAGGACATGAAACATGAAATGAATTACTTTAATAAAATAATGAGGAAGAAAAGAAGAAAAAAGTGAAAAAATTAGTCAAAATTTATCATTTTATTGAATTACAGAACTTCGATTTTAAATTATTCTTCCAATACAATTAATTGCAAATTTGTCATCTAAAAATGTCGCAATTTGAGAAGAGATATATAAACATGTACACTATCATATAGCTAATTCTAACATTTAATTCAATTTTGAACAGTTTAAATAACAAAATTTATCATTTCTGATTTGTGGAAACAACAAGTTGAAGTAGAAAATATCATATAATTTGAATAAATTGGATTTCCTTCAAATTTATATGAGAAGTGTTTGTTGAAAGTTAATTAAGCATTGGTGCATTTTGATAATTAAATTAGAGTCAATGGATTAATTAGCTAAAAAACTAATTAGCTTAAAATGCTGCATTAATGCAATTATATGGATTTGCTTTTTTCGTTTTATTTTCTTTCTAATTTTGATGTAATTGATAAAAAATCCTAGGCTCTGAGGCCACAGGCCAATCCAGATCCTATCATATCTTGTCAAGTCATCAGTACTAAATCGATCAGCCCAGCGCAACATTGAAGTCTTCAGTCTCTTTAAAATCGGATAATGATGTTGTTTACGATGATGCTGTTGCTGTCATATAAATTCCAACAAATCGTATGACAAATTCTCAAACTACTACTTCTGAATCAATCATTGATGGATCAACCGGATCTGACCGGATCCACTTACATTTTTGATTTCTCATTTTCTGATGGTCAAATTCTTTCAATTTCAAGCATAAATGAATTCATATTAATTGTACAAAGATAAAATTTTGTTCAATCAAATTTTCAATATTATTGGATTGAAATTCGAAACTTTTGAAGATTTTGAAGAATTAGAAAAATGATATATCATCTTTTCGGATATGATATCGGTATGTTTTGTGAGATTTTCTCTCACAATTATCTGAATGATTTTGCTGATGAAAACTGATTTGTAATTTTATAAATAGAATATAAAATAAACTAATACTTTTTAACAATCAATTCATTTTCCGATTTAATCATTCCCATTACAATCATTCGAAAGCTTTCCAATATGAGATATTTTTTTTCTACTAGGAAATGAAAATTTTTCAATTAAATTTGAGAAAGTCTTTTTAAGCTAAAAAAAATTGCAGATTTTTAATAGTGGAAAAATTTAATTTTCCAGAATTAGAATGAAAACGAAACTAATTTCTGAGGATCATTTCACTGATTCGGCCATTTGAAATTTCATTGAAAAATCTATGCACTGTGAATATATTGTTTTGTTGATATCATTCAATAAGATAAAATTTGCGCATAAATGAGACTAATTATATATATGGATATCACATGATCATCTAACATAACTAATTAAAATTTTATTAATTAGCAGACAATGATATAGAGAAGCTATCACCACACATTGAAAAACACATCGATATTTAACAAAAATCAAACAAAAGAATAAGATTCCGCTTGACATCATTATAAAAATTCCAGTTATTGATATAACTTTTTGATTGTAATCTTCAAAAAAAAAGTTTTTTTTCCTCTAAAATCTATCAATTTCCATCACCAGTTTGTGATTGTAATTGAATGAGTCTTTTTTTTTTTGAAAAAAAAAAAAAAGAAATACTTGAATTTTTAAGCTAAATCTTACCACGGGAAAAACTTTGCTAGTTTTTTTGATACAAAAATGAACTGTCTCATTTGAATTTAACAGAATCATACCAAATTTAAAATTCATTTAAATTCTTAATTTAAATAGAATTTAATTTGATATTCAATTTATGCGCAGCACCATGGTATAAAACTTTGAAATCGCAAAAATTTAATCAAATCGATTTGCGAAACAATGTAGAATCATTGAATTAAAACAATATGAATCAGTGCCCAATGCATAAGTAAAAATTTGTCCTTTTATTGGACTTTCTGGATGACATATTATTAAACATACATATTATTAATGACATATTATTAAACATTTTCATGACGTTTTTTCGCATTCAATTTCGCAAAATATTTAAAATTATTTTTTGCATTAACGATTTGAGTCGAGGAAGAAATGCATATTTTTCAAAATTATTAAAGTTCAAAGCTCTAATCCTAGGATTTAATTGAGTGTTTCAATCGTAGCGCAAAACATTAGCTTCGAAATTTAAAAAGAAATCTCGAGTTATTTCTTGTGATGATGAAAACTTATAATAAATGCTGTCCATTCAACTATTTGCATAGAGATTTGAACAATTTAGAAATTTCTAAAGTTTAACATTTGCTTAAGATATAATACATGTAATAACAAATTTCATCACTATACGATTTGATAAGTTTTTCATAAAAAGTTAAAAATTTTGTACTTCTTGAAAACTGCAAATTCTTGTTGATTGCATTCTGAAAAAATTATTGGAAACTTTTATTTGTTGATTAGATGAAAGAATTTTTTTTTCTTTTCTATCAATTTCTTTTTTATTTTATTCACTATCAGATATGCTCGTTTACTTTTATAATTCAAAATGTCACCAAAAACTTTCTGAAAGAAATGAACTGATCTTTAGAAGAACAGAAATTTTGGTTAAATTCTTCTTACTAATGACAGTCTTGTACTATTTTCTTCCCTTATCCCGCTATTCATTACTTTTTGGGAAATTTGCTATCAGGTTTAATATCCAGTTCGCATCTTTCTTTTTACTAGATCTGTACTTCAAATAAATCGAATTTACAGAAATCTGTAGCTGTATAATTTGATACAAATGACACTTTCAAATTTTTGCTTTATAAACTTTTCATTTCAACTGGACACAAAATCCTGTAATTCTTTGTTTTCTTGTTGAAGTGAACTAGAATAACAACCTTGTGAATGCCATCTTTATGTAGAAAAATTGAAAAATCAAACTACTGCATATGAAAATTCAAAAATGAGTTCCTGAGAAATTCTCGAGAAAATTAAACAAATTTTAATAATTTTTTTGCTTATTACCATCACCATTACGAAAAAATAATGGGTATTCTAATAATTTTTGAAAAATTCGAGCATTTTTTTTTAAGGAATACAGAAGATCTGTTCATTTTAATGAAATTTTTAATACTTCGAATTTGTTATATTGAATGTATTTCAACAAAATAATCAAATTTTATTCATTCTTTGGTTCATGACAGACGAAGTTGCAAAAAAACCTGAGCAAATTTAAGCTTCCATAATAATATCATGTAATTTTGAACTTAATATAAAACCAGAATTTTGTTTTATTGGCAAAAAATGCGACAAATTAATCGATGTCATTAAATAAATTCATTTGAATTTTATCATTGCTGTTAGAAAAATCATCAAATCATTCATATTGATTCATTAATTAAATTTTCTGAGAGGAAAATTTGAATTTGAACATGAAAGAGATAAATTTGTTCCGAAATGCATTTATTCACATATTGTTAATTGGTTTTGGAAAAAATTTATAATTAATTTCAACATTAGTTTAAATTTTTTAGAAATTTTACAAAGCTACTGAATACTAATTATTTGCTCTTTAAATTAAATGCCCTTAGCACAGATTCATTTGATACTATTATTTAATTTCATTTTAGAGAAACACATTATCCATAAATATACCAACTAACTATCAAAATGCTACTTTTTTTTATTTCTCTATCAAATTTATGGAAATAAAAATCGATAAAGTTGAAAGCAAGCCAAATTTGATCAAAGAAACGTCAATATTCACATTATTAGAAAAGAAATTTCAAACTGAATTTTGCCCACAAATGTTGTAAAATATCGAATTTTCCGATGATTCAATACATCAAATTTCCATATGCTTGATAAAACTGGATGCTAAATTTCTATTGGTGACACACAGAAATTCATGACATCAGATGTTGCCTTCTGACTACCTTCTGAATCTCATCAATTCCATAGTTTTGAAAATATTAAGAAAAGAAAATCGAATAATTCCCTGATTATGCAATAGTTATGGGAACCTTATCAGAAACTTTTTGTCATCTGAAGAGTAAGAAAAATTACTTTTGTTAATTTTTGTTTTCTCCATTTTTTCAAATTTCTCTTTAGTTGAAAATTAAGAGAGAATTAGTTCCAAGAAATGCGAATAAGAAGAGATCTTGCCGAAAAATTCATTTTGTTAACTTAAAGCCTAATTTCTATTTATATCCTTTTTCAAATGACATATAAACTTCATTGGAATGGATAAATGCGCATTTTCTTCAAGATAATTAATTCTAATTTGATTAATGAATGCATTTTAGCAGTAAGAACTCAAAGATAGATTAATAGATGAAACTGAATCCAAAGAAAGAAAAATACTTTCAGGTTTTAGCAAATACTGTTAGTGTTTATTCATATTTCAACAAATTCATAAATAAAATACATTTAGATAATTTCATCTTAATTTCACTACTTTTATTACACTTAATTACTAATAATCATTTATCACTAATTTCATTATTGCTTTTAATATTACTATTAAATTAACGAAATGTATTTATGTCACTAATATTATAAAACAATGTAACATGCATTATATATCATTTATTCTAAGATAATTTTATTTAGTTAGATTGAGGTCTTATGAGACATCGATTTAAGAAATTATAAATTTAATTGAAATACAGAAAATAATATGTGAATATTCAAAAATTCACGGATTAGAAAAAAAAGTGAAGAAAATAAATAGACAATCTGCCATTTTACAAACTGAAAAACTCGAATGATTTCTTTGATTAATAAGATTAGTTTGAAAAATTTCATCAATTCATGATTAAAGCAAGTTTTTTATTCAAATAGAAATTCCGATTCGATTAAAAATGATTTTTTGAGATAGTTAAACAGCAGATTATAATGTTTCACGACAATGTTTTTTACTTATGGCGATTTGACAGTGAGATTTATTAAAGCTTAAAAATTTCACATCAATTATCGTTAAAAGTGAAAATGGAAAATTGCAATGACAATATAAGAAAACAAAATCAATAAGTTATATATATGCTTCAATACTATCTTAGTTTACATTAAGAAAAATGAAATTTATTTAAATTTATAACAGCCAATTGGTAAGCTAAAACTACTCGCTAAACTCCCTCAACTGTTTACGATTTGCAAGCGTAAAAATTCCCACAAAGGCTTAACTTAGACTTTCTAACGAAATAAATAATTTACCAATCTAGCATGAAAAAGTGGCAAAGGCAATTCTAAATATTTCTATACTTTTTTTTTTTTTTTTTTTTAGACTAAATGCAATAAAATGGAATGCACGAATTAATCATTAAAAAATAAAATCAAGGGAAAAATGAAAAAAATATAAATGAATATTGATATTTTACTTGGCTCATCAATTTTACTTATTAGGTGCATTTTCTCCAATTAATTAATGATCGTATCAAATATCAATAAATTTTGCTTGTCATAATTTTGCACTTCAAAGAGATATATTAGCAAAATTTGAAAATATGTGAAAATAAGAAATCTATCGGTATTATAAGATTCTAATCAATTTGAAATAACAGTTTTAATTAGCTTTGTAAGACTGGAATCTCAGTAGTTAATAGAAATATTCTTTACTTCAATTTTCAACTCTATCAAACAATTAATTGGTCAACTTCCTTTTTTGAGATTTTTTTGCATTTTATTTCTTCTTAAAATTTAAACCTTGCTCATATATCTATTTGAAATTTTATTTGAAAATTTCTGAAATCTTTTATTTCTTTCATTTTTTTGTGTGATTTAATTTCTTTACTAGTTTGCATGACCACTTATGCTTTCGGTTTTTCAATATTTCCTCTATTCCTATTCTTGAGTGTTTATCTTTTTATTAATTTGTTACATCTATTTGAAATAATTCAAAATACCATTTCAAATAATCCGTCAGTTGAAAGACAATTGCGCAAAAACTTAATTATAAAAATTGGTAGTTTAACAGAAATGATTGGAATCAATCAATCAATCAATCAGTTGTCTTCCATTCGATGACATTATATGCTCTTATTATATAAACAATTTGAAAGTATGCAAAATTTCAAGTGTGAGCAGGAAAAAAAAAATCAATATAATATCAAAGTTCAAAACTTCAATCATTGAAAGGAAATAAATCTAATCTCTAGTGTTTTTTTTTTTTTTTTTTTTTTTTTTTTTAATAAATTATTGTAATCTACTTTTGTGTCAGCAATTTTCAATGTAACTTGAAAAGTATAAATAATTTTCAAATTTCTGCAAAAGGGAAAGAAAAAGAGAGAGAATATTTCTATTTTTCCTTTAAAATTAGTTTCGTATTAATTCGTTTCGAACTAAAAGAATAGTAAAGAAAGGGATAAATAAGACAAACAAAAGAAATAATATGGAAATAAAATTTGAATTTTTCTAAAATTGTCAAATTCAAAATTTGACAATTTTAGAATAAAGTAAAATGAAATAATGTAGGAAAATAAGAAAAAAAAAAGAGCAAGTGTGAATGGCATTTTGTCGTTTTTATTGTAGTAGTAGTTTTTCTTGTTGTTGTAGTTGTTATTGTTGTAAAAGAGAAATAAAAAAATGAATAATTTCAATAATCGATGAAAAATTGGAAAGTAAGAGGGAGATGTAGAAGAGGAATAAAAGATGATTTTCATGGAAAGTATGATGGGAAGAAAAAGATAATCAAATTGTGAAATCATCTTTCTTGCAAATATTTTTGCCAGTACATCATTTCACCTTGAAAATTCTATAAACTACGACATGACGAAAGAAATTAAACTTTAAATTCTGCTTTTAAATTATTTTCAAAATTTTTAAACACATTTCGATTATTCGAATGTAAATGTTCGCTGTTTTATGTCAAATATTTAAATTTTATGCGTAAATAACAGTAAATGAAAAATGAATATAAATTGAAATGTATAAAATAGAAAATATTTTTTAATTTTGGTAAAATTAAATCTATCTTAAGATTTTTTTTTACGCTTTAATGATTGGTGCAAAAAATTATTGGTATTTCGAAAGCGAAAGAAAAAACCAAAAAAACCGAAAAAAGTGTTGTGATTTATTTTGATTTTATTTTATTTTGGAAAAATCATTGCTAGTTTCTTTTTATATTAAAAATAATTTTTGCATAAATAAATAAATAAATTGTAATTCAAAAAAAAAAAAAAAAACCGTAAAATAATTTAATAAATGCGACGAACTTTCGCAATTTTCAATAAAGGAAAAAAAAAAGAAATTTGGTTATTTAAAAAAGATGTAAAAATCATTAATATTATTAACACTTCCTGATGGACATTCTTAAAAGCCTAAATCAAGTACCATTTATTTATCTGTTTATTCATAAAATAATGAACGTCGTTAAATAAATTATGAAATAATATTTTAATTTGTTATCTAATGATGCGCATATTTTCAATAGCCTCTAATGAACATCAAAAATTGTATCTTGACAAAAATTACTTGTTGAAAAACCATAAATTAAATACTAAGAATTAAAAAATCAAAAAAAAAAATCAAAAATTAAATTAATGATAAGCAAGATTGCAAATTGTAAATTTTAATTATTCTTGAATTTTACTGTTAAAATAAATCTTCAAATTTCAAAGATTTTGAAATGATTTCAGTTTAACTGTTCTTTGATTGATCAATTTATTTATTTCTGAAACATTATCTTCTTTATCAGAAATGGAAATTTCTTCTGTGGAAATAATCAAAGAAAAGTTAAATTGAAATTTATTTTTGAATTGTTTCCAACTAAATGTTTCTCATCAAATGACCTTTACCTAATGAATCTCATACAATTTCGTGAGATTAATAATTTTATATGCGATGCAATTGATCTGGCATTAAAGCTCATTAAAATTATAATGAAATGAATCCTAATTAATTATTTTTTGGCTAACTCTCGCTGCAAATAATATTAAAGAAAAAATAAACGATAAAAAAAAAGTAAAAGAAATGATTGCTTCAAAAGAAATTGTTTTTTCAAGAATATTCGATTCTGTTTCGTCCAATTATGATAATTGAGATTATTAATTAATTTGAGAAAAAGAAAAGCAATGTAAAAAATTTACATTATTCCAAAAAATAAGCACGAGCGATTAATTAAGCTAGTCATTCATAATTACTCATCATTTAGTTATTATCAGTTGAATAATTAAAGCTGACTAATTATTATCTAATACGATTACTATTATCATCCGTATTGATTATGATTTGACGGAAAAAAACAATTTGGATTTGAAGAAAATATTTTAAGTCTAATTTTTAAATTCATAATACTATCAATTTCATAGATTTTATCAGTTTTATAGATTTCATAGACTTATCAATTTCATAGATTAGTAACATTTTTGCACTGAAAAAGAAGTTAAGAAATTTTTGAAGTTAAATTAAACAAATTTTTAATATGCTTTGATCTTTAAAATAAGTCTAACAAATTTCATTATTATATTATTAATAGCTAAAAGATATATAAAATATAATAATGTTTAAGATTTCCATAAATTTACGGAAAAATATAGAGAATAGAAATGATAATTTATCACTTTTAGGTATCTTAAACGGAAAACATAATGCATTGCGAAAATAAATGCATATTCTATAATTCTAATAATATAATAATAAAATGCTTTTTCTGCGAAAATTAAAATTGAAAATGTTTCATATTTTCAGGCGAAAATTTTCATTTAAACAAACATTTCTTTTTCTTGATCATTATCACATGAAGTGTTTTCATTCAAAAAATCAAAACTGAAAATTTTGAGATTTATGAAAGTATGCTAATTTCTGGAGATCTGAGAAAGCAGCAAGATTTATGAAAAACAGAAGGAAACGTTCTGAGATATAAGATCTAACAAAGTAACCTGATATCCTAAGGCATTTCAGAGAAATATATGATATAAGAAAGCAACTTAATACTCTGAAATAAATGACTGCAACAAAATATTTGAAAGAAAAGAAAATCCCTCAATATCCCGAGATTTGTGAAAGTAACAAAATATCTGTTCTTCGTGATTTGATTTAAGTACAAATTCTAACTGAAATAGACTATATTTGATTTATAAGACTGAATTAAAGTCTTGAAAGTGACTTAAAAATAACATATGTTTTTGAATAAAATATTTGCACTAATTAAATGCTGTAAGTATAGTCTTACTTAAATGATCAATTAGACCAATACTCTTAGTTCGAAATTTGAAGAGCTGTCATAGAAGTTAGATGAATTATCAAATGCTACTAAAAATATTCTTAAAAAAAACTTTCGTTTATCTTTTTTCCGCGCTTACATTGGACTAAAATGAACTATCCTCAAAATTTCAATTTTTTGATAAAAACAAACAAACAAACAACTGTTGCATTAAAAATTTCTGATCATGTGAAATTAATCTCGTTTCAATTAAAACTTATTAAAAAGCAACTCCATCATTAGTGTTTACAATAATATTTGAATGTTGTTATCACTGGTCTTATTAGTTCGAGAACTATAATCTAATTAAATTTAAAAAGCAATTTTTATGATTTGTCAATCCATGATCACATTAATAAGTATAAAAGTATTTCAATAAAGGAACGCAATAAACAAATTAAAGATCGAAGATAAATGAAAAGTATAAATGTTTATGATTTTTAATTGAAGAAGTAATTGATTATATGTATGATAATGATTAGTATTAGACGGTGAAGTGGTAGATAAAGAAGAAATAGTAATAATTAAAAATGAAATGATATATTATATATGTATAATTGAAATAGATATTCTTTTGATTGCTTTACTCTGTCAAGTTATATTCGCATTAATATTTATACAGTACTTTATAATTCAAAGATAAATTCAACGTCACATTTCATTCCAGCAATAATTTTGGAAAAAATTAAAGAAATGCTTTTTTTTAAATTATTAATTGATAATAAACTGATAACGAATCATTGATAATAAAAGTTATAAATTAATAACAAATCGTTTATTCAGAAATTACAAATGATATTTGTAAAATCAATTTTCTAGTTAATAATGCCGATTGTATTTTAATAAAATATAAAAAAAAAACGTTTAAATTTGAGATTTATCGTTATTTATTAATACTTGATGTATTAAAAATGCTAATCTGTTTACTAGCAAAGCCCTATGCTTAATTTAAAATCCAAAAATGCGAAAGAAAAGAAACGACTTAAGAAAATTGAATGCTTCAGAAATAACAATTGGAGTAGTTTTGAATATCTAAGCTGTTTGCTAAAAGACATAAATTTAGATTCATTTTTGAGAAAAACATTGCTTGAATCAATAATCTAAATAGAAAAAAAGAAATAATCACTGATTTGATAAAGCAATTTTTTATTTTTTCTTTTTTTTTTGGCATTGCTTGGAAAAGTAAATCATTAAATAATAGCAATGAAATCATTTATTTTTCAATTTCAAAATTTATAATTCATCAAATCTCTTCGTAATTTCATGTTGATACTACAATCATCCTCCTAACTATAAGCATTAGTGAATAAATTAAAATAAATTAATTAAACTGCTAGTTTCCTTGAAACATTAATGCGACAACAATGCGACACGTTGGAAAGGACTAACATTTTCCACAATGATTTTGTTACAGCGCGATTATTTAATTTATATTGATTTTTCATGTTTATATTATAAGGATAACTTTGAGCACAATCATGTAACCTCCCACTAAAAAAGTTTTTATATGTTTCGTCCTTAAAAATTAAATTTAAAAAAAATTAAATTAAAATTGAATTAAAATATTAAATTATTAAAATAATGAGCGGTTACTTATATTGATTTTTATAATTTTCAAAATTTATTGAAAAAATAATGAGCAAGCAACAAATGACATTTGATATTCTCAATATTTTAATTATTACTATATTCAATATTTTCATGTAATACATCGACCATATTTTGCTATAGAATGAAGCGGTTCATCAGTCGAAAATGTAGAATTTAATTAAATAATCAATAGTTTGCTTATAATTAAACTGCTAGTTGATATTCAGAAGTATTGGCGTAGCAATGAAATTTTTGTTAATATCAAATCCTTTATGGAAAGTGGAAATAATATCTTTCAGAATTTAATCTAATAAAAAAAATTTTTTTGTAAAAAAAAAAACATTTGTAAAAACATTTTGCAACTTTCAAAATTTAAATTGACCAAGTTATTAACAACAAGAAAATTAATCAAAAATTATAAAGAATCACAAAAGAAGAATTAACTTTACAATGCTAATCTTCGTCGTTCCATTGAGGCTAATTAATAATTTTAATAATTTGATCGAACGAGCTTGTTCATACTTAATATTGCAAAAAAAAGGTTGCAAATGATCGATAAAAGAAGAATCAACTTTGAGATGAGTTTAAACGATTAAGGCTTAAATAATTTGCCATTATGTAAAATTTCATATTGAAGCCATCTTTAAAGATTATTAATGGCATGTATGGAAGATAGAAGTCAGGAAAGTATTTAAAATGTGCAATTTTGAGTTTTTATTTAAAAATTCCATCGAAAATAGGAAAGTTTAATTTATTCGTTTTGCTCATGCAAATTTTTTCTTCGTTTTAGCAAGTTGAAGTAATAAACTGATACAAGAAAAAATTAAAATAGCAATAAAAATTATTGAAGAATTTTTATACAAATTGCATAATTTTAAATGATATATTACTTGATGAAGAGAGGAACAAGAAAAGAAATAAGAAAAAAATCGGAATGTATTCATCGAAAGAGGAAGTTTCCACTTGAAACAAATGGACGAAGTTAACATCCATCAAGTAGCGATCGAAAATGTTTGTTAAAAAGTTCCCCAAGAAATTCATAAAAGTTAAGCAAAAATTAGCTGAGCATAGAAAATTTCGATTGTTATGAAAGAATTAAATTAATTGTTTAAAAAAAAAATGCTCTATTTCAATTCTAGATGAAATTAATCTTCTTATATACATTCTTCTAATTTCCTGTATAATTATCATGACTCAATTACCTGTAATTTATAAGCTAAAAAAAATTATTCCAAAAAATGATGAATCATTATCGTTCATTCTGATGTAATCGATGTGGAAAATTTAAATTAAAAATTGATAAGAAATACAAAAATAATTAATTATGCTACATTTCCTGATGAAAGATTTTTTTTCTTGCCATTTTAAGTCGAAAAACTTTATATTTAATATGGATAAAATAGTTAAAAAGGATTGAAAAGAAAGGAAATATTCGAATCTAATAATGTGCAATTGATCAACATTTTCAATGATTCAGATTTCAAAAGTATTCAATTTCAATTTTAATTTCATAAATATGTGTATGTGAATGGATGATAGTAATTATAAGAATGTATCAAGGAGGAAGTATCGTTTCATTCACTTCCTTCTATCAAACAGTAAGCAGGAAAGGAAGGGGAGAAATCGTCACAAAAGTCATGAAAAATTCAGAATTTTCTTTGAAAGGAGAAAAGAAGGAAGAAAAGCAAAGTCCTTGCTTGAATGAATAGGCGTTAAGGCTGATTCGATGTGAGTACATTCTGTTAGCCCTCCTCATTGAGGAAACGAATTTAAGACATTTCAGATGCTTGCAAGAGTTCCATCCATCCATCCATCCATCCTTTTTCTATTCATGATAGTTAGTTGTCAAAAAAAAAAAAAAAAATAAAAGTAAAAAAAGAAATGTCAGGAAAAGCCATTCTAAATCCTCCTGGATATATTTCTACATACGATATGTGCATATTTTTTAGGCTAAGCTAGACTAAACTAAACTAAACTATATATATATATATGTCTTGTCTTGTCATGTCTAATTTAGTCCAGTCTAATTGCAATGCTTACATTTTCCTCGTCTTGGTTGTGTATCCTCTTCATCCTCCACATAACTCATTCATACTGCACTTGTTCGACGAGAATCTTCCAATTATTATCCTCAGGGCAGAAAGCTTTTCATAAAATCTGAAATGAACACAATTGAAAAACTATCACAAATACACATACATACTACTTCATATGTGCATTATTAGTAATTTTATGAGTTTATTGGTATGGAATTGAAAAGAAGAAGATAAGACAAGCAAGCAGCCATTATTAGATGTTTTATATTTTTCTATTTATCCAACGATTGATTTATTTAAATTACTGTTTTATTAAATTGTTTCCTTTGTTTTATGAATGATTTATTTATTCACATGCCACTTACTTGCTTTTTTTCTTTTTTCATTTATCCAACTATTTAATCATTGGCGTAGTTATTTACTTTTCCGTCATATTGCTTTATTTTGATGAAGCAATTCTGCGATATGTTAACTAGCGGATGTGTATGCAATAGACTTCAAGGCGTAACGAACTGATTAGATTAGAATTTAGATGAGCTTTTCCTCCTTTTTATCAATTCATACGCTCAATGAAAAATTTTCATATTACTTTTTCCTTTGCAAGAATTGAGAAGTTAAAAATTTTCCTTTCATCATTATTCATTCTTGTCCTTAAAATTTCTCCAGTTATTATACGGAAAATTCAAAAATCTTCTAAACGAAAATGGAATAGTTACTTAAAGGGAAGCTGAATATGGACAGAAAATAATCAACTGAAACATAATTTTGAATCATTTAAGGTAAATCAAAAGGAGCATTTTTAAAGCAAAAAAAGCTTTCAATATATTATATTGCACATTTGAGTCTTAATAATCAGGAAATAATTAGTTATTTGTAGCTCTAGTTGGTAATAATCATTAAATTTTAATAATCTTATAAAATTCACAATGAATTAATTATGAGAAACTCACATTCCTTCCTTGTTCAAGTCAAATAATTGGAATTCCTTTTTGATTCTAATCTCGAAGAATTTTCAAGGAGTTATCAGCATTTTTTGGCAATGATTATAGCATGCTGATTTGTCCGGTGTAGCGCAAATGCAATTCTGGAGCATTACAGATCTATTGCTACTTGCAAGAAGAAATTATCGATCAGAGATCAATATGAATAAACTGCAAAATTTGCAGTATATCAAGCAAGACGCTTAAAATGTCCTTTTCATTTTGGGACATTACTTCATGCATGAAACTGTATAAAATTCAGTAATAGCTTGAAATTATTTAATTAAATAAGAATTAATAATTTATACAGATATTCTGTCACCATTCAATATCTCATCCATTCCATGGCAAATAACATTTTTTTATTGCTCACTTCTGCATAGAACTTTAAATATTTCAGCTGTTCTTACTTTTTTCATATTACTGATCCTTCCCTCAACGGTATTGTTTCAATTTTTCGTAGCATCATTCATTGAAATCTTAGAAATGTCAATTTGAACTTTTCCTTCATATCCTTTGGATCAGTGAACTATTTCTATTAAAATATTGTGTATACGAGAGCTGATTTATTGAATTTATTATAATTGATTTGATAGATTTCAGAAACTTTTAATTATAGCTACAGAGATAATTTGATATTTTTTAGTTACTGATTTATAGCAGAATTGAATCTCACATGCTATACGAAAATCTACACGAAAACTCCCCAGAGCTTTAGACATGCCAGAATTTAGCTTTTCTAATGTTGGACCATATTTTAAAAATAGAAAAAATTCTCCAATGTCCTGGAATACGATGGATAAATTAATTTAATTTTAGCATGGAAAACAAAGTTTGTTATAAAAGAATGAATACACAGACAGAGATAATATCATTAATAGATTAACATCTCGTCTCTTTTTTTTTCTTTCAAAAATACACATAACGAAAAAAGAATTCCATCTATTTTTTTTAAAATGATTTAAAACAATTTATTCTAATTCTATTTTCCTTCAAAAACTTCCATCAACTGCTTGAATAAACTGAAATCTAAAATTACTCCACAAAGCTATAGCTAATGGAAAAGTTTGATTATTGCAAATCATTTTCTATGATGTAAATTTAATTGCTGCATATCTTCTATGGTATAGATATCAATTTGATGATTAATTACTTATTTCGTTGTATATATGTAAGATTTAATTTTTAGCGATATTTTTGATTTGGTTATTTGGAAATGACGAAAAAAAAATCTGTTGTGATAAAATTGAAATTCATATATATAATTTAAATAATTAAAAAGTATTTTTTAAGGAAGATTTAATATATCGATCAGATTTGTGATTCAATTACATTATACCATCCTTCGGAATACTTTTCTATACCATTAATTAAAATTTATCCTAGTACATAACAATATATTTTTACCCGAATTGCGTGGGATAAAACAAGAAATGCAGAAATATTTTTAATTTTAGATTATATAGTATATGTTACAAATTATAGCACATTATATTTTATCACAAATCATATCATTAAAAATGCGATTGATTGTTATCTCACCGTTAAATGCATGTTTATAAATAATTATGTACAAACTTTATAGAAAAAGAAAAAATGAATGTTCCTGTCATAATCTAGTCTAATTTCTTTTATTCTCAAACTGAATTATGCTTTGGAGATTTTGGAAAATTACTTTGATCATATGTGAAATGGCCAAGAATGCCACAAATATGCTGACGATCTCGAAATAAGATGCTAAAATAAGTGATTTGAAAAAAAAAAAAAAAAAGACCAAAGCGTCATTACATCTGCTGCTTATGAATTTTCATTTTCAAAAAATTCAACCTTAACCGCTAAATTATCTGAATATATCTTACCAACAATAAATAATTGAAACGTTCAGTTATTTTAACTTTTTTAAGCATCGATAAGCATTGGATTTTTTCATGAAAAAATTAAATTTGCATCCTTAAATTTGTCCAGTTATATTTTTTCATGCAATGTCTTTTATTATTTTGATACAAACATATTGATTAACAAAGTGAGTCTTTCATCAAGCTCGTAATATTGGTCATTAATTAATCCATTTATTCCCAATTTCATTCTTTAGAATTTATCGAAATTTCCACTTTAAATAATGAATTTATTTTTTTTTTTTACAACTGACACGATATATTCAGGTAATTAATTAGATGAACGTTCCAGCTAATTAAAGATAAAATAATCGTAAAATAGTACTCTGTCAGAAAAATCGTAAAATAATACTTTATCAACATATATTCATGATTCAAAATGTTGCGCAGATTTCCGGAATGATCCAAAAATTCTGGTACGATGTTGTGAACGACGCCTTGGTTGGGCTTTTGGTGATGATGTTTTTCGTTGCATACAAATAGTTTCATTCTGCGCAGTTTCTACACTTTGAGCTCTTTCTACAATTTGATAACTGATTAAGAAATAAATTACTAAAGTTAAAATTAAAATTTTACATATGAAATATTATAACCAACATTTAGAATCATTTATGCAAATTCGTTCATTTTGCATTATTTCATAAATAACATTTTTTGTTTTTCTAAATTTTGGTTACATTTTTTTGGAATTTATTATGTTATAGTGAATAATTTGATTTGAATTTCTAGCCAAATATAAAAATAAAAAAACACCTCTTAGTTGTTTATTTTCGGTGACAACTGTATTGATATTCTTGGCTTTATCAATAGATCCCGATCGATAAATCGATCGAGATGTATCATAATCGGTATCGCTGCATTCCGCTTGCGCAATCGGCGCTTTTGGTTCCGTTACTGATTGTTTTACGGTACGTATCGCAATATTGGAGGATGATCGACGAACAACAGATGACAAACGACCATTTGCGACAACAGCTTGTCCATTTGTATTCGTAGGCGGTGTTGTTGTTCTTGTTGTATTGTTTGATCTAAATTTCCATTAAAAATTTCATGCATATCTTCTTTAATTTTGTGCATAAAAATTATATCGATATAATTGGTGAATGTAAAATAAATTCAGAATTGAAATTTCAACGAATTTGCAATTTTTGCAGCAATAATATTATGACATAAAATTTTTCGTTAAAAAAAGTCGTTTATTTCATTTTTCTCGTTTCAAATTCATTACATCTCTCGCTCTTTTTTCTTCACATTCAGTTAATGAAACTTTCCAATTTTTTTAAATCACCTATTGAAGATAATACGAGAAAATTAAATGAAATTTTAGTATTAATTTAAAAATTCTGCTACTATCAAAAAAGTCTGCGTAACTTATCGAAGTAAATTAGAAATTAGCTGACCATGAAATGCAAAATTAATTCCTTACTTTTTAAAAAATAATTGCAAAACTTCGGTTTGCTAAATTAATTTTCGCATTTTACTTTTTATTAATTCAGCCATTATAATTTAATCTGAATTCTCTAAATCACTGTTTATTCTGTATTTTTATTGCTGTTAATTAACTCTTTACTTGCTATTATTGTTGATGGTTCGATTGTGCTGTATCCGTTTGATATATGCTTTATTTTGTTGTATCATTTCGTATAACTTATTCCTGTAATCGTCTATGCTTAGCTGAATATGATCTGGAAATGGGAGAAGAATATCGTAATTTAATGCTGGCTCATCCACTGGTGAATGAAATTGCAGAACGTATGGATGTACCAAACACTGATCAACATTAAGACGTTTATGTGGAGCAAATATTAACAACCTGAAATAAAATTGTCACAGTTATCAATAACATGGTACTGGATAAGAAGATTTAACCTGTTTGATGAAAACCTTTCCTGTTATATTTATCATATATTATTTTAAAAAGATTTAATTTCAGATTGCTTGGAAATGGATAAAATTTTCTTTATATTGATTATTTCATCTTCATTTCATAATAAATTAAGTATTTCTTAGTTTCATATTGAATTATGTGACATCTTTTTAATACTTTACATTTTTTTCCGAAAACTTCATCTTAAATTTAAATGTTCGTTTGTTCAAAATCTTAAATCTTCGAAAATTCCGATCGATTGTTTTGAGACTTTTACACACACTGTTGCATTCGAATACGCACATGTTTCATGCGCTTTTTATATCCACATGTTGCTGTGGCTCAGTCTTATTAAGTGGAAAAGATCCAGCTTGGGACAATATACGAAAGCTCTTACTGTGACAATACATTACAGTAAGAGCTATTGTATATCATCTCGAACTAGATTGCATGTAAATGCAGTGAATAGATCTGTAGTACGCATGGCCGGATATAACTTGTTTATTTAAATAAAAATGCAAATGTTCGTCTGTTCAAAATCTTAAATTTTCGAAAGTTCTCACTGATTGCTTTGAAATTTCGACACAATGTTACATTCGAATACGTGCATGTTTTTATGTATTTCTATACATACGCGTTACTGTCTCACAATCTGATTAAGTGGAAAAGAAAAGAGAAAGTGCATGTTTCATGTTGGGGAAAATTAGTTTCACAATGCTAATAGATATAGAATATTTTTGGTTGTTCCATTGTCTGTCTAGATATAGAGATTGTCTCGTTTGCCAATTTTAAAACATGCAATATATAATTGTTCATGTGAAAAGCAATTCATGTATAGATCTAAACAGCACAATTCTAAAGATTGGCCCTAATCTTTGTTGATGATGATTGCAAAGCCATTTGGAATTGTAATTTCTTAAATTGAAACGGCTTATCCATTAGAATCATAGCAGTGCAAGGATTGAGGACATCTTCACCTTTGAATGTCCTGTCAAGATTGTTGTTTCTATGACTCGCTCATTAATTTTTTTACTGCAAGAAGTGTATCGTTTCAAAAACTTTGGCTGGTTGATATTTCGTAAATATGATAACTGGCACGCCGATTTTCAATTACAATATATGCCGTGGGTCCCTGACAGATTAAGTGAATTCAAATATTCTGTTAAATGATTAACCGCTTCATTGCTTCCACAGCAGTGCCGACGGACTTGTATATGACTGCCTCGCTTCGAATGTTAGATTGAATAAAATTGTTAAATTCGTAGATTTCTTTGTTCTTAGCCGCAAGAATAGCACATTTACTCACCCAGTCGTGATTCTTATAATTGGTTTCAATATTGAGAAATACTTTTTCAACCAGTTCTTTTGACGATACTAAATTGCAGAATTATGAAGCAGTGAAATTCGTCTTGAGGTCAAATCAACCGGCATCTTTCCGTTCCGAATTTTCAGTAAATAATATGAGAATATTTCAGCTAGTCGATCAATAGTTGGATACGCATATGTGTAGTTAATTTTGACGTCCTTACGTGTCGCCACGAAGAATCTGAACTTTAATTTGGATTCTTGCTGTCGTCGAATTGTATAACTAAAGTGGAATCAAGCTCCGAATTCCTGACCTTTCAAACTCTTCGGAACTCCTCCTGCTCCAGTAGACGTTTTATGATTTTTTGGCCTTCATCTTATTACAGAAAATAGGCTTGGTCAATAAATTTGTTCCCCTCATTTGCTTTTACCTCTCACAGATGTGACAAGTTAAGGAAAAAAAGTAAGTATATTCATACAAAAACCACGAGATTAGTCGAATACAACATTATTTTGAAACTTTTGGGTCGGTCGAGAATTTGCAACGTTTTGTCAAAAGTAACAACGAACATTTACATTTTTCATTTATGTAGATCGGAATTTTTCAGTATTATTCCTCAGTGTTGTCTCTTTTCTTTAATTTTAAAAATGATTGTATTTTTAAAAGAAAAAAAGTGAATTTTAACAAATACCTTTGAACTAAATCAATAGCTTGAGGGTCTGAATTCATCAAAAATAATTCTAATGGTTTTTGTGGCCTTCGTGGCATTTTCTCTAGCACAGATGATGCATACTGTGATCCAATACTTTCGACATCCGACTAAAAATTAATCTAGGAATTCCTGAATATAATCTTTTGTCTTTTTGAGATTTAAAATTTAACTGTATATCTCCAAAATTTTTTGCAATAATTGCTACAATTTTGGTAATTTTGCGAGAAAATGATAGATGTTATTTAAATTAGAAATGAAGGAATTGTGATTCAAACAAAATAAAAGAGTTTAAGACATGATCTTCAAATTTTGAGCAAGCTTATAACATTATGAAGTTCTCATTCTATCTTCTTGTCTTATCAGAATATTAAAAAGCTTCGTTTGGAGCTTTTTTGTTTGTTCATATCAGTAGATTCTGAATAAATGACAAAGCTATCAATAGCGAAATTTATTGAACCTAATTTTTTTTAAATTTCTAAAAGTCTATCCAATTAAATAAATGAATGAAAATGAACCTTTGATGGTCTCGATATGGTATTCATAATTCGTTCAATCTGGTTAATAGTTGAACTACCAGGGAAAAGTGCATGGCCAAGAAGCATTTCACCAAGAATGCAGCCTAAACTCCACATATCAACACCTTTCGTATAACATTTTGCTGACAGTAAAATTTCGGGTGAACGATACCATCGTGTTGCAACATATTCCTAAAAATATAAAATTTTTTTCTATTCAAACAATTATTTTGCATTTCCAATTCCGTAATTTCTAGCAGTAACTTGCTATTTTCGAAATTGGCTACTTCTCATTATCAAATTGTTCCATTTGGCTTACTAATCGTATTTTTCTAAATCTTCATTATTATGATACTGTACTTAACTTGACTGAACCATTCTACAGTATGTTTGAAATTTTTTAAGCATAAAAAGGATAAGTTTCTAAAATTTGAAGCTAAATATTACGGTTAATTCTGGCATAGTTTGTCCTTCTGGATAGTCTTCGATTTGCGATAATGATCTGGCCAAACCAAAGTCAGCTAATTTCACACGACAATCAGCATCCAGTAATATATTAGAAGGTTTCAAATCACTGAATTTAAATTTTGCCAATTATTTCAGTGGATAATTAAAGAAATAAGCTACAAATAATTAGTTTGATTGCTTTCATTCATTGATATATCATATCGAAATTATCAGTACAATCTAATTTCATAACGTTACTCCTTTAATGATTATAAAATATGAAAAAATTTTTTGCTGTTAAAGTAATTGCTTCTCATATAATTTAGAATATCCGCTAAATTTCAGTTTTTTTTTTCGAACTTTGTCGCATTTCGATTTTATTTCATAGAAATCATTATATGCAAATATTGACAATGATCAATTCAATAATGCTTGAAATATTTTAAAATCTCTCTATTATCAAAAGAATGTCACGTTGATATCAATATATTCATGATTTTATTACAAAATATCAATATCATTCAGATGAAAATTCAAGATTATGAAAATTCACATTAATTCACAATTATCTTATCTTATCATTTGACAGAACCATTGAATTTCTGCATAACTAATCATGAAAAAAATCATAGGCTACTTTAATTAAGCAAATTTCAATGAGTAACTTTTTTCTGAAATTACATTCCATTATGTTATTTGCCTTGCTATTATGCATTTAAGTTAACTGTCTTGCAAATTTTCAAATATTTTTTCCTCATTTTTATTTGCTTAAATTTTATTTTTTCGAACTAAATTTTGCGAATATTGGAAATATTAAATAAATTTTAATTAAGTCTATAATTTTGCAAGTAAGCTAACAAGCAATATGTAAATAAATGTTGGAAACTTCCCCTTTGTTCGAATAATTTTTCTACCGTATTCTTCTTCATACAATGGTTTATAAAATTATTGCAAACTTATAGCACTATTATTACGATAGGAATGATTCATTTTTTATTTATTGTTTATTTAAGAATAATTTTTCAGAAATATTTATTCGAAATTTTTGTTTATTAGAAATATTTGTTTATTTAATTTCATCTGCTTAAAAATAAATGATATTTGAAAATTATTGAAAGTATAATGCTCGGATCTTTTTCATTTTGCTTAAATTCTTCCCATTTTCTGGAGCGAAATTTTAATAAATGTAAAAATAAATGAATTTTTTTCAATGAAATTAGAAATTAAACAATTCTTCTGAATGAAAAATTATTCTGTATTATTGATAATTATTTGAGAAAATAACCAACCGATGCAAAACATTTCCACTATGCAAAAAACGTACGGCTCGAAATAATTGGCACATAATATATTTTTTATGAATATCCTTCAAGATAGTTAGCTTTTTAATAACATTATGCAAATCAGCTTCCATAAATTCGAAGACTAAATAAATATCCCTGAAAATGAATAAATAGACGAATAAATATCATCGAAAAATATTGTTAATTTCAATTTCACCATTTCAATGATTTTAGTTACTCGATCTATAATAAACATCATTGTCGAGTCTAGTCTGAAAATCTAAATAGGCTTATTTAATTAGGAAATTTTAAAGCAACAGCCAAAGAAAAAGACTTAACGCCAATTGTTAAACAAGTTGCTGATAATTAATACAAATATTATCTTAAATTTTTTTCTCACTTTTTAATTAACAATATTATTTTTTAATTTCAGAATTAATTAGTGATGAATTTAGGCAGTTAAATGCTTCATTCTTTTTTTCTTTTTCATTTTTTTAGTTGCGTTTGCATTTTTTGCATGCAGCGTGTATAATTTGATGCATTATTTTGCATTTTGTATATCATTTAGATAATTTGACAAATTTAAATTTTTGTCGACAAATTGTCCTCGAAAAGAACGTGCAATGATGAACTATTTGGAAAATATTATTTAAATTTTTTTGAACTTAATTCTTATGGAAATAATAACAACACAGTATGAAAGTTATTTATCGATATTACAGAAAAAAATCGAAAAATGTTCGCTAAAAAAATTATTTCTTTCTAATTGAAATTTTGAAATATTTGTAAAATGAAGCGAAACTTGTGGTAATATAGCAATATATTATATCATATCAAATAGTTTTTCATTTTTCTTGTTAATTATGAATATATCTGGTGAGATATATAAATATTATCTATGATTCAAAAAAAAAAAAAAAGAAAAAAATAGTTTTTTTTTTTTTTTATTTTCAAATCACTATTGCAGTAAGAATTTGATTTAATAAGACGAAGAATGAGCATTTCAAATTTGATCAAATTTTCTTTTTTATAAATTTACCCCTTCCGGTAAAATAATCCATTAAAATTATGGACAAATAAAAATTGAAATTATGGTTCGGTAATAATTTTACATCTTTCTTCTTAAATTTTAAATTTATTTTTCAAGATATTCACATTATTTTTTATCAACTTCATATTTTTTCAAATTATTATTTTAATTTTCTTGCTTCTTTGCTCTAATTTATGCATTTTTCCATTAATTTGATTGATGAAATAGAAGAAGAAAAGTATTTAATATTCAATATTTTGAATTTTTTTGAAAGTGATAAGATGTGCCAAAATCAATGAATAATATTAGTGACGTCGATAAATTCGATCAGTGCAATCAAAAATACCTGTTATTATCAGCTTTAAGAACATCAAATAATTTGATGATATTCGGATGTCGCCCGAATTCTTGCAGAAACATTATTTCCCGGAATGTTCGCTGTGCATCGGTTTGATTCCGGAAAGCATCAAAAATTTTCTTCAATGCTACCGTTTCACGTAATCGCCTGCAATTTTTTCATTTACATCCTAAAAATTAGTATTATATTTTTATCCATCCATTATTTTCTTTTTCTTCTTGCTAATTTCTGTAAATTTAGAGTTTGAAAATTTTTAAGCTCAAATTTAAAATGTTTTCATCAGAAATTTCCACCTGAAATGAATTTTTAAAAATTGAGAAGAAACTTTCGTAGTATTGCTGATCTTTAACAAGTAAATATGCATAATTCTAATGTGTAAAATTGCAGAATGAATATCAAAAAATGAGAAGTTCATATTATAAGTATGGATTATCTCTTAAGTTTCGTTTTTTTTTTTTTTTCATTTTATAAAAAGTTGAAAAAATTTAATAAAAGTTTTTCGTCACTTTACGATTCCGAATAAAACCTTTCTTTTCTTAATTATTCTTCTTCTTTTAGAATTTTACAATTATTGAAAATGATTAAATACGAACTTCTATGCAATAATTTATTGATAAAAATAATTAATAATTAAAAATTAGTTCCACCTATCAATAGCTTTCCATACGATCCCATAAGCTCCTTTACCGAGACGTTTGTGTAAATCATATCGTTCAATGATATGACTATCGACGTCTTCAGACATTGCATAAATTAATGATAAAAGATTTTCGTTACGACGTGAATAACGTGTACTACAATATAAATTGCTTGTATGTAGACAATAGTTACACGTAGGACGTGAAGCACCGGTAGTAATTGTAGTAATAGTAGAAGTAGTAGCAGTAGTAGTAGAAATAGTTATAGGTGTTGTTGTTGTTGTTGTGCTATTGAAATTTGATGATGTGATATTATTTGTTTTATCGATATTGATTAATCGCCAACGATTTTGTTTATGTTTTTTGCGTAAATTTTTCTCAGTTGAATGAGATGTATGATAAGATTGTTGAATTGGAACAATGTTATTTTTATCAGTTGGAGAAAATGAATTCACGTGAAAAATAGAATTTCTGGAAATGTTTGGTTGTTGTTTGAAGAAAAATAATGATCAAATTTTATAAATATGTCGCCGAATACCTAATCGTTTCTTCTTCTTCTTCCAGGAGAATGTTATAAAAATGAAGAATAAAAGGCTTTTTGGTTGATTGGTTGTTTTCGTTTTGCTGAATGTCAACTTTTTAGGACACACAAAAAAAAAATGGTTGCAATCAAATAACTTTCAACTAATTTTTGAAATTGCTATGCATCAACTATACAATATGCATGAATCATTCTTGTTTCATAGGATAATGATGATGATGATGATGATGAAGATGACAAGGACGACGACTGGTGACAATAATGATAATGATGATAAAAATTAGCTAATAGCTCATAGCTTAGCGAACATCTTTTCGATAACTTTTATTGAAAGTATGGATGAACCATAAAATATATTGGATGATTTTGCATCGAATCTAATTATTACTCGTAAAATTGTCTAGCAAATTTTAGTCATCCTGAAATGAAACGAAATATGCAAATGAAGAAAGAACAATGAAATTGGAATTGTTCTAGATCGAAACTGTTATTGAGTATGCACTAGTTTCGATCGTTGAACAATTTCAATTTCTTCAACTAAAAAATGAATGAAAAATTATTATCATCTACAAAAATATTATTTAAGCTCTTTTTTTCTCAAACACTGTTAACTTCAAATTTTTGCTGTTTTATTATTGAGCGGACATTTCGATAATTAATTCTATAAATTTATGGTTGCAAAATTTACTAACAAAAATGTGTTACAAAATTAATCATTTCTAATTTTACAATATGCTAAAATACATAGAAGACTTTGTGAATTTTATGCAATATTTTGCATTACAAATGTTAGTCAGCTTGAACTAACAAATGAATGAAAATATTAATTTCATAAATTTCATTGACCAAATTTTTTTTTTTTTTTTTGAATGACTTCTCTCCAATTGTTTTTTAAACATAGGACCTGAAAAAGAAACGAAAAAAAAGCAAGAAATAGAACGAAATATCTCGAAAGGAAAAAAAGATAACATTTAAAAAGATAGATGAATATATTTAAAGAATTTTTGTTAAAATTACTTGCAAATTAATCATCATAATACAAGTCAAATTTGTAATAATCGATATATAACTATAAAAATTACTTCCGGTACACATTAACCGGTATACAGATTTATCGATAGAAAATACCTACTGATTTACAGACAAATGAAATCACAATAACAATAAATAGCACACGATTCCTGCAAAATTATTTGCGATACACAATTTGTGCAAGTTATTTCCGGCATATTTCCGGTATCTAACCATTCCGGTACATCAACTACACAAGCTATTTTCGGTATACAACCTATTCAAGTTATTTCCGGCACATACCTGTGCAAACAATATCCACCTGATACACATAGACACATGTGTGTACATATCGGATGCATCTTGTGAAGCTTAGCAGTTTTTATACCGGTGACTATAGCAACGATTATGGAACACTGGCAATATGGCTAGGCTAATATCTTTTCCATCACATTACCCATCTATGGAGCCTAGGCTCTCTCTATCTGACCTGATCCACAACCATCAGTATGTGTCCTTTCCTTACTTTCTCGTTTAACGCTACCATTCAATTACCTTAATTGATTTCCAAAAAAAAAAAAAAAAAAAAAAAGAAGAAAAAAATGAAAAGGAAAAATTATGAGAAAGAATATTTTATGTATTCAATAAATTGATAAAATTGAATCGAACAATAAAGTAATAACTGAAGCTTAAAAATGAAAGTAATTGATAGAACAAATTTTAAATTCCATTTTACAAATTCTAATTTAATTACAATTACTTAATAAATTTAAATTTTCTATTATTCATTGCTTCATATTTTACCTTTTTTTCCCATTCCTTTCTCGATTATTCTAGATGGAATGGTAATATTTGGTGAAAATTTATGGATAAAAATGATATAATAATGTTTCCAATGTAAAATCTTTACTTTTTGAATTGAGGGAAAAAAATTTCTTCACATATTATTGAAATTCATATTTACAAATTTTTAAAGAATAAAATATAGTTGGAAATTAAATTTTCAGGATTTTCACGAAACTCATATCATAACTTTTTGAATTTCAATTATTAGGTTTAAATTTATTTTAATTCATATTTGCATTCGATAATTTTACAATACTGAAATAATCACTTATGCATTTTCATTTCAGTCAATGCAGTAAAACAGAAGGGATTAATTTGCTACATTTTAGATATTTCAATCTTCAAATTCATCTGTATAATATGAAATTTAGAATTTATGTCTTTTAGGTACAAATTTTATTCTCTTATTTTGAAATTTACAAAAAGACAGCATTATTAATGAAAATGTCATTTAATAGCTAAGATCTGAAAAACATATTTACATCAGTTAATTAACTTTTCAAAATAGGCAAAAAAGTAGTACAAGTAAAAGTTCCATTGATTGGTGAATTTGGGGTGACAAATTATTAGGGTGACAAATTCGACAGCTTTCTTTCAGACTCGTCAAACCTGGGCATCCTGGTGATAAGCTTTGTTGCTCAAAAGCATTTTAAAGTCGTTGCCATGGAAAATGGTAAATATTTTGTCACTAAAATTTGAAATTCTAATAAAAATAATTCGAATATTTCTTCTTCCAACTATTTTATTATATTCAAAAATATAATGCCATACGTCAATACAATTTAATTTTGCTTTTAAGTAATTTAAGGAAAACATTTAGGAAACTAAGTATTAATTAGTATTAATTTGTATGATAATTACACAAATCAGTAATAATCAGTTACTCAATAAATATTGACGACATAACGACAAAAATTTTTATCACAAAAAATCTTCTAATTACCACTTCGAAAAAGGTTTTTTTTTTTGCAATTATTTTTAGTAAAGATAAGGTTTAATCAAAAGGTTAAAAAATGAATGCTAGAGAACAAAAATGGTGACTTAAATGTTTTTAATTTTGAACTGTTTGTTATCACTAAATATCGACCATTTCATGTCGTATTTGTGATAAGATAAAATGAACATTAGATAATTTATGAAAAGATTTAAATCATTTACTGTTTAACTTTTCTTTGCTTACTTTTTCATTTTAACTCATTGTTAATAAGAAAGAAATGAAAATTATTGAATTATTTTTGCAGAAATGCAATGAGATGCCAATGTTGTAATGGCAGTAAGATTTGGATTGAAATAATTAATTTAATAAGTCGTATGAGAAATCAATTAATTATATAAATAAGCATTTAATCACTGATTTTGCAAGAATAATTAATCTATGATTTGTTGCCATTTGTATCACATAATATGAAAACGGCAATAATTAATTTAATTTTGCAAACGGCAGCGAAGAAAAAAGAAAAAGAAATTTCTCAGTAAAGATTTAAAAATAAACAAGATTGTACCTGCAAGAAGAGAAATTTAGTTTTCTACTTCTTATTCCAAATTTCAAAATTTCATTAATTTTATAAATAAAATTCAATAGGTACCTTTTTCTTTTTGCTCAATTATTAATGATTATAAATAAAAATTTTTGAGAATTCAGTTTCTTTGAAAAAATCCCCTTCAGTTTAAGAAAACTGAAAAAAACTAATCTGAAATCTTCATTCATTCATCAAATTTTAATATTTATTGAAATTCAGTTCTTTGTTTCTTTATCCTATATCTTCTCTTTCTCTCTCTCTCTCCCTCTCCCTCTCTTCCATTTTTCCACCTTCTACAAAAATTTGTAAATATGATTGATAATATGAAAATGAAAATTTTGCATAATTGATCAGAAGTTTATTGTTGAAAAAAATTGGTAATTTTTCAATAAACAATTATTAATTTTCGAAACTTTTGCAAAATTTTTAAGCATAAAAATCGGAATTCATTAATTAGATTGAAAATTCATCAATTTCATCAATAATTATTGCTTTGTCATTTTTTTTTTTTTTTTTTTTTTTGGCACTACTATTACTTTTATGCCAGATCATAATATTTGTTCAATCGACTGATTCATCCAATAAATTTGCCAGAATTGAATATCACATTTCAATGTTGCTTATAAAAAAATTCGAAATTAATTGTATTGATTAAATTAAAATATATTTTACAATTATGTGATTCAGTTTAAAGGTAATTCATCTTATTTTAGGTGAATTTACATTTAATTTCAATTAACCGCATTTTGTAGTCAGCTTTAACAAATATATTCAACCGGTCATTAAATATTAAAAAACTTTCCTGAAAAACAATATGATTTAGCGTCATAAAGAAAATTAAAATTTTATAGCAAATTAATTCTGTGACGTAAATGAACAACTATCCTGCCTTTCATAATATATAATTTTCTGCATGATCTTTAAAACTAGAAAATATCGCTTTCTAAATTGATAATTTGTTTCAAAGAACTTTTTTAAAAGTAAATATAATTCCAAAAATTAAAAAAAATATTCGAAAGAATTATAAGTGATATTTGATTATGATGGCTTCATCATTTTACCAATTTTGTGGCTTTATTCACTAACTAACCGAAACATTCATAAATTTTTTTCATCTAAATCAGTGCTTTTTTTCAAAATTAAAATAAACCGGAATTTTTTGGACTGTGATCTTCTAATTTTACTTATTGCAATGAACTGTATAATACCACTTATCAAATTAATTGTAATTTTTATGCAAAGGTTTGTTTATTAAAATTGAAATATATATTATTTATATATGCTAATTTCAACTTTAGGTTAGAGATTTTAAAAATCAATAAGATAATTTTCCACTCCAGATTTTCTCTTTATTCAATTATATTGCACACTGTTGCGCCAAAAAAAAAAAAAAATATTATTTCCATCACTCTTTAAATCATTTATTTCAAACCGAAATTTTTAAAAATATTGTTTCGTCCTATATTTAAACTTAGATATCAGATAACAGGAAAGTTTTATATCAGGAAAACTGGATATTGATTTCATTAGCTTAACCATTATACTTATAGAATATCTGCTCTTCTAAATAACTCATTAAATTTAGGAAATTATTGGAATAATTTATGCAAAATAATCAATAATTTTTGAAATTTCTTTTTAAATATCCAGAATTTTATGGAGTTGTGTATTTGACATAATATGGCCAAGTTTCATCAAATTTTTATTGGATTTACTCAGATTATCGGCACATTTTATACAGTATTACGAATTATACAATGCTGCATATATTTGAAGTGTTATAAATAAAATTGTAATAATTCAAACCATTTTATAATGAGCATAATTATCAAATCGATTAGATCCAAAAAAGTTTATGATTAGAGTTTTTTTTTTCTTTTATTATTCCAAGGAATTTGATGAAACCTAACTGTATCATGGCAAATATACAATCACAAAATTTCACATATTTAAAGAAGAAATTTAAAAAATTTTTCTTGCTACAATTAATTGAAACAATTAATTTGACACTATTTCTTAATCAAAAAAAAAAAAAAAAAAAATGATTTACGGGTGTTTTCATTTAATAATCATTTTTCTTTAATTCGTTTATTCATTCCTTGTATCAATCATTCCAAAAAGCATTTCCATTATTTGATTTTTTATTTAGATGATAAAATCGAGGAAGAAGAAATTTCTGCATTTTATTTGTATATTTTATTACAAATTTCTCGTCTGTTTAAATTTTATATAATTGCTTTATAAGTATTGTCATTTTCAAAATTTTCGATCCGTATTTTTTTTTAAATTCTTTGAAAAATTTGCGTAAAAATTCTTTTTAAATGATAGCTAACGCTATTAAATAATTTAATATTCAATAATGTTAATTATAATTTGAAAAAAAATCTTAGATGAAAGATGAAAAAGAGCTTAAACAAATTTGTAGGATAAAATTGATCGTTTTGAAATACCAAAATCATTTTTTTCAATGCATTATAAAAGAATTATAATTTTGGCATTTTTAATTTTTAAATTTTTTAATGAATTACCTATAACTGACGAAAAAAATCCTTCATCATTATTTGCAGTCATAACTATCATTATGACATCACACAAACATTAACTTTATTATTATTGCAAATAATCCATTTTTCAATGAATCTAGACTTTCATTGAATTAAATTGGAAAATTTAATTAGGTACAGTTATTCGATGACATATTTTTCATGCATTCAAAATTTACAAATTGTCATAGTCTGACAAACAAATTTATGTTAAGAATTGTTGCTAGCATTTGCAAAGTAATATATGATTTAGAAATGAAATTATCAGTTAGCAATCAAAAATTCAATTATTTCGAATAGCTTTGATTGATTGTAACAAATTTAAAAGTTTTGACAAATTCCATAATAATGTCAATTATTCAAATATGCTAATCATTTAACATTGCATTTTTCTTTTTTTTTTTAAATATTACATTCAATAAAAAAGCTAATCGTTCGCTAAAAAACATCTTCTGTTCTAGCAAAATTAACAGTGCTAGAATAATTAATTGAGTCGATCATTGTGTCTTGCAATGCATATTGAGAATTTAATATTTTAAAATTCGTAATAAAACAGAAAAGATAGATTAAGCAAAAAAATCTTGACTAGAAAATATTTCAGTGCTGATGAGATCGAATTAAACTCAAGAAATAAACAATTGAAATCAAAAAAAAAAAAATGTGAAAAAATATGAAAACAATAAAATAAGGAAATAAAAGAAAACAACATAAATTGTAGGAAAAAGAAAGGAAACAAAAAGAGAAACAGAAAAGAAACTGAAATGTTGGGAAATTTGAAATCGAAAAAATTTATTTCAAAATGCTAATATATTGATCAAATAATTTCATTTAATTTATGCTTTCATTTGCATCTTAATAATTGTATTAAATAGATGAAAATATTCGAAATGATATACATATGTTTGATGAATAAATTCAAAAAATTGATCGAATTTGAGCATTTCTGTGAAAAAAAAAGAAAAAAATCAGTATAAAATTAAAAAATATGAGAGGTAGAAGCAAATGAAGAAATTTCATTACATTTATCTAACTTATTTTGGAAGAATTTCAAATGATTGCTGTAAATTATTTTATCGGAAGAAAAAAATAAGTAAAAAATGATTTCCATTGCAGCTTATTTGAGTATTTCTGAAATGAAATGATTAGTGCAAGTCTATTAAAATTGTTTTATTTAAAATCAATTTTATTATTAATGATATTTCATTTATTTGCTCATTTTCATAAATTCATGTATTATCATGGTAAATATGAAAAAAATATATCATTGAGTTCAGAAGGGAAAAACAGATGAAAATCCTAAAAATCGCTCTAAAAAATTTATTGGAAAAAGAAAAATGCGAAAATGATTGTATTTCGAATAAAATTTGAATTAGACAGCAGCAATATGAGCATATTCATAAAAGCAATTCCGGAATGGGACAATAACGTATCTTTTGTCGCTTGAGTGACGCAATTCCGGAAGCGATCTTTTGTTGAGTGTGAAGTATTTATTGTTCCGGAATAGAGTCAATATGCTTCATTGAGCATTTTTTGTCAAGTATCAGGCATTGTTTCGGGACAACGAAAAGATGTTTTGTTCAACGATCTTTTGTTGAATGTTAGGCATTGTTCCGGCATTGATCAAAGATCACAGATGCTTCTTCATTGATCACTAAGACATTATGAGCCTAATAAAAAAGCAGTGAAAAGTAATAGTTCAGTATTGATTCAACAAATTGTCGTATAATACTAAAGTAAAGTATTGTTTACGATTGTGAAAACAGAAATCATTGCGTGCTGCGAAATTCGTAACGTAATTTTGCAGCAAAACAAAAAGAAAGAAAAAAAAGAAAATTGCTTTTCAAGAAATTACTTGCATTCAATTACTATATTTCAAACAGTTATCGATTAACGATATTAAATTATATCAATTAAATTAAATTAGGGAAATATTGACCAGAAATTAACAGTATGAGATATCATCAATTATAAATATCAAATTAGATAAATTTCTATCAAAAAATATCTGATTTGACTATTATCAGTTAAATTTATTTTCAGTGATAAGTTGTTTACATTATATGGCATTAATTAATCATTAAGAAGCGATATTACGAAATAATTGTTTATCTTTGACTCACTCATCATGTGTTTCGAATTTTGGCACATTCAAGCAAAAAACGAGTTAGAAAGAAATATTGTTTATAATTTAAATAAGTGAAAAAATTCAAGAACAGGTAACTCAAGCCAATCATATCATCCTCACAACAACATAACACACGGTGTAGGTTAATTTGTTCTTTGCTTTTTTTTTTTTTTGATTTAAAAAAAAAGAAAAGAAAAGAAAAAGCAGATGTGATGGGATAGGAAAATTAGCTGTGAAAAAAGGAAGAATGCAAAATTACCGTATAAAACAATAGAAGATTATTTTCACTTGTTCACATAATACTTTAATTATCATAGCAAGAGGATGAATGATGATTTTGGAATATTGTAGGAATAAATAATGATTTTAATTGATTTCTTAAATAAGCAAAATTAACTATTTAATTCTTTTCAATAATTTAAATTTTTCCTTCCGATTTTTTTCCTATAGTGTAAAATTTCCAACAATTTAAAATTTATAATTGGATTAAGATGAAAATAATTTTGGCTTATTTTTCCAGAACGAAATGTTCAAAAAGATTGAAAATATTGCATCAGATGCTGCAGATGCAATCAAGAATACAGCAAATAAAGCATATCATCAGGTTTGCTTGCTCACTTCATTTTTCTTTTTTTTTTTTTTTTTTTTTTTTTTTTTTTGAAAAATATGATTGAAATATATGAATCGAAACAATTAACTAGTTCTGCTTGAAATACATATAATTTAATTTTATAATAGATAAATGCATAAGCAAGCAATTCACTTGTGATTGATTAATTTCTAATTAAATTGAAACATATGTCTGATGAATTAAAATAATCATTACGCAAATAAATATTAGGAAGAATTATTGTGAAAAACATTATTATAATATTTTAAATTAAAAGCTTAAAGTGAGAAAAAAGAAATGTTTTTAGATCAGATTAAATTAATCAATTTTAATTTTAAATTAAATCAAAAACAATAAAATTATTATTCGATAAATGATCCATTTAACAGGAATATTGATGTATTTTATTGAAGGAATCAATATCACCAATGCGAATTTTAATTCTTCATCTAAAATTTCATTCATTCAAAAAAAAATGACGAAATATCAGTTCAAATTCAGTATTGAGATGATAAGAGAATTCTAATAACATCATTTTTATGATAAATCGTGTGTGAAAGTATGAATTGTAAAGCTTTTTTTTTTTTTTTTTTTAAATTTAGAAATTTCGAATGAAGCAGTAGCAAATTTTGTTTCTAAAAAAAAAGAAAAAAAAATTAAAGATATTAAATAAAGAAGTTTTTTCTTTTGCTTGTTTGAAAATTTTAATTCTCAAATAATTTTTTATTGATAGATGAAACATACTGGCAACAAATGTAAAGATGGTATAAAAAGCACAGCAGCTGAAGTGGCTGAAAAAACTGATGGATTGCTTAAAGAAAGCGGTAAATGATTTAAATTTAATTGAATTCAAATTTACAAAAGAATCGAAAATGAAGCTTGGAATGAGCCAAGTGGATAAGAAGCGTCCATTAAGGCAAAAAAAAAAAATATTTGATAGGAATTTAAAATCCATTATAGTACCAATGGCCTTGGAAATTTCTTTAAAAAAAAAAAAAGGCTTGGCAAAAAGTGCATAATAATGCCAAGCCTATAACTTGCTCTTTTTTTTTCCATTTTTCCTAGTCCAATTATTAGACATGATTGATATAAGGGAACGGAAAACTACTGCTAGCAAATAAAAGTATAAATTTGAAGCAAAAATTTCTTTTCAAAATAATTCTAATTTTTAACAATATTTTACTGATTATATTACAGGTGAGAAGATTAAAGAGATGGAAAAGAAATTGTAAAGAAGCAATTTTATTCAGCCATTTTTGACTGTCCATTTTTTCCTTTTTTCTTTTTCATCTTTTCTTAAATTTTCATTCAATTCATCACTGTTTAATGTAAAAAACGTAAAATTAAGGTTAAAATGAGATTAATGTAAAAATAAATTGCAATTAAATTTAAACTATTTTAATTTAAATAACAAAACTAAATTTTGTAACTTTATTAACGATAATTGTACTATTCCATTTTGTTTATTATCGATTTTTCTTTTGTTTATTTTAATCGTTGACAAATTAATAAAAGTTTTTTTATTAGAATAAAGATTTGTTTTCAATGTTATATTTCAAAAAAGAAAAAATCATAATCGATTGTTCATATGATTGCCAAAATTGCGAATATTATTGAAATGTTCATATTAATATTATCGCAACATGCAAAACTGCAGGCATCAGTATTTCTCACTGATTGCATGCAAAACTGCAGACATTATTTTTCATTGATTGCATGCAAAACTGCAGGCATCACTATTTCTTACTGCTACTTCAAAGTAAAGGGCAAATTTGAATATCTCGATGAGATTTTACGAACTGTGAAAAAACTTCGTAGAATTCCACTTCATAAGTAGCTACTAGAGTACCACTCAATGTTTTCAATTTACTTACGTGTAATCGTGATCTCATCGCAAACATTCACGTGATTTCCACTTAAGGTTTCTCGTTACAGCATTTTTGTATTTCCGTGCGTTTCCAAATTTCCGTTTAAACGATTGGCGTAAAATACACGCGTATTCCACGTTATCGTATACCGTTCAGATAATGTAGGTAAGTAAATGAAATCATTACAAGACATTGTTCACAGAGAGAGTTCAATTAAGTCATCAGTACGGCATCGAACCTGCATTAGTTTCAATGATTCAATCAGAACTCTTTACCAATACACTACCCGATGCAGTGTACGAAGCAAGCAGTTTATTGATTTTTATAGTGAAACATTGCTGATATTTCATTTTGCAATTTGAAATTTTCAAACGTTGGTGGAAATAAATCATTAAAGATCATATTTTTCCATACAATACAATCGATTCGTGTGTACTTAATTTCAGGTTTAACCTATTTGTATGTGAAATTTTCAATTACGAATATTTTGCTACTTGCAGAAAAATTATTTCTTAAATTCAAGTTGAATAATTTCATAGTATGAATAAGAGAATTCGAATAAATCAGTAATAATTTTAGTAATTTATGCAATATCTATGTAAATAAAGCAAAAGAAGCGTAATTAAACATAGGTGTTAATTAATTGAGTAATTGAAAAAAAAAACAAGTCAATTTGATAAGTTTATTATTTAAAAATTGATTAAAAACATGATAATATTCAAATTATGCCAGAAATTATTTGCTTAACAAATGTTGAAGAAGAAATTTAGATGAAAGAAAAGCTGAGGAATAGAAATTAAAATAAGAAAAAAAGTTTTAAAAATTTTGAAAGTGCTTAATTGTTGTAATTTAGTATAAACTGAAATGTAACAGTTGATGATAAGATTTAAACCTATTTAAAAGAAAAATTTTGCTATATGCATGTGTCTGGAAAAAGATAAATAAACGTTTCACAACTTCAATTTTTTTTTTTTTTAATTTGATAGTTTAATTTGCAAATTAAATTGATAACAAAAGATGAATTTTATTTTTCAACAAATTTCATTTATCACAGAGGCTAGTGGAAGAAAAAAAAGTATTCAAATCATATAATTTCATAATATTATTGAAGAATCAAGTGGAAATGTATTAACGGCGTTAAACAATCGAACGTCATTTACGTCAAATATTCTGATTCGCCTGTCGATTCGCAAAACTGAAAAAAAGTGAATTCATGAATTAAATTTTGATTAATTATCAATCCTCTAAAATCTGAAATGCAGTTATTTTATAGATAAAACTTTCGAAAAAATAATGAATCATTTTTCGTTTTTTATGATTTACTAAATTTCACAATCCACTCCTGGTGGATTTTTAAAAAAATGAATGAAAATTAAATAAATTTCCAGATTTGCGAAATCAAAAGTTTAGGTAAAATTTAGCGATTTTTCCAGTTTAACACAGAAAAATGATAAAATATCTTATCAAAATGCAAGAATTAAACATGATCACTGTAAATATAATTTATGAAAATCCTACGCAAACACAGGTGTAACTGCGTGATTCTGAAGACAAACATTAGATGCCAAATCGCATGCATAATGTTCTGGACATAAACCATTTACACAAGCTGAAATTGATCGGAAATGATTTGAGAACAAGAAAATTAACAATCAATTTTACCTTTAATTATCTAAAATTAAATATTTTTAATCAATACATTCGGTAATCTCTTTCATAATTTAAAGCTCAAATGATCATTTCATTTTCATTAATCATCTGCATTTTAATAATTTTTGAGGCCATTGTAGAAGAAATTCATTAAAGCTGAAAATTAAATATTAAAGATTTTTAGTTATAATATATTTTTGAATTAACTTTTTCCATATTTCTCAATCATTCGAATATTTCTACGTGAATTAACATCATAAATTGTCAGCTACCTTTGCTAAACCTTTTTCATGCATTCAATTTCAGTTTGCGAAATATGTGATTTTACGAATAAATTATGTCTTAGGTTGTTATTTAATTGATCGATTATTTTATTGCAAAATAGAACTTCCGTTATTGTATGAGCTAATTTACTGGACATTTAATATTACTACTAATGGGAGATTTGTATAAAATTGCTTCCGCATTCTGTGTTGAAAAGAATGAAATATTTCTTCATCATCGATTTAATAGTTTTCCCATACAGTAATATAAGCTTTTTTGCTAGTCTTTTTAACTAATGGATATTAATTAAAAAGAAATTATAATTTGAAGTGCAAATAAGCTGCATGGAATGGATCAAACATTCAATTCATTTTTCAAATATTCGTCTGATTGCTGGATTGTATCAAAAAAGGGCAAAAATAATTATTTAGTTATGTCATTTTAAAATATTTTCTATGTTTGAAACTTTTGAGTGAGAATTGAGCTAATTAACTAAATTATATTGATTAAGTTTTTGAATAAATAACTTTTTATAACAATTTTTAGCTGTTCTTACTAATTAAAAAACTTTTATTTCAATAACAATAATTTCGGAGATAATTTTCAATTTAATTATGTACGAGTCGCAATTATTGCCATTAGCTTAGGCTTAATTTATTTTATGAAAATTTGATAAAAAAAAGAAGAATAAAATGTTGGAATACTTACGCAATGAAATATCATGCTCAGTTTTCGAAATCGTTAACAAAGATGCAACAAGGATGATGGCAATGAAGAACATGATGATAATTTAGGAGTTAAATGATAAAATTGTTATTTGCTGAGTAATTATCAACAAAACTGATTTTGCTACGCAGTTTAATTACCGCTTTTATGCAAACGAAGAACGGATAGCTATTGTTTACAAAAGGATTTCATTTTCATATTTATCATGCAAAATAGAATATTAATTGTTTGATTTGTTCAGCTGCTATCATTATCGCCGTATGAATGTATTATCTCAACTAACAAATGTTATGTTACTATACGAATAAAATTGTTTTATTTGAAAAAAAAAAGAAGTAGTAATTGAAAGAATAAAAAAAAAACATAAAATGATAGATTTATATGTAAAATATATATCTGAAAGAGGCTGCGTGCGTGTTATCACGTACGTGGCAATATTTTAATATAGATACCTATACCATATTATCATATTAAAAATAATTTGCTGCAAAAGAAATTTGTATTTGTAGGATAATAAATGACTATTTGAATGATCATTCCATGTCTGTAAATGATTACGAAAGATTATGAAAAATTTGAATAGATTCTGGAGAGTTTATAGAAATTTAAAAAAAAAAAAGGCTTTATATTTAATAACATCACAAAACTTCCGCAATGTTTCGGAATGTTTTTTGAGGTAATCGAAATTTTCCAGAAGCATTCAGATGGTTTTAGAATGCTTTTAAAAATAATAAAAGTTCTGCAATTTCTGTAGGAAGCATCGAATATGTTGAAAATTTCCAGTAATTTGGATAATTACCGGAAATAACAACGGATTACCACCCTTCATAGCATCGGAATGACTTTTAGTAATAAGGAAAGAATTCTAATCGATTATGATAATTATCAGATAAACTAAATTTTTCAGAAATTTTCTAAAATCTGTGAAAAATGCAATAAATTTTAGAAATCTTTGAGAAATTGAATAAAATTTTTAGAAACTCTGAGAACTGTCAATAGCTTTTCAACCGGATTTTAATAAGTAACTATTAATCAAATTAATGAGGCAAGAATAATCAAAATTATCGGCAAGATTTTGACATCATTAAATTTTAACTCCTTCCTGATTGTAAGATAAGAAATAATGCTGATAATGGATAATGTATGAAAGGTTCTTTTTATTTTGGTTTTTATATTTAATATATCATTTATTCATTTTTTCCACTAATTTCATTAATTACTAATTATTTTAGAAATATTGGCATTGCTTATAAAAGGCAAAGTGCACAAATTATCAAAATATGACAAGAAAGGTTTGCTTCGAAATGATGAATTCGATATGATCTGTTTAGAATTATGAATTCGAAATGATCTGTTTAAAATGATAAAGTTGAAATAACTTATTAATGAACTCGAAGTGACCTTTTTAAAATAACCAATCCGAAGTTATCATTTTCTTGCATTTGCATAATATTACCCGATGAATGAATTTTTCATTTAATAACGTAATCGATTTCAAGCGAATCGAAAATAAATGATTTGATTTATAGATCTCACAAAACAATTTTCGATTAATCGGAATTGCTTTAAAACTTGACAGCACACATTTTTTATTTCGGTTAAAAGCATGCATTATCATAAACAAGTGATATGGTTATCAGTGAATAATCGATTCGGTTTCAAAAAATTATATCGTCTTTTTTTTTTTTTTTTTTTTGGAATTATTTCATATATTTCCTAAAAAAATGTCTAGCAAAGCTAAATATCTGATGAATCATGTGCATTTATATTTCTTTATTAATTATTATAATAATTTTGCTTATTTTTATGAATTTTTAATTTATTTCAAATCATTTGCATCATTTCTGCTGTCTTTCCATATGTTACAGAATCTTTGATGGTGAAAGTTCAATAACATTTCAAATTGTTTCTTAGCGAAATTTGATGATCTTTGTTGTGATGCAAAATAATGCTAAAACTTGCAAATTTTTTTTTTTTTTTAAGAAAAACAAAAATAATTAATACTACAAGCAATTATTATCACATTCATCAGATGATCAAAACTACAGCAAAAAATTTAGGATCATATAATTGAAAAGAATGGAATTTAACAATTACTTAAAATTCTCATTTGCAATATAAACAAAAAATTGATCTGAATTACTTTTGTCTTATCATTAATCACAGTAACTGAAGAAGAGCAGTAAAATTCATACGGTTCAACGATCATTGAATCAAAACATTTTAACAGAAATCAAATCGGCCAATCATTTTACAACGAAAATATTTTAATTTCATAATATGTAATTTCAAAAGTTGAGATGATTCCAAAAAACGATGCTACAAATTAGCTGACAAACTTAGAAATCCATTTTTGACCGCGGTGAAAGGAATAATTCAACTTTGTTATGATAGTGTAAACTGCAGGAAGAAATTTTCCACCAACATTTATCATTTGAAATGAAGCTAAACTTTAGCAAATTTATAAATATTTTCAAATAAAATGCGAAATTGAAAGTCTAAAAAATAGAGGGAAATAATAAATGCAAACATATTGGAAAATTAAATAAATGAAACATTTCAGAAATGTTCAAATAAATTTTCATAGGCTTATTTATTCCATCGAATAGATTTTATATTGATATAATATTCTATGAAATTTACATTGTAATGATATTTATAAATTGACAAATTAGCAAAATTTAAAAATAAGCCAACCAACAGATATATACTGTCCAAACATGATAACGATAAAATGAGAGCGACTTGCCGAATTAACTGCCAAGAAACTGCTACTGCTAGCAGCCTTTATAGGATTTTCATGTTCATCATCATAATAACTAATATCAGTATCCTTATCAATAGAAACATGCCCATTAGTTTCACCTTTTAACCTTTGACCTTTGCTTTTTTCTGGATTAACATCATGAACGGATGATATTTCATTGGCATTAACAAATTTATTGTCATTGCTCATCTTAGATATCGAATGACTCGTTGTTATATCATCATTGGACCAAATAATTTCTGCCTTATCATTTGACATTTCCTAAACATTTTTTTTGCAGTTTTTAAATCAATTATAATTCAAATTTTTCTGCAGTTTGAAAATCTTTTAATCAAATCCTCATTTTTCTTTCTTAATTCTTTTTTTTCCAATTTTTTTTTTTTTTTTTTTTTTTTTTTTTTTTTTTTTTTTTTTTTGTTAAATCCTGTCTTTATCTCTTTTTATTTATCATATATTTAATTGATTTCAATTTTTTTTTTCAATTTCTATTAATAGCCCTGAAATAAAATTTAAATTTGGATAGCATATCAGAAATTTTACCAGAATTTTATCTTAAATGCTGGAAATTTATAACTTTACAAAAAAAACTGAACTGTAAGTAAAACTTTTAAATCACAGTAAAATTGCTAAACTTTGATCAAACTTATTAAATTAAATTTTTGAAGAAAATTTGAAAAAAGCACCTTATATGGTAGGAAATTATTTTCTTGCATGGCAATAGCAGCGGTTGTAAGTGCTGTCGCTGCGTCTGATGGCGAAGATGGCGGAAAATGTTGCGTCAAAATGGCATTTCCTGTAAATTGACATCTTGGCAAGAGGGTATTTGTTGTGTCCCTGAGGACTCGAAAGATCATCGACCAAGCTTCAGCACCACAACCATATGCTATCGGTCGCTCAACACAACTCGCAAAATAATTGAGTGCTCTGAAGGAGTGATTTTAATTAATTTTCATTAATTACTTTTCATTCTTTGATAATAAACAAACATGAAAAGCGATAAATTATTGCAAACATTTTATATGAATTGGGAATTTGATTTATGATTGATTCAGATAAGCATTAGCATAGTAAAAATCATATTGAAAATACTTCTCAGAATTTTCAAATAAATCAATAAAGTAATTTCAGGATTTTCATAATCTAAAACTTTTCAAATCAATATTAGATTAATCGAGTAAGTGTTATAAGCGAGAAATCATCCATAAATTACTATTGCTATTTCTTCTGATAAGGCCTATTTATATAAGGACAATAGTGTTAATTAAATTAGATGAAAAAATATAAATTTAACTCTGCATTTTATGATTTCTTTCACTTCAATCATGTAAGTATTTATAATTTTCAGATTAAAACTTCTACCGTAATTTTTTTTGCTTCCCATTTTCTTGATAGTTTTCGAATAATTCTAGGCAAATTTTATGTCAGTGAAGTCATTGATAAATAAAATAAAACTTACCAATATATCTTAAAATAAATGCCATTTTTATGTAATCTGACCAGTAGAATTAGTTAGTTTTTAGTTTGAACTTTGTCAAAAGAAAAAACAAAACACAAAAAGATTTTATTTATGAAATTTTATGAAATTTTGAAAATTTACAACTTACTGGCACATTTGATCAAAACGAGTCAATGTTGCAATGTTAAGTTGACGATTAGCTGATTCAATATGTTTTAAAGTAATTTCATGACATTGTTTTACCGTTGGCTGACGATCCAATTCAATTAGACATTCTGCACTTGACATAAATGCTATGAAAAATTATCAATTAATCACACTAATTAATCATATCAATTCCATGCTTTATTTTAGTACTTTAGGATCAATTTCTCGTATTCTTTGAATTATTTGTTTTTTAATTTTCTTTTGGATCAATTCCAAACATTTTGTTTTTCTTTGAATTGAACTCAATGATCAATTAGAATATTTTGTTATCATTTTTTTTTTTTTTTGCAAAAAAGAAATATTTACGTAAGCTATCATTCATATTGAAGTTTGCTTATTTAAATCATATAACTCTAAAATTTTATTCTGAAGAAAACGTAAAAAAAAACATTTTAGAGAAGAAGTTGAATTTTGAATTAATTTTGCTGGAATCATTGGAATATAATTAAAGATTATTCAACCAACTATTGGAAATAAATCCATTAATTTGAAATATAGCTTCAAAAATTCCAATTTGAATTTCTTAGTTAAAAAATCGATGATTTCAGTATAATTTCGAAAATTAAAAAAAAAAAAATTACTTTCATATCCTTCGTTACATAAAAAGCCATATGAAGCATCAATGAGACTTATTGTAATTTGTTCTGGACATTGCTGGCGTAATTTGTAAACGCACTCATTAAAATGTCGAACTAATCTATAAATTGAAATTAATCTTTTCTCTCTTTTTTTTACTTTTTTTTTTTGCATCTCTTTTCAATCAAACTTGGCGATGAAGAATGAATAACTATCAGCAAGTATTATTAAGTTCTCAATTTGTATTATTTCATATTTTTTTAAAACAATTTTAAGTGTAGTTTATGTAAAAATTAATTTTATTTTGGAAATTAATTTGAATATATTCTTTGTTAGGAGAAATTGAAAAGATTTTATATTTTTAGTGTCGATTAGAAAAGGATACATTATGCTTTTTCGATTTAATAAAATTGTAAAATTTGCATTAAAAATACAAAAAAGTAACCTGCAAAGCTCACGGAATACATATCGTCCAATTTTTGGTAGCGCAATCGCTTGTTCAAAATCATTTTTCACAGCATCCGATGAATTTTGATTATCCTTTAAACAAAATAATTCAATAAGTGAAATTTTTTCATAAAAATTAAAATATTAAATGATTTAGAAAATGGTTTAAATATGATTGAAAAAATAGTTTGTGATAGAAACTTTCTTTGTGCAGAAAACTTGGCCACTATTAATTTTTCATTCATTCAATAATAAAATATTGAGAATAAGATTAATTCTGATAAGATTTTTGATCATCTTCTTCACCAAATCTGAACATTACATGTTATTTCATATGAATCATTTTACTTGCTTGTCTTAACCTATCATATCATGAAATTATCACAACACATCTCACGTGATTTATTTGATATAAAATCATTCTGATATTTTTACATTAAATGTTTTTTAATCCATGAATGTCAACTTTTAACTTCTACGCTTTCGCTTACGCTAACTATTGTGAAGTCACAATCTCGGATTTAAAAATTTAAAATGATTACTTAAAATATAGAATTAATTTTTCAAAAAATTATCTTAAATTTGACGGATGTCATGTTAATTAAAATCTATATTTTAGGCTGATTTTTATAATAAAAAACATTCTTTGATTATTTGTAATTAGACATGAAGCAAAGTTTAGTAAGATTATAATCTTTGACCTAAAGCATCCAATTTCGCATTCAATTTCATTACTTCTAAATGTCCCATTCATTATGAAATTCAAATCTTTTTATCTAAGCTTTTCATTTTGAGAGATATATCAAATGTGGATAGTTAATAATTTATAAATTAAAAAACTTCAATTACTATTCACTATTTTATGTATTCTTCCCTTTTTGATGTGTTTTTTATTAAGCCTGAAAAGCCGAAAAAATGATAATTATTTATGACATCAGAATTCATATACATATTTAAAATTAATCTCTTCTTGGCCTTTTTAGCGATTATTAGACTACTCTTGGCATCTCCCATTGATCTTCGTTTTTGCATTCATCTCGTGTTATAGATAGAAATTTCATGATAATATCAGGAAAAAGAGTTTTCGATAGATTGCTGGCAATCAATCAATTTGAAAATTTTTAAAATAATTTTTTTTTTCTTTTACAATTAAAAGATTTAGCCGCAAACCTGCTGATTAAGAACTTTAGCATACTGAGCAATTGGTTGCAGGCACTTTTGAACAGCTTCGTTGATTCGTTGAGAGCAGTGGAGTGTCGCAAATTGTGGACATATTAGCAGCACTGCTGAAATTAAAACTTTTTTAATTCAAATTTTTACTCAGATAAAAGCCAAATATTTATTTTTTTTTTAATATAAATTTTTATTTAAATAGAAGATAAACATCTAGTAGAGCTTCAAATTTTTAACTTTGATTTTTTTTTAAATTTTACTTCTCAATTTTTGCACTATTTAATTTTAATTTTAAATTGGAATAGAAAAGAAAAGAAAAAATTTAGCTATAAAAATTTATTTTTGCATAAAACCACAAATAATTATTAAAAGAAATGCTTCAATCATTTCAAATACACTCAAAGGTAGTCATTCCATTTGAAATTAAATGAACAAAACGAAGTAAATTTAATAAATAACTCGTCATGAATGCATACCAATGATGAAAATGAACGAATACGCGTGAGACATTTCATAAATAACAATTTCTTGCCATTTATCTAATCACTATTCAATCCATATTTAACCAAATTACTTCTTCGATTTTTCTAAAATTAATTATATTTATAAATGATGAATTCTTATTGAATACAGTGCATTCAAATATGGAAAATTTTTGACGATTGCAACGTGAATTTACTATAATTATTATGATATTTGGTTAAATGATTGCTAAAATACAATTAATGTAAATTATTCGAAATTATGATTTGATTAAGTTAGCCATTGTAGGAAAGTTTTCTTTGATTGGCATTTAATTTGTATAATTGCATAATATGCGCAAAAACGTTACAAACTGCAAATTAATTGATGCCGAAATGTTCAATATGGCAAGAAGAATGCTTTGCTTGCGGTTGAAATTCTTTTTTTTTTAGAATTTTTTAATAAAACTTTAAACTTTAAGTTTTCACGATAGAAATTAATAAGAAATACGAGATTTTCATTCTAGAAAAATAAGTAATATATGACCTGTAAAACAATTAATTTCTCTTAAGCATAATAACTCCACGATTTCTTCTGAGAACATGATTTAAGATAGCAAATAATAATTTATTTATCAAGCAATAATTTGCATCTTATTTCTTCTAGTAACGATTATTGCTGTTATAAAATTATAATGATATGTTGCGGGCAGTTCAAAGATTATCTTAAGATTTTATTGTGCGGAAATACTATGCATTACTGCAGCTTTAACAAATTTATATGTGGCTAATAGAAGGATGCATTGAAAAGTAATAATTAATAATTAGTCATAGAAGAAAAGAGATTTTCAGGTACAGCCAGGTTAAATTGTTTTCCATTTGCAAAAAGTATTTCTCGCTTATTCAGATATATTTCCAATCTTTTAATAAAACTTGAAATTATTAGTGAAAATATTTTAATTAAAATATGAGATAAATTTATTTCCAATCTTTTAATAAAACTTGAAATTATTAGTGAAAATATTTTAATTAAAATATGAGATAAATTTATAAATAAAATCCTTAAGGATCTTATTGAAAACGAAATAGTATACTTGTTCTGAATAACATTAATATCGCAGATTTCTGTCATTACTAAATCGAAAACTGGAATAATTTTGACATACATAAATAATTCACTGTCAAAATGATGATGAACTATGATTTTGAATGAAATTTTGATAATTTGCAAGTCCAATCATGCATTTCAAGTCACAATGAATTATGCAAATGACACATTACCTGGTAATATTTTGAATAGAAAGCTATCAATCTATCAAAGAGAGTTATTTAAATTTACTTCTCAATATTTTCAAATTAAATTCTATTCTTAACAACAGCATGAGATTCTGAAGTAAAATTTTGTGATAAAATACCATCAATAGTTAAAAATTCTAGGATATTTCAATTAACATTCGTATAATTATGATTCTTAAACAAATTATAGTCTTATTAAAGTCTACTTAATTGGCAAAGAATTGCATCATTTTAGGATGTAACAGTAGTTTCATCGATGCTAATGCATATTACAATGAGAAGGCCTTTGATAAGCTAAAATTATTTAATTTAAAATATATTTTCTTTAATTTCACTAAAAAAAAAAAGAAATAATGCAAGATCGGATATTTCCATTTCGAAAATGAACAAGAAAATGTTGATTAAGTTCATTAAATCCACTACATTTTTGCTTTGCCATATGCTTTTCTATCATATCATTCTTTTTAAAATTATTAGCAGTTGTTCATCATAATAAACAATTGCCATCATTATTAAAATTATATTCAATATTTTGTAATTAGAAAAATAAAGAGCGCATCCATTTTTAGCAAATGCGATTTGACAACAAAGTTTTAGCAAACCAAAAAAAAAAAAAAAAAACATTCGAATGAAAATTAATGGATTTTTTTTTGTGCAAAGCTTATTATTAAGGTTATTTTGCGTCATATATGTTTTAATTCATCTCTTAAATTAATTTTATTATTATGTTAAAGCATTTATAGATGAATGGAATAACTTTTACAATAATAAATTGTACATACTGACAATAACTTATTACTGTAATGTAATTCAATTAATTTATTTCATTACTGCTTATCGATAAAATTAGATAGGCATGAGAATTATTAACAATTTGTGCATTTTTGAATGTGAAAAATTCAAGTTGAATACATTATTTTGATTTCATACCCATCAGTTCTCAAATTAACTTGATAATTAATCAAAATTAAATGTCGAATTGCCTAACGTATAATATCATATATTGTACTCATATTCTCTCCAACACGTTTATTGCACGTAAAGCACGTAAAAAACTGCAGCATAGTATGCTATTATTGATGAATATTATTATAGCAATAATTATTAACATTTGGATATATTCTGATTCTGTTATTATTTCATTAATGATTCAATCATATAGTTGTGATATAACATAACTGCTACTTATAATTGAATTCCTAATCAGTTCAACTTTATCACCACAAAAATAGAAGAAAAGAGAGATGAAAGAGATGGCAATTGACATTTCATTTTGATTAAATACTTTAACTCAACGTTTGGTTCATCCCACATTGCCATCTTTGCTTATCGAAAATGGCCTAATTGGAGCCTAAACAGACATTCATTATCTATGCTACATTCAAGCAAGCGAAACATCATATTCATTGAAAATTTGAAAATAGGTTGAAAAAGTTTCGTCCCACAGTTCTTCTAATCATTCAATCAATCGAATATAACAGCTTCATTACGTATTTTAGCTACTTACCAAGAAAAAAAAAAAAAGAAACCAAAAAACAGTAGAATACTTACACGAATTGAATTTACATTCATTTCTCAATGCAACTAATGTTCTCTTTTTTGCGCTCGTATCTCCAAGTTTCCAGCATCCTTCTGCTTCCATTCACTATCTTCAAGTGAATCAGAATCCATATCTTCAAATAAACTAATATCCTTTTTTCTGCATCCATTTTTTGAAATAACTGGTATCCTTCTTTTTCTGTTCGCTTCTTCAAGCAACCAAAATCCATCTTTGCATATGTTTCCGTTTCCGTCTTTCCTTCATATTTTCGCTGTCTTTCTTTTTTTCTTTTTTTTCAATTCACATCAACTTACGATATATATGCATATACTCATTTTGTAACGCTCAATTTAATCAATTCAATCTTCCAAGACATTTTCTCGAGAGTAAAACCAGCAAAACATTTAAAAAATTCTTTCATTCTTCCTTCTTTTCTTTTCTTCCATCAATGACACACAGATAAATATATATATGTATATGAAGCATAACAAACACGAAAATTTAGCTAATTAAGAACTTTTATAAAATAATTTTCCGAATAATTTTTTTCCTTAAAAATATTAGTTTCACTAAAAATTAAAAACTCTTTTTTTCGACAATTTTTTCCTTTTATTTGAATTAATAATTGTAAGGGAAGTTTTCTTTTCTATCAAATTTTTTCTCAATTTTTCCAACTTTAATTTGGTAAATCTTAAGCGCCTATATTCACTGAAGGTGAATATTTTGATCAAAAAGAAATTTATATGAATTTGTGTAAAGCATCATTTGTTTGTAAAATTTTTTGAAACGGAATTTCAGTTTTGAGAGAAAAATTCCTTCTTTTCTCATTTCGCCTTATTTTCTCACAATTTTTAAAATTTCAGTTTTAAAAGAGAAATTTTTTTCAGTTTGCCTTATCTTCTCATGAACTGCTTTTTAGACAGCTTCAAATTTTTCAAAGTAAAGAAATAGGAAAATCCATCAAATTATAAAGTTTAAATTTTACTAAAACTTTTATCAATAATAATTTGACTTCATCCCTTTTGATTTATGAGATGACCCGTTTGATCTTTAAGATGAATAAAATTATTATCGTCAGAATTTTTAGTGAGATTTAAACTTTTCAATTAGATATGAGAAAATGAATCTTCTATGCGACTGGAGATGAGTGAAAGATTTGAAATTTTAACAAAGCAAAATGTGACATCGTTAGTACCTATTTTATCAATAATGCAATCAATAAATTGTTGATGTAATCTAAATTCAAAACAATGCTGTGAATGATGATTTTCGTTTCCTTTTAACTTCAATTATTACAGTGCAATTTTGTGAAAATAATTTTTCAACATATTTTTCAACAAAAAAGTCTGCGGATATTACGGATATCAAAGATATTCTGATATTAATGATAAGATCATTCTGTTTGATTAACTCACCTAATTTCAGTCCTGTTAAAATAACCTGTCCATTGAAAGATTAAAAAATGAATGTAAACTTTTGGATTTTCTTATTAGTTTATTATTTCGGACAAACGAAACAGAAAATAGTTGGAATGTGGGTATTATCATATTTTAAAACTTCGAATCACCTAAACTTAAATAATAATAAATAATTTACCCAGAAAAGATTTAAATATAATAAAACTGAAGTATATTTAATGATCACTCAGCAAGACCAATAAATTTTAGCAGCAAAAAGCAGATTAACAACTGAATTCGTTCCGTGCTTCAAAGCGTGACGTACGTTATTCACGCTTAAATATATGTCATGAATTCTTAACTATTAATCTTTCTATCGATATAAAATATTTTACGTTGTTCTAAATCTTATTCCGACTTATTTTCTTGAAGAAAATCACAGTTATGCTAAATAAACCACTGACTAAACTAAAATTATTCGATAAAATTGATAGACTGCGTCTCATTTGAATATTATTATAAAAAATCAAGGACGTTTTCTGAGATTTATGGACAAAGGTCATTGGTAGAGGACAAAAAAGATACAGGTGAGCAGAGCGGAAGACAAATCTAGGTTAAATGGATACTGTAGGTACAGTTCTGATTATCTGATAAATCTAAAATCCATCATCTTCGATCAAAGTACTTTTTGAAGCAAAGATGGCATTTGTGTAATTTTGTAATTTTGTAATTTTTTTATCAAGAGTGTAATTTTGTGAAATGAGAAATTAGCTTCCTATAAGATAATCATTCAACTGAGAATCGAAATCAATTACAAATGAAATAGAAAATTCAGAAAAGGAAATGGAAAGATTTTTGATTTCTTACCATAATCAAGCTTCATTACGCGAGTTGAATGATATATGTCATAATGGTAGTGACAATTTTTAGAAAAAAAAAAAAAAGTTTGTCGAGAACAGATGGAACATTGTCATAGCAATGCTAATAGCAATATATGAATGGTTAAAAAATATATCGAATAGGCTAGAAATATCGAGCATTCATTGAAGCATAAATATTTCTTGGCTATATGATAATTTCAATGATCAATATTATTAAAAAATTGAAATAAAAAAACTTTATGATAACAAATGCTTGAATTATTTATTGTAATTTACATAAATTATTGATGTATGGATTGAAAAATTTTAGATTAATAATAGAGCGATAAATGTTTCATTATTTAAATGGTAATTTTTTTTTTCCAAAGAGAAGACGAAATTTCCTTGGTGACTGAAATTAGGACATGACATTTTGAAATAAAATCAGCAAAAATTTATGGTCTCATAAAGATTTTTGCATTGTTTAAAATATTGAAAAAATTTACACAGAAAATAATAATTGAATTCACTTCAGAAACTTAAGAACTTCAAAGATCTTTTATGCACAATTGTTTGTTATTGAAATAGCACTCAAAAAAAAAAAAAGCTTTCTTGTGTGAATGAAAAATCGATCAAATTTTAGAAACAAAACATAGGAAATTTTCAAATATTGAATATATTTTAGAGATAGTTGAAAAATAAGAATAGAAATGAATAGCTTCAAATGAAGAGAGTAGGAAGTGGAAAAGGAAAGTTGAAGAGCTTTGGAAGAGGACGGGGCTCTTATTAGGGAGATAAGCATTCTTCAATCAGTTTTGTTCGAGGACCGATTTTACCCACTTGAAACAAACTCGGTGACAATTGACCATCGACCGATGACCATTAACCAGCCTTCTTACTTCATGTTATTCCACAACCCTCTTCTTTTGAATCCAAGGAAATGACCACTAAATTAGTATTCTTTGATCACAAACCTCTCAACCATATCTTTTACCTTTCATTAGCTGTTTAACTTTCTTACATCTAAAAATGAAATGACTTCGACAAATATGTAGTTTACGAAATATTACATTTGCTGAACGATATTAATAAATTTCCAAAATGTAAATTCACAGTAGAAATTTTTTAATTACAATCAATATCAATTACAAATATCAATGATAGCAAGAAATAAAATCAAACTTCTATATAATAAGTTGTCTTTCGAGTATGCTTTAATTAATATTTTACTTAAAACTAAAATGGATATCTTAACATAGTTGTTTATACATTTATAATTAATTTCATGAATTGTTCAAATAGGTTAATGATTACCTAATATAGAGCTTTACCATCAAACATTCAATATTTGATTCAATTTTATCCAAACTAATCAACAAATAAATTAATCTTAATTATATTATATTATACTAATGATAAAGCTATGAAAGTGAAAATGATAACATTTTATCAGTGTAATCAAATATTAGAAATATTGGATTTGCACTTTTTTTGCTTTGTTTTTATCGCTATTGGCTCTAAAAATTTGAGAAAATATTTTTTCTATCTCTTTTCTAAGATTTCTGCAGAATTTCAAATATAACCATAAATTGATTATTGTTTTAGAACTATCTGCATATAGATTAGTTTCTGCAAGAAGAAATAATCCATCGAAAATTCTCATTCCCAACTATGACCATTTTTCTTCTCTTTCTTCCATCACGAACTACTAAATACTTCCTTTAAAGTTAGACATAAAACTAAAATTTAACTTTCTTTTTCATGAAATAAATGAACTTACAGAAAACTTGCAAATATCTAGCTACAAAATTTGCTTGCAATGATTTGATTTCAACAAACTAACGTCCAATTTTTTCTTTTTTTTTTTTTTTTTTGGTTTTTCGAGAATTAAATGAAGATTTCTTGTTAGAAGTTTAAAGTTTGATGAAGTCATTGCATTAAGTTTGTTACATTTATCATCCAAATTACCGAAAGTGAGAAAAATAAATTGATTTTCGCTTCAGAAGAAACTGAAAATTGAAAAGTTAATTAAATTTATTTTCAATATGAATGAAAAGTTAAATGCGACTATATAAAGAAGCCAAACTTGGCTATACAAGCTTTGACAGCTTTTGGAGCCAAATTCTTTTGTTCAATATGTTTATTGATGATAATTTGAAAAAGCACAGTTTGAGAGATAAATGACCAATCAAATTGCATCGATTTTTTTGTCTAAAAATTCGGATGATTTGTCTCGGTATATTTGAATATTATCGAATTTTTATCACTTTTCATATCATCAGAAGGTTTTCTCCTGTGGTAAATTCTGATATAATGAAAATAATAGTACTCAAAAAAATAAATAAATAAATAAATAAATAAATTCCAATAATTTAGAATAAGAATTATCGAGTAATATATGATAAAATTTAATGAACCAAAATTAGTACTTGAATGAAAATGGAATACTTAAAATAATAATTTCTATTTCATTTCTTTTTTAGAAGCAGTTTTGATTGGATTGATCCGGATTCATTTGCAAAATGAGAATATGCTTACTTCGGGAATAAAAAAAATTATTTATTTCAATTTTTTATAACGATATGATATAGTAGTCCGAAAATGTCCTTTCTAGAATTAAAAAATATTGATTGAAAAATTTAAAAAAAATGATAACTTTTCACAAATTTTAAAAAGCTATTTTCATCGAACGATCAGTGCACTATTAGTGATATTGCACGCTAAACAAATAATTAAATCTTGAGCTACTTTTAAATTCAAACTAAAATTATTCAAAATTCCAATTATTATATTTTCGGAATAAATTAGTAGATAAATGCAATTTATATGTGCTTCCTTGTAAATTTCTATGATATTTTTTCAACATAATTTACATTCAACGAATGAATTTTCAAAAAATTTCGATCATAATTTTTTACTTTATGCTTCGAAGTTTAAAAAAATCTGTAAGTTTGCATTGCAGAAATTTTCTTTTCATCATTCAAAATATAAATAAAAATTATAGCAATGTTAATTCGATAATAAAATATTAAAAAATCTATTTTCAATTAATTGGCTAATTGAAAAGTACAATCAATTTTAATTTCACTTCTATATTAGCTAATTGAAAAATATCGTCAAATTTTGAATTTACTTCTAAAAATTTGAATTTAAGCAAAGTACGAGACAAAAAATCTATGTCGCATTTTTTTGAAAACTGATAATTAACCGGAACTGATGAGTGGTTTTGAAAGACCGGAAAACATAATAATGATCTTTCACACAACAGCCAATAACCACTCATTAACCTTGGGAAACGAAAAATAATAATTTGAATCGCATCTCGAATAATGCTTTTTAAAAAATAAATGTAAGAAATATTTTGTCAACAAGAAATTTCACAAAAACAAAAAAGTGGAGAGAGAGAGAGAGAGAGAGAGAAAGAGAAAAAGATGGAAAAATAGAGGATTATAATTTAATTGATCAAATTTATTTTTGAAAATATTTGGCTACTTTTGTTATATTGTAAATAATTCCATGGTTTATTAAGGTAATTCAACTGAGTATAAGATAATAAATTCCTTTTTTATTTCGGGAGAAGTATAGATGAAATCGGGATTTACTAAGGACAGATGAAATCGATTGAATGATTAAAGATCGAATTCTTTTTTGAAAATTTCATAAAAAAAATTGATGGAATAATGCTTTAATATTATTGTATATCCGATATTCGATTGTTAGTATAATCATTTCAAAAAGCTTATCAAAGTATTTTACGATCTGATAAATATTCGATTATAAAAGAAAATGATTAATTTGTAAATTATGGAATAATTTGATGCTAATATAATATCATAAATGGAGTGCGAATTTAGTTCATATTTTGCATGCGAAAAAATTGTTTATCAAAATATGATCAAAACTAGAAATTTTTAATTTGATCATATTTTATTCGAAAATTTTTTTAGTTGAAAATTATATGGTAATAGTTAGAATGAAAAAAAATAAAACGAAAATATGTCAATTACTCGAATTTTTTTCAATTAATAATAAATATGGCAAATATTCGAATTTTCAGTAAAATAGACGAAAACACTTGTATACGCATATGGGTAGTATGAATGTCAATTATAGAATTCATTTAAATTCTAAGAAATTTCTCAGGGAAAAAAAATTTAATTTTCACTGTGAAGACGATAAATTCTCGAAAATGAGAATTTTCGAGAGAGAAAAAAAAAAAAAACATCAAGCGGATGGATTTTCATTAGAAAGTTGTAATTTAGAAAATAGTTCCGAAATTGAACACAATTTGTTAGTATTGCATAGTTTTTTGCACTCATCTTCCGTTGACATTTACTGAATTCAGGATGAGCTAACAATGACAGATGGGTTAAGGTCAACAATATTCTTTTGTTCAACAAGTTTGGAACCATTTGGTATAATGGGAGAGTTTATTTATGGATCTGTTCAATATGTTAATGACTTATTTAATAACCATAATTGTAATAGTGAACCTGAACGATCAATTATGCATATTAGGGAGGGAAAAATGTACCTTGGCTATCATTATGATAATGTTACGTTTGCATGGATGATTAATAGAATGCCAAATCTTTTAATATGAACAATTTATCATAATTTATGCGATGAAGGAAATTATCCAATTGATCAATGAAATGATTTAAAAATGCGATCAAAAACTTTTTATCACACTATAGCATATCTTTTAAAATGGATCAAATTTATGAAAATATTAAAGTAGATCAAATAGATTAATCTGATTACAGTGTGTATTTTAAAATGGAGCAAATTTGATCTGATCTAAGTATATATTTTAGAATAGAATTTATATATGTTATATAAAATAATCCTGCATTTCTTCTTTGTTTAATAAAGCTTTTTCTTTTTTTTTTTTTTTTTTAAATATAAAAAAGAAATTTAATTGTTTTTTTTAAATAAAAATGAAATAACTAGTTAATAAATTGTTTGTTGAAATTTTTGATCCAATATAAATTTGAATTATAATTACTTATTTATTTGTGGTTGTCAATGAGTAGAAACACAATTCATACAATACAGATATGAATATAATTAGACCGGTAAATAAGCATACAGGCCAGGCATGCATCCATCAATCCAAATGTTTTGTTTATTTTTGGATGATCGAATGAGTGGCTGCTACCTGCCATTGATGCATACAGGTAGATTGGATGGACAATTGATACAAAAGATCGGATTTGTTGGAAGGTTATGTGGGAATGTAGGATGTCCACCACTCTTGTCCTAATCTCTTCACTAAACAATAACCAACAATGGTACCAATGTCAACAAAATTATCTGAAAATTCAAATTCATCCCAAATTTGATCCATTCATTGAACCGTTTCTTGAATATTATCTTTCTGTTGCTGTTCCAGTAATTTCAGATAATATCGAAATGAAAGGAGTTTATTAATTAGATATATAACTAATGAGTGAGAAGATTAAAATGAAAAAAAAAAAAAGGGTGGAAAATAATCGATAAATTAGGAATTGAAGTAAGTTCAAAAAAAAAAAACAAGAGGAAATGATAGGATGAATATGAATATAAGTAATTCAGAAATATTTAAATTGCAAGAATATACAAAAGATTAAGTTTAAAAGACAAAAAATTGTTGCAAAAAAATTGTTAAAAATAATAGTCTGCAAATAAATGCATTCTATAAACTTAAACGATCATTTTAATCATTGTTTCAGAATTCTCAATCAAATTTTCTAGCTATAATTACAGTATAATTAACAGCAAACTTCTTTTTGACACGAAATATTTATTAAGTCATTAATTTGTTTTATTTCAGTAATGCTATTAATGTTCATAAAAAAATTTGAATATTGTGCCTTTATGACAAGAATTTATTGTCCATATTTTAATGTATAGTTAGTTTTATTTAAATTAAAATTTCTAAATACATGCTAACAAAAATATGCTTCTATTTTTCCAAGAAGATAAACTTAAGATTCCAAGTACAAAATTCGGATTGACATTCAAATAATTTGCTTCGTTATCATTTTGAATCATTTCACGATCGAAATTTTTGAAGAAAATGCTGAAAAAGTTAAAAAAATAATTCCTATCTTTCCATTCGTATTTACTCAATATTGTTAGATATCCCATTCATGTCTACTCAAATATTATTTGACAAGAATTTATTTTCATTCTTATAATACTATTATTTCTCGAGCAAATATCGTTTCATTGATATTTATCTAATATTATTTAGTAACAAAAATTCATTTCCATTTTTAGAAATAATGTTTTTTTATGGTAAATATCATGTCATTCATGTTTATCTAATGTATTATTTGACAAAAAAAAAAAAAGAAAATCAATTTTCTTATAATGCTGCGAATTAGTTAAAAGTATTTCGTCGAGAATTTAGAACAATAAGGAAGTTGAAGAGAATGTAGTAGATTGCTTTTATGCATGAAAATGAAATATAATTATTATAAATGTTGCAAACCTATCGTTTTGTTATTCCAACAAATATATTAGTCATCTTCAAGTAGTGAATTAATTAGTTTAAAAATGATGAAAATGACCACCTTATGCGTAATAAATCTTAATTTTAAGCGAAGAATTATGATGGCATATATGTTAGTTCTGTTTTAAACAAGTATTAATTCAAAATTAAGTAATTGAATTACTCAATTTTTGTAAATTTAATTATACAAAATGAAAAGCTTTCATTGAAAGATTGTAGATTAAAGAAAAAAAAAAGGGTGAAAAATCAGATGACAAATGGGATGAGATTGCTTCGCCGGAAATAGTTTAGTCAAATAAAGTATACATTAAAAGTAAAATGTGTTTCACACAGCAGGAGGTAAGGTCATTTTGGTGTATTGTTTGCTCGATATTGGAACCAATTTTCATCGCTTTCAAACCGGTATGAAAAGGATGAAAATGGGACGAGAAGTCATTTAACAATTGAGTACATCAATTGGTATTCATCGTTTTTCTACAAAAATTATTTCAATGATCATTCCAGGTTGGCATCATTTAATCGTTTTATGGTACTTTGGCAGAAAATACATTTAAGATGACTGGATGATTTGGTCTGCTGAAAAAAAGAGCAAAAAAATCTAAGAACTCCATGAATTATAAATATATGGTTTAGAAATAATTTTTTTTTTTTGTAAAAAGAAAATGATAAATTCCAATTTTTCTTTTTTTTTTTTTTTTTCAAGAATCATTTTCTCTCATTAAATTTAATTAAATCAATATAAGATTTGTTGAAGAATAATACTTATTAGAGATTGATGAAAATGATAAAAAAAGAGAAATGTCTACAGGTTTAAAGAGAAGGTAAATGGTAAGTAAAAAGGTTATATTGAAGGCATATCATTACCGTCAAAGGGTAATATTACAAAAGATGATTGATTAAGGTGATCGGAGCGTGACATGTCATCATCCGAAAGATAAGTGAAAATGAGCTAACCTTTCGTTTTCATATCATTCGATTATCTTTTTTATGTTCTCTGATCATTCATAATGGCAATATTTCATCTCATAAATTAACATTCTAACATATTTACAACTTTTCAATTGCTATAGCAATTATTTCATTAGTAATTTCAAATTTAAAAAAATTTGGCACATATTAAATGTTTAGTAGATTATAATCATTTATTCTGTTTACATTTAATATTTAAATTTCATTTTTGTGATTAAAAATGGTCCAATTTTTTTGCCAATTAAGATTTACAGCAAAAAAAAAAAAAGTTCGAAAAGTTGGTAAATAAATAAATATAATAGCAATGCAAAGGAAATCATTGGCTGACATTTATAACGAATGAAATGTTTGTTAAAAGATTATGTGAAAAAAATTTTAAGCAGACTTAGAATTTGGCTCAAATCGATTAGGCTCATTTTGCATTTTATGCTAAATATTTTATGTGCTCATCAATTTGGGTAATAAAAAAAAAAAAAAAAATGGGAAAAATTGTCAACGCTATTAATTTACATATACAAAAGAGTAATAAAATGAAAAATGCTGCATCTAAAACTATTTATCATTTTTCAAGAAATGATGAAAACATTGTTAAGTGATAAATGATGCAAAAAGTAAACAATTAATATGAAAAGATTAGCAAAATAAATTAAATTTGTAAAAGTTCGCACATAACAATCGATTTTAATAATCATTCATAAGCAAGAAAAAAGTTCTTTAAAGCTCGAAATAAGAGAAGGATTCAGATAATTTCAACAGTTTAAAACGTGGAATATTTGTAGATCAATTCTTAATTTACATATGAGTACTACTAATTAATGATTAACAATATGTCAAATACTTCAATTTGCATATTTTAAAACTCAAGACCACATTCATTTCCTCATCCTCTTTCTCAGACACATTTCTCCTTTCCTAATTTCATTCACCAATGTTTGCTATTTTCTTTCATAAATTTATGAAAATTTTTGTGGTTTCTCAAATAATAATACAACTTCCCTTCTATTATTCTGTTAAGAGTTTTTTGAATTTCGATCATTCGTAAAATTTTTTTTTCTCGAAAACATCCTTCTCTTTATAATTTCGCTGAAAAGTAATGTCGCATTCACGAATGATAGCAAACAAATGAAAATTTTTTTTTTGTGAATTCTATGGTTAATTTTTTTTTAAATGATTAGAAAGCTTAGAAATACTACTTGATAATCCTTTAAATTAATGAATTTCTTTATTTCCTACCCCAATTCCAAAATCAATCAATTTTTCTTTGCCTTCTTTCATTTTCTGTTTAAATTATCAAAAACTATTATGATAATTTTTCATCAAAGAATCTTAACCAATTCGTGAATTTCGCAAAAACTTTTTCTTATTGTTCAATGAAAAAATTTAAATTTAAAAATGAAATTATTAATATTCTTTGTAGCAATTATAATTGATGGCTGATGAAATTTATTAGTGTTGTATATTAATATAAAACTAATTTTGGTAATTTAATAAATAAAATTTAACTCATTCTTATCGTTTATTAGACTTTTATTTCCTAAATAAATAATTTTGAAATTTTACTCAAGCTGATATCCTTTATCTACAATTTAAATTGCAATTCTTAACAAAAAATTTTTGATTTTAATTCATAAATTGTACTTTCATTAATTTTGATTAATGAATCGTAGCTTTTAACAAATTATTCTGATGTATTAAATACGACTATTAGTATCAGGCATCTTTCGATTATACGAAATTGAGGATCGGTAATAAATATATCAAAGTGATAACTGTTACATGGAAATTATCACTAAACGACTAATATTGCCTTCAAGATAATTCATCGTGATTTAACTAACATATTTTGATTGCTCAATCTAGATTAAGAATGAATATTAGAATAGAAATATTAAATATGAAATAATAGTTTGATTTTGTGTAATAAAATCAAAAAACGAGAAATATTCTGATTTAAAGTAATTACAGCGGTGATAATAATCATAATATCATAAATTAAAAATCAATATAATATTTGCGATGAATATATCATGTCACACTAAACATGGAATACAAAATCGCAAAACTTAAATCAACAATTATCGTTCGTATAAATAAATGATCGTTGCTTGCGATGAATTGGATGCGGAAAATTTGAATTTAACGATGATGAAAGATGAAAATTGTACAATGGCAGGAAGGAAAGGAAGAAGAAAAATGAAGTAAAATGGATGGTTGAAAGCCATTTGAAACCAATTCTGATGGAAAAGACCATTTTTATAAGGCAACCAACAATATTGTCCTCTGGAGAATTTCCATTTGTCTCTTTCATAGTTTAATCATATCTACACATATCTGCCTAATGAAGTCTTTCAAATCAATTTTTTCTCTTTTTTTTTTTTTGCTAAATTTTTTCTAAAAAAATTTAAAACTCATTCCAATTTAGAAGTCCAATTTAGAATTTGCAGAAGAAAAAAGAAAAACTTGAAATCAATTCCATTTCAGAATTCCAATTTAGAATTCATAACTGGAAATATTTGGAATAAAATAACTAGATATATCCGAAATATTGATATAATCAGAAAAAATCTGAATTAAAAATATCTATACAACTAATAGTAACCGGATCAAATACTTAAAATGCAAATTAGCACAAATCGAATGAACTGATAAATATTGATAATAGCAATAATTTATTAATAGTTACTTTTTCCAATTTTATTGCTTAATTCTTCTGTGAAATGTTATCAATATTTCCATTCATTATTAGTTAAAAATCAAAGTGAGATTTTTCTTTTCATTTTGATTATGATTATCAATGTATTAGTTCAAGAAATTATCCATCATTTAAATATTGTAAATGATTAAATAATTATTATATTAGTTTTAATAATAATATATTATAAAAAACTAGATAGGATTCTTTTAAATGAATAAAAATCCACAAAAAGGATTGTCTGAAATGAAATAAACGGGACCAAATTTCAAATATCAATAATAAAACATTAATTATTAATTGTTGCAAAGGAAATTTACTAAAATGATTGAATTTTTTTTTTTATTTAGATAAGTCATTGGAAAGGGTAAAATACAAGACAGAAATTTGTAAATTTCAAAATTTCACGAACAGCTGCTGCTTTTCAAAATTATGAAACTGCCATAAATATGATGAAAACTATTTGATATTATAATATATTTAAAAAAAAAAAAAGAAAAAGAAAAAAGAGATGGAAATTTTTAACGTTTATGAAACGTTTGTAACCACAAATTGACAATGAATATCCAAACGGAAGCATTTATCAAAGTGTAATGGAAATGTTAAACTTCAATAATTGACCGAAATTAACAACTGTTACATTCATTTTTATTTTCTGCTAATTTTGGTCTTGAAAAATTAAAATAAATCGATTACTAAAAAAAATTGTTGCATCGGATAAGCGAAATAAGTTCATTATTGGTTGCAGTTATATTCCAGCGATACGATAACTAAATTCTGATTCTAGCTTTGTAATCATTTTTGCGAAATTCACTTTCCAATTCAGTTCATCAATTATTCATCGACAATACAAATTTGCTGAATTACTTGAAAAATTTTTATGCAAAGAAGGACGAAATGAATAAAATAATTGATTGAAAAGTTCATTACGAAATTCAACTCGAATTAATCGAGAAAACCATGTATGAAAATTTCATTTTATTGAAATTTGCTTTAAATTCTTGCAATTTTCAATGAATTAAACTAAAAAAGAGGGCTCTCAAACAAAATATACAACAGAAAGTAAAACAAAGTTGATTATTTCAATCAATGAATGCAAAAAACAATCACTAATATCATACACGCACTGATATAAATTTCTTTAAGAGAAATACATTATTTATTGTAACAATTCTTTTGAAACATTAAGAAATTTTGAATAATTCAAAATCGAAATCAAATTTCATTCAATTTTTAATCCATAAAATGGTAAATAATTCAGATGAATGAATATGGTTCGTCTTAAAGTTGTCTTAATTTATCAATCGATGAATAATACAACAATTTTAGGAATCTCGACTTTAAATAAGTATTGTAATAAACGTTTGCTTCATAATATACATAAAATATAATTTAAATGCTGTAGATCAAATTTGAATGCCTAAACCTAATCTATCCTATTTAGAAATTTGATTGTCAAAATAATCATTCTGATGATACTAAATTGACCAACTGATAATATAAAAGTAAAGGAATGTATCAAAAAAAAGGAAACAAAATTTTGCAAGACAAAATAATCATTCATTTAAGAAAATTGAAATTCAATTTACAATTAAGAAAAAGATTTGTTGAGAATAGTGTTAATTTCAGTCAAATGGAAATAAAATATTTGCCTCAAAATAACGACTATTATAGTTATGCTAATTTTCTTAAAATAATGAAAGTTAAATGGAATTGAATTAAAGAATGAAATGAATAGTTCAAGTGTCAACAAATTTCATAGGATTTATTTATCAAATTATTTGTTTATTTGAAGAAAATTTGCAAATTATGTACTACCTATTTTATGACACATTATATGAGCAATTAACAATGTTTGCTATTATTTATTTAAATTTTAGACATTACTGTGAAATTTAAGGTTTAAATTAAAACCCATTTAAAAGACGTAAAATTTAACCATTTAGAAAGTAATGAAAGTAGTAATAAGTGAAATATTTATTTTTGTCTATATTTAGTCGGGATAATTTAAGGAGTAAATGATGATTGATAATAAGTAATGATAAATGATAAACAGCAATTTAGTGGCAATTTTGGGGAGATAAATGATAAATAATAATTTTGGAGAATTAAGGGGCACTAATTCGATGATTACAATGATAAATGATGATAGGATGAATGTTATTTGATAATTTGATAATGACAAGTGATGAATAGTGTAATTTGAAGATGTTGAACATAATTCAGCATTTCTAATTAGTGATTCCGGTAAACTAAATTGGGACATTTTACGAGTATAAAAATGGGTTATTTTATTTCAAAATGAAAACTAATCGATAATTTGAGAAAATTTATTGCCAACATAAAGGCTATTCATTTCCTCATTTGAATAATTGCGCATTATTTATTTAATTTCTTTTCCTATCGTACTATTGTGACAAAGACACTATTGATAAAATAGTCAACATGAAGAAAATAAGTTAATCAATTAATCGATCGATAAAAATTAATTAATCAAATCATCAATATCATCACTACATTTTATTTTTTTTCGTACTATTAATTTAATAATCATTTTAACGAATAAGTATTATATTAAAAGAAAACCATCCAAGCATTATTAATATGAAATGATTTTGGAAGTAAGTAATTTTCAATCATAAAAGATAAAAATTCATTGTTTAGATGCTCAATGACGGAATATTTTATTTTAAAGAGTTTGAAATATTTATGTCGGATTATTTGCTTCTTTTTTTATATATTACTTTTAATTATTCGAAAAGATAATGAAATTAACTGATTTTAAGATTGATAATGATAAGAAAATGATTGATTCAGAATTTCATAGAATTTATTTTGGAACATTCAAAGCTTTTTATTGGGCAAAATCCTCGCTTTTATTGTAATAGTTAAATTGACAAGTTGACCATTCATCTTCATGAATTGATAATTTTATCGTCATAACCTTAACTTTCTTCTTTGTTCTGAAACTATGAAATTATCACGTTATCAATCTGCAAAAAAATCCATAAGATCTATGTTACACAATGTTTCATAAGAATGTTATCGCATTATTCGTTGTAATTCACTATTTTATTTTTTCAATTATTCCGTTATAATAATTTTTTAAAATTGTTGTATTCTTAATTTGTTATTATAATTTTTGTTTATTAACTTTTTTTTTTGGAATGGAACAAAAAAAAAGCAAAAAAAAGCAAATGCAAAACAAAACTCATTGATAAAGCAAGATTACTGGTAAATTTTCCTGTCTTGCACAAATTTTTTTGCATTAAGAAAAATTCTGGTCCTTTCAAAACTTTTTTTGCCTTACAAGAAAAACTTTTCGTAACTCTCCTGCAAGTTTATTTGATAAGAAAAAAATTCGAAAAAATTACATAAAATTTGTACATTCATCTAATTTTTTGAAAAAAAAAAATGACATATTTAACGAAAAAATTTAGTAAAATTGTTCATAATCAAATTTGAGGAAGTAAATAATAAAGTCGAAATATTTGCTGAAGTTCAAAAAACACAAGGTAAACCTCAGATATGAAAATATGCTGTTATCATTAACTGAAAAATAGTTTGCACAGCTCGCAAATTTTGCAGATTGCAAATGCAATATATTAGTAAGTACATGCATAAATGTCAAATAAGCATTGAATCGCTCATACGTAATTCTTTATTGAAAATTGATTCTATGAACTTAATGAAGCAAAATATCTATAAAAATGAAATTTGATGTGCAAGCATTAAAAGAGTGATAAGACTAACCAATTATCGATGATAATAATTATAGAGAATTATTTACCTTAAGAACTTAGTTTGCATTTCATTACATTTTCATTAGCAATTAACATCGATTTTTTGACCAATCTTTCGATCATTCGAAAAAAAAAGTTATTGCCATTCATGGTGAATAGTCGGTTAAATATTTATGATAATAATTAATGATATTATATTTTCAAAGTCATCAATGTTTATCAGTATCATCATCAATTAGTAATTATTAAGATTCCTAAAATTGTCAGCTTAGCATGATATTACAGTCACTTTTTAAATGAAAATCACGACGTTAGTTGTCTTTGCTTATCGTTTGATGGATATTTTATAATTGCAAACTTGAAATGAGCATATTTTTATTTTCTAAATTTGTCATGCTAGAAGCATTTTTTCCATCATTTTATACATTGGAATACAAATAATCAATATTAACAGAAATATACACTGTTTTATTTTAAATCTAACTTTCATTACTCTTTAAATAATTAACTTTCTCATCTCAATTTTAAAATATTTAAATGTTTTAAAATTTTATTGGAAATTTTACAAAATTTTTATCTTTTAATTAGTTTTTTATTAGAAGAAATGGAATAGATCCATATAAAATAAACCGATTAACAGTTTCTTCATGCTAAATATGATTAATATTATTTATTAATAAGAGAGAATTGTATGTAAGAAAATGGCAATATCAAGAAATGTAATATTTGAAGATCTTTAACATATAAATGACAAATAATCAACACAGATGAGAGTGTATAAGTTATGTCAATGTCATGGTCACTAATAATACGGGGAAGATTTGATAATATTCGATTACAAATTTCATTTCTTCCTCTTTTATCATTTCATTCCCATTTCTTCTTCTCTTTCTCCTATTCATAAAATTTTTTTTTTTTTGAAAAAAGTCATTTAAAATAAAAAATAAAAATAAGTTTTCTTATTTTATTTATTTGGTACATCTATCGATGTTATCAATTCAATTCATCTGGAATGTTAATTCGTCGATGTTTATTCAATTCCTCCTGTATACCGTATCAGTTACGCATAATTCACCTATTTTCTAAAGTATGCTTAATATTGGCTGGATTATTGTGTGCCATAGCATTTTACTACCGTACCACCAATATTTGGACAATAAAAAATATCGGTGATGCATTTTTATACCGAAAAAATCCATCCAGGCCAATTATTTTTGGTGCTTTTCATCGAGTTCATGCCGAACAGAATGTACCGGGAAATTACGTGGTCAGTGCTGATATTTAATTTAAATAAATAAAATCCATTGAGATTACTTTGTAAAAATCAAATCTTTAAATGAGCTTCAGACTGAAGATAAATTTTTCAAATTTCGTAATGTGAAAGAAAAGATAAGACGTATTTTTGTTATTATTATAATTTCAGGTATTTCAATTTCTTGGTGATGTACAACAAGCATATCGTTTGTATTGTTTTTCAACAACTCAAGATGGTAAACAATTTGTTTACCAGGCTCATATTCAACGAATACATCAAGGAAAACGATTTATAAATGATATTTGTTCTATGGCTGGTTTTATTGCTGAATGTCGTGTTGCAAATGAATCCTCACCATTTATACGGTAAATATTGTTATATTCGAAATGATTGTCTTTTTATGGTACCAGTCATTCATACAATTAAAAATTAAAATTATGAAATCAGAATTCTAACTTATCTGAAATATTTACTGTAGTACAATACTATCATATCATTCATTTTACCCAGATATTTGTTGATAATACTTCTAAACATAGTATTCTATGCTATAATATATCGTTAAATTTAGAAATTTGAAAATTTTCGTCAACTTACGACATATTTTAAACTTCGTTGCTGTTTTCCATCCTGAACTATCTAATCCTAGAAAGTTTAATTCAAAGGCTATTGAAAATGCTGTTAAATATGAATGTATAAGCAAAAGATTGATTGACGCACAGAACTACGATTGCATATTATATTTAAATATAAAAACTCGGAAATTTTCATCAATTTAACAAATTTGAAATAATACAATTTCAATTTTCTTTTCGAATTTCAATTTTTCAGTATTTTTCCTTCATTGTTGTTTTAGAATTTATCAAAATTGAGCTCAAAAAGTTGTAAATTATAGAATAAGTACGAAACGTAACGTGGAAGAATCACTTAAAATACCAATTGAAAAAGTATTTGAGACGAAAGGACATAAATTGGTCGTTTGCATGGCACCAACATATGCTCTTATCGAATGGCGTATTTTACTTCTTGGCATTGAAATTTGGCTTGCACTTGGCGCTACTAAAATTATCATTCCGATACAGTCGATTTCACGTGATGCGTTTGAAATACTTCAGGAATACGAACGTGATGGTACGTGTAGCATTGAAATATTCAAATTCACGTAGCCTATTATTCTCTCATTTCACGTAATTTTAATGATATGAAAAAATTTTTTTTGCATTTCATTGTATTTATTATCAATTTTCTGATTTAAATTACTATTACTTTTATGGCTTTTACGATTTAACTCATAAAACTCATAAGGAATAAAAGTACAAAAAAATTTTTTTATAACTTGGTAAACTATTTGATTGGTAATTATGTGCTGATAATTCGATTAAATACAGGTGAAGTGAAAAATTAAAATTTTAGATTTTAATAGCAAAAAAAAAAAAAAATTAGAATGACAAGCGATAAAATTTTGGCAAATTTACAGCAATATTTTCAAGTGAAAAGAAAAATTTATATGAGAAACAAATACTAATGTGTAATTTGATGATATTTATTTTGTTTGACAATAAATTGTTTACAGTTTAAGAAATTTTCCAGGATTGGTCATTCTGCGACATTGGCCTAAATGGCCTATATTATCTGATAAAAATCCAAACGGTTTAGTTTTATCACGAGGTAAAATTTTTGTTTCATTTCAATTAAAAATGCTTCAAAAAAATAGTAAACAGATTTTATAAAATTGATGCATTTTAATTTTTAAATAAATAAAGTTTTCGAAAAAAAATTGAAATTCACTGATTTAAGTATTTAAGTTTTTTACTCCAGGAATTGAAGAATCTCATGTAAATTGTTTATTTTTTGTCAAGCCATGGGCTGAAATGGTGGCATTCACTGATTTGGATGATATTTTAATTCCAACACAACCCATGAAAATTTATTCAACTGTTAATGTTGATATATTGCAGGTTATTGTTTGAAGAAATTGAAAAATGATATATTATAAATGTTGCGAATTTTTTGATTTTAATTAAATTTTATTTGCCTAAATTTGAATGACAAATAACTTTTTGTTTAAAAATTTTCGCACATTATTTTATTGTTGCAATGAATATTAAAAATGAAATGAAATGAAAAATGACATATAAAAACAGCATTTACAAGAATTATTACTTCGAAATTGCAAATATCCAATATTGGAAATTTTTGAATGGCATGCTTTTTGATGGGAGAATTTTGTACGGATGAATTAAATTTGAATAATATATGATATGCTTACATAAACAATGAAGATTTAATTAATTAAAATTTCAACTAAAACAATAAAACTGGCTCTAACTGAACAATTTATCGCCGTGTTTTAGTTAAATTAAAAAAATTTAGAGCATTAGTAAAAGTCATGTTGATAATTCAGACTATTTAATAATGTTAATTATTTCTTAATTTTATTTTAAAATTTTATGTTTTGAAGGATCTTGCAAATGAGCATCCACAAGCTGGATCTTTTCTCTTTGAGCATCGTGATGTACGCATGGTACTACCTGAGGAAGAACAAATGTTACAGTTGGATAAATTCAATTTCAATTTCTTGATTAATACAAACAGAAAAAAAGAATGCACTGTATGGCGGATGAAAACACGGGTCATCGCGAATGCAAGTGAGTTTCAGAATGCTTGTCATTTCTTAATTTGCTTAGTTGAAATTTAATTAGTTTCTGAATTTCTAAATTGTTTCGACTATCAAAAAATGATCTTTCACACAAAGTCGTAATTTTTATTTAAAAAACTTTGCTATGGTAGTTTAAATTAACAGTGAATTGATCAAACAAAAAAAAAAAACAAAACAAAATAATCTATCAAAAGTAAAAAATGATTCTTAATTTGATTCAAAAAAAAAAAAAAAAATTTATCAGCATAATTTGTTTGTAGTGAAAATTAAATGGCAAATCTAAAACAAAAATCATTCCTTTTTTTTTTTTGTTTTCAAATAATTCAAAACAATAGCTTGCAATATACAACATAAGCCAATGTCGTCGATACGTCAAAAAAATTCGTGCGACGTATTTACGTATTGTATTGTTGTTTACTTGTAATAACATACATTTCTAGCTATTTTTTTTTTCGCATTATTTGAATATCAATATGTAATCACTACTCATTAATCATATGAATTCCTAGCAAATTGATTTAAAATTGAAACTTTATTAATTTCATGATTATTTCAGGTCGTGTCGATACTATTAATATGCACGAAAGCGGAATTAATCGCCTTGGATACGTACAAGTATGTTTGAGAGAGTTTACAGATTGAATAAAAAAATGATTGGTAACAACTTCTTGTCAATTTTTAATTTATAATTATCAATTTCATCAATTTTCGATTCTTAATTTTTCAGTTTTATCAATTTTTAATTTAGAGTCACCAATTTTATTAATTTTTAAGACGTAAATTTAAAAGATTAGAATGAAACAATTTTATAAAGGTCAGAAATGTTGACAGGTGCGAATTCCATGTCATCGAGCACATTTCTACCATATGAGGCATTCATTTCGGGAACAAACAGAAGGAAAATCTTTGAATATGAGCAATTTAGTACGATTACTTAACAAGTAAGCATTCATTTTCTTCTAATTTAATTTTTCCAATTTTATTTTTCAAAAAGACTCGAATTTGTTAAAAATCCCTTGCGGAATTTATGACCTTTTAAAAGTTAGAAAGAAAGAAAACAAAACTGGCTATTGCTAATTGAGTTAGTTTGTTTAATGAAACGAATGATGTAAAATAATTTAATGTAATTAGCATCACAATCTGTGATATCCGGTAAGTGAAGAAAAACGAGTGGGACAGCTAGCATAATTTCAGTGAAGCGGATTTTACATTTTTCAACTTTCGGCTAAAGAGTAATTAATTTCGAAATTGAAAATTAATATTTTCAGGAATTTCAAACAACGTCTCCAAACAACACTTCGAACCATCGCGAAGCAGTGGATGAATGGTTCTCTGAGTGAAACATTGGATGATTTTGATAAATGCGTGATTGAAATTAACAAGGAGCATTTTAAACGAAAAGTATCACGTTGCATGACACCTCACGTTTGCTATCTCAAGTTGAGAAAGTTAGACTTCTTTTTTAAACCATCATTCATTCTAATATTAGTACTTCAAGCAGATTTTATAGCATGCAAGTCGAATTTTCACAAGTTCCCTAACTTTCCAGATAATATTTTTACTCTATTATGAAAGAATTCTGGAAAATCAATAATCAAAAAAATTGACTGACGTCAACATTTTCCAGATTGCTTAGCTTTTTGCTACTTACGAGACATTTCCGATGTTTTAAATAGATTTAAAGTAAATTAATTAAGTTAGATAGAAATTTGAATTAAAGGACAAAATAATTTGCTTCGTAAATATTGCATCCTACCAGATCTTTATGTAAAAATAATTTAATTGTTCATTTATTTCTTTTCTATCGTTTTCTTATTTTATTTAATTGCATCACTTCAATTATTAATCGATTCTTTTCTATGAGAATAGCAAAAAATGAATACTTTTTAGTGAAGTTAATTGTCTAGCATCAATTGGAAATTATGAATTTGCCCATATATCCGGTGATTTCATCCTTCGATTAATGGATGCTCGATTTATGGACAGTGATAAGAATTGTGATGCACCAATTTCAAAAGTTGTTAAAGGCAATCATTTTTATGCTCCTTGATTTCGCATAAAAATTGTAATAAGAATGAGGTATGAATTGCAATCTATTTTGATCAGTATTGTTGTGATTAAATTATTTTATAATTATAATAGAATTTTAAACGTAGAATCTCAAACACATTGAAATTAGGAAATCAATAGAAGCCAAAACAATTAATTTAGCTTTTTGAGACACTGCATAGAAAATGTGCATTCTTCATAACCGTATAAATTTAAAAATTAATCCAGGATTTATAAACCTGCAGCAGAAATAAAATTTTCTTTACAATAATTTGTGCTATAATTTGCAAAAATTTATTGCATAATATGTAAACAGTATACTTTGCAATGAGTAGAGTATAAAACTAATACAGTATGAAACTTGAAAACTACAGTATAATATGTAAATCGGAATGAACGATTTGATGAAATTATTTTTTCCAACAGTCATCAATTTTCGCTATCCTCCTACCTAATCTTTATTAAGATTCATTTTGAATTAAGCGTTCAACTTGTATTGTCATAAAACAAACATTATTTAGCTATGCATAGGCAAAATTAGTTTAAATTAAACAAAATTGTTAAATTTGTCTTTTTTTAAGAATTTCATTTTATCTTGTTTTAAGTTATAATTTCAATTTGTTTACTAAACTCTTTCACAATTGAATAATTTTAATATTTGCTAATGTATTTGCCCACTTGCAATTCTAAAAAGGCATCATTATTTCCGTAATTTAACAATTTTATTTAATAAACATATCGTGGTAATTTATAATCATTATAAGAATAAACATATCGTGGTAATTTATGATCATTATAATAAACATATCGTGGTAATTTATAATCATTATAATATCTGAATTCGAATACTTTAAAACCGATAAATCGAGGAAATAGACAACAGGGATAACTTATTTGTATATAAATATGCTTTGATGAAGATTTGCATGATGATGGCTTGTCTATGAATTATTTTTGCCAACTATAGAAGGATAAATTTGTGAATTGGATGTATAAAATGAGGGATAAAGAAGAGAAAAGAAATAAAAGAGCCTGAAAGAATGGATTAGTTTGGAGCCAAGGAAGGATGGAAGCTTGGACAACAAATATCACTAAAATTATAAAGTGATTAAAGCCTTATTTCTTTTTTTTATGCCGAATATATACTCTTTCACTTCCTTTGCAGTAATGTTCTAGGAGTTTTTGAAAGGCCCAGCTGGCCTTGGCTAAACAGTCTAACATTATGCCACATTTTCACCACTTATAATTTTTTCCTCACTAAAATACACAAATAAATACGCTAAGCAATAGGAATGAAAAGAAGAAGTGAAAGCAAATACAAATGGCCTATGGCCTATGGGTGAAGAGATGGGACAGATTTATAAGATTTAAAGGCTTTTAAATTTTAGGGATAAAATTTGGAAGAGTTAGAATAGAGTGGTAATGCTTTTGCTTGTGGGATAACAAAAGCGAGATGCTCAAATATCTAAGACTAATACTTGCTGGCCATACAGCATATCCTAAGCTTGGCCTATTGAAATGTGAGATAGCCAAGCCATGATTGCCATCCCTCATCACTGATGCATGTGCCATGCGTTTTGCTTAAAACTAAAAACAGATAACGACAACAACCGCCTAGTCCCATATAACACGATAACCATCGAATCACATTTTTTTGTATTTCGTTCTTCTCATTCATTCGTTTCCATCAATTCTATCTGATTGTCTTCTTTTCAAATTTTTGTCTGATGTAAATTAAACATGAAAGCTATAAACTTTGAATAGCTTAATTTCTTCTCAAATTCTGACAACCAAATTGTTAACATTCGTCATTTTCGGAAATATTTTTATCTGACGAAAAGTTTCGTTTCTTCTTCCTTCTTCTCGCACAAATTTTTCTATAAATTCGAATTATTTTGTCACTTAATTGATTCGGGGTGCGTATGTTCGCACCCATTGGAAATGCACGACGAAATTCGATCATGCTGCTTGCGAACAACAAAATTTCTAAAAAAGGTTTGCCATTAAAATACATAATTATTGAAAATTACAAAATTTCTATTGTTTATTTTTATCATTCAATAATAAAATTATGCATGAAATAATATATTAAATGTGATTTTGGTCATCCAATAGATTGAAATAATAAAATATGTAAATTTAATTGAATTTTTTTATTAGTAAGCTCAATGGTAGAACATTTCTTGCATGAAAAAAAATTTATTTCAAAAAGTAAATTTGGAATATTTTTTTTTTTCTTTGAAAATTTTGTCATGAGTCAGTGAAATAGGCGAAAATGAATTTTAGATTGATTCTTAAGGCTTTCATGAAAACTATTGAAACATCAAGAATTTTTGTATAAGTTTCCACTCGTACATTTAATTTAAAATAAAATTTGTAGTTCTAGATTTAATCTGAAACAAAATTCTTTTTTTTTCTCTAATTAAAATTAGAATTGGTAAAATTTCGTGAGAAAATGATTTCAAATTTTTGTTTTAAACAAAAAGATTAAAAATTCATCAATTTATTATAGTTTTTTGGATTTACAATTTCACATATTGGATTGTGTGCATCAATTGCTGCATACGCTGTTCTTGGAGCATTCATGTTTCGTGAAATCGAGTATCCAGAAGAATTGAAATTTCAGGGACATATAGAAAATGATACGTGGACGGCAAGTTTGTTAAAGCAGTCTTTTAATTTCCATTTGAACTTTTTTTATGCTTATTTTATTTTGGGAATTTTCTGTTCAAGAAGTTGTTAGAAACATAAATTCTGTTATAAATTAAATTCTTTTTTCTTTTTTTTTTAAGAAGTATTAATTAATTTGTTGCAGCATTTTTTTATGTGACTTTATAGTAAGAAAGAATGAAGCTATTGTGATAAAGAAGAAATGTTTTTCTATCATTTCGAATTTAAATTTAATGATATCACTTTCTGAAAAAAAAAATTCCATTCCCAATTTAAATCATTATTGTGAATTTAATGAAAGATATGATATTGGTCATATGAAATAAAATGAAAGATTAACATTACGCAAGTATTTGCTATTTCAAAAAAATACTGAAAAACATGAAATAAAAGACTCATTTTTCATTTTTTGTAATTCCTCTGCTAATAGTCTCAAAGATTGCAACTTTAAATAAAGAAAACTAACATAATCTCTTTTATTCTTGTAATTCTCGTAACTGATAAATCATATCATCTTTGTTCTTGCAATTCTCGAAGGAATAAATCTTAACACTCTTCAAGAATAGTGAAATTGTAAGAGTTTTCGTAACTATTACCATAAATTTCATCTTTTTTGTTCTCGTAACTCTCTTAAGGAATAATTCTCATCATCCTTGCTCTAGTATTTCTTAAAATTCGTATCGATACTCATCCTTCTAATTTGCATAATAATTCTTATCTTATTTGTTCTCCTAATTTTCCTCATAATAAATCCACAATCAATCTCGAATAGTCTATAAATGATTATATTTCTTAAGATTTTATTTCTTTCTTCTTATATATCAATTGTCCTCAGAAAAAAATTTGTGTTCCCACTTTCTTTATTTTAAAAAAGTGAAATTTTTTTATTTCTTTCATAATTTTTACAAAAGCAAATGCTATCATTGGCAAATTTTTTGCCGAAGTTTACTCACATTACCGGAAAATAAATTAGTCACCAATTTGTCATAACTTAAAAAATCTTTAATAATTTAAGCTTAAAATAGAATGTTTTTATTATGACTATATATATTTGCTGATGAGAATGTAATCATCACAATGGCTTTTATTTTCAAAAAAAGCATTTAATACATATTTTAAAATTTCAAATTTTCTTTCTAAGATTTAAAAACAAAGAGAACAGGAAATATTTATAAGCTCACAAATCAAGATTTAATGATAATCTGCTGATAACCGGCATCATCATCATCTCCGGAAAAATTAGCCAGCGAATTTATTTTTTTCTATTTTTTCTTCTTTTTTTTTTCCAATAAAACATTGAGATTTTGTTAAGAACTATTATGAGTTGCAATCCTTTCTTTTTATTTTATGTTTTGTCATTATTTTAAGACTATTTCTTTTGTAAGTGCTATTGAACACTATATTTATTTTGGGTCAATAAAATATATTAATTTGTCAAATTCTAGCTAATATGTATTTTAAATTTTATCAGAAAGAATAAACTGTTGCAAAATTGAGAATAAATTCTTCAAATTGTTCAATTTTTATTCATTTTGACCGTTTAATTTTATTAAACTCTTCAAATCCCATTTTTATTATTAAATTTGACTGATGAAATTTTTGTTTTTGACTTCGTTTATTTGTTTTTTTTTTTCGATTCTTTTTTCATTTTGCCAATTTCAGTACTGTCTTTTCTTTCCAGGTAGTAAACGAGCTGTATAGATTCATTGATTCAAGCGATGTGATAGAAGAAGCGGAAGTGAAAAACAAAGCACATCAGTTGCTCAAAATTTTCGAATTACAACTTGTTAATGCTGTTAATTTTGAAGGTTTCAAATTTTGAATAATACAATCAAAATTAACTCTTAACTATAAATAGATTGGTTGTTAAATTGTTCATTCAATTTTTTAGGTTATGATGATAAGGATGTGATAACACCAAATTATCAGTGGACATTTTCTGGTGCTTTATTATTTTCAATAACTGTTTTTACAACTATCGGCAAGTTTTCTATATATGATTAAATATTGGTCATAATTTCGTTCTTGTTGCATTATTTAATTATTAAGAATTTTGAATATTAATTGTCTGAAAAAAATATTTCATTCTTACCACAAAAATTTTCTAATCAAAAAAAAAAAAAAAGAATATGAAATAATAAAATGAAAGGTTTAATTATTCTTCGCATAAATTGACTTGATTCACATAAGTTTTGTTTAACTTTTAGCGGTCAGTGTGATTTAGCTACACAAAAATACGAAAATTTATTTGAACTGAAATGTCAAACTTCACTATTGTCATGGATCATATTGCAGAGAAATTGACATAGATGACATATCATTCTCTTCTGACGCATATTTTTGTGGACGGAAAAAAAAAAAGAGAACATCAATATTTAGGAATGAAAAAATAAAAATGACGGTCGAAATCTTTCATAAAAGTCATTTGAAAAAAAGTCCAACTTTCTCGATCCAATTTATGCTTGCTCTTTAGTGAAATTTAAGATTTTAAAACTATATAAAAGACTAAATATGACAGTTACGATCAACTTTGATTTAATAAATTTTCAGATTTTTCATCTAATTTTCATCTGATTGAATTATTATTTAGACGAAAACATTGAACATAACTTTTAGGGTATGGCCATATCTGCCCAAAAACACCTTTGGGACGTGGTATGACAATGCTTTATGCAATGATTGGTATACCTCTCATGCTGCTCTGTTTGGCAAATATTGCCGAAAGCCTTGCTCAAGTAATATTAATTACAATTATCATAAATTAGTAGAATCAATCATAAAATGCTATCTTTTTCTTCTCTTTCTCATATTTTATTCAAATAAAATTATCTTGACTAGATGTTTTAAAAAAAAAAATAAATTACTAATATTTTGTCTTCTATTTTATTAGCCTATTTTATTTTTTAAACCAATTTGATTTTTTCATTTCAATCCAGATTTTTTCTCTTTTTATAATCTTTACTTATCTTTTTTAGGCTTGAATTTTGCTTTAAAATTGATTCAAAAAAGAAAAAAAAATAAAAAGACCCAGATGATTTTTTTTATCGCTTATTTTAATCTCCTCTTACTAAGAATTTAAAATTATTCTTGATTTATTTCCTTTTTACCTGAAATCATATATAAATTGATATAAAAGTTTGAGATCAAAATAATCTATATATATTTGAATAATTTTTTGCTTTTTAAATGATCTTAATCATATATAATTAATATAAAATATTCATTATGATAAAACATTCAATTAGATATAAGAAGATCTATAGTTTTTTATCATTTCTTTTAGTTGGAAATGATAATTTAAAACATAGTTAATTTATTTGGAAGTAATTAATTTTCAGATAATATAATAATGTAATTCCATTTTATTTTTTCAATATGGTTTTGTTGCATGCCTACTTTTTTTTTATTCTATTCTATATTTCAATCAGATTTTTAAATGATTAATAATTATGTAAAATTAATGGAAAGGATGTCTTTGGATGGTAGGAAAGTTTAAATGAAATTTTAATTTCAATATTGTTAGTTTAAGCTATCCATTGCCAAATTTATATCATTTAATTCATCTATTATTTGTAATCGGCAAACGATTTAAAGGAAAAAATTTTGTCAAATAATAATGAAGAATTTGAAGCGAAAGCATGGTAGAATAAGATTTACTCGGTTGTAATTCTCTGAAATCAATTCTATAATGATCATGATTATTTGAAATGATCATCTTAGGATGTTGGTGAGAAAAGAATCTTCGTTTACGTTATAAGATAGAATAACGTCAGATAATACTAGGACAGCAGTTGATCGCTTGGTTGTAGTAGAGATGAATTGAATGTAAGTATGTTGGACTGAATTGGAAGATATTGATTGTTGTGTGAGTTGAGTGATTGCTGAATTGATTGACTGATTAATCAATAATAGAAGCTCCTTTTTATATCCGCAATCTTTGATCTTGTAGTAGGCGATGATTTACACATTTGAGAGAATTAACATGATTTATAACATTTCATACAATGCACACAAGCTTCAGCAGATCTGAAGATGAGGAGGAAACAAAGGCTCTTGTATCAGACTGAAGGATAAGTAAGAATGGATAAATGACTTTGATTTGACTGAGAAGTATTACAAATTTCTATTATAAGCACATTTGATTATTTTATCATATTCATAATATAAAATATCTCGTTTTACCGACACGTGGTGACTATCAAAGATGATATTGGTTCATAATTATTGAAAGACTTCTCACTGCCCAGATATCATAATCGTATTTCGCATTATTAATATTTGTTATAGGTGTTTACATTTGTGTATTTCAAAGTTTGCTGTGCATATTGTCGATGGCAACAAAATCGTCGTCGTATCCATCGTTCAGCAATCAGTTTTCGCTATCATCCTAATGCACCCGTAAATGCTCGAAGAGGTGAATTTTTTGAATTTTTTTTTTTTGTGGATTTCTTTCTTTATTTAATTTACATTTTTCAACTTAATACAATAATTTTTCATAAATTTATTTTTAAAATTTAATTTTAAAACAGAGAAATTCTTTTTTTCTTCATTTTATAAAATTAAAAATTATTAATTTTATTGTATAATGGATGGAGAATTTTGTTGCATCAATCTGACAATACTTGTAAATTCCAATTTTCTTACAATTTTTTTTTTTTTTTTTTTAATTTTGATTTGAAGGATTTCAAATCTCTTTACTTAAAATCTATTTATCGGAAATGCTTAATGTAATAAATTCTGGTTCTTCTTATCCAGTTCAAAACAGCAAAAATTCATTTCTTATTAAAATTAAATCAATTTTTTGTTCGAATTGAAACACTGCTGATATTCTATAAGGTTAAAAATAATTAATTAAAATAATGTCAGTCATTTCAACGATTAATAATGATCAAAATGTTTATTAAGTTTCTAGTTCCACCAAATCGCTATGGTCAGCGTTATACAGGAATACGTCGACATGGAAGTTTAACGCGAATGCATGGAATACGTACGAAGAATACTTTCAGCGATACGAAAAGTATTCGTAGCGTAAAAAGTCTTAATAACAAATCTGACACAACTTCATTACCAGGAAAAAAAAATTTCATTTCTCACAATATTCGTACAACACGTGATATTAATCAGAAGTAAGTTTCTTTCTTAAAGATTCATCAAAAAAAAAAAAAATGTGCGTAAAAGTTATTATTTATAAGTGTTTCGAAATTCTATTTCTTTTCTTATTTAATTAAAGAAGTTTTTAATTTCAATAGAATTTTATTTGAAGCTCATTTGGGAATTTAAAAAGAAAAATCATCAAATTATTTTTTTAACTATTCCTGAAAGAAAACTTGGAAAATAAATTTTTGACGTAAAAATTAAGATTTTAGATTGTCGTTCAGTTTATCATTTCAGATTATCATTAGGATTGCCAGTTCAAAAACGTTCAAATGAAGTTCCAGTACGTGACTCTTCACTTCGTATGAATGGTGAATTTAGAAAAAAATATGGTTCTAGTTTATCACCAAGACCTATTACTGAACGTCCATACGTCTATTCCAAAGGTATAATCATCCATGTTTCAAAAACGATCAAATTTATCAGAAGTGATATTTTCACGCATTTGAAATATGGCATTTGAAATGCAGCTTAATACTAATTTAGAAATTTAAGTTATAACAGATGAATGATTACTTAATTCGCTACTTGATGCAGATATTTTAAAATTCAAATAATGAAGCATTAATAGTTGGTAATTTTGTTAAAACATTGCACCTATAATTTTTGGCATCCAATAAATTCACTTATTTTATTAAATTTTGTTCGAATTATTTATCGATGTTGTTAAAATGAAAGCAGTAATATTATAGAAAAATATCCTTTTATTGCTCTTTTTTATCAGGCGAAAGAAATTTTTCTAAATATTTCTAAATTTATTATTAAAAAGTTTTTCAAAAAAATTTTAATTCTTTTATTCATCTGTTCATGCTTAAGAGGTAAAACTCATAGAAAAATCTCAGAAATTTCTGCACTAAATATTTGTCATTTTCTAATGATAGCTCAACTTATCATTGATTGATTTTTAATTAAATTATTATATTCATGAATAATTTCATTTTATTTTCAGAAATAAAAAAAAATGAAAAATTTGAGTATTTTAAGGTGGTATACCAGCACGTTATCAAAATGGTGCTAAATCACGAGGTGCCTTCGTTGAACTTAAAACTTATGCAGGTGGTACTGTTGGAACGTCAACTAATTTACATCCTAATGTTACTGGCCATATTTCGGTGCCACAACTCAGGTTTATCATCAAAAATTTTCGAGTTTCAATTACTCAAATTTCAATTATTCATCTTTCCCTTTTTATTCTTTCTAATAGCTTAATTCAACAATTCATGAAATATGAATATATATCTAATATGGAAAAATATTAATCTGATTTTTATTTAAATGATATGATTAAGTATAGGAATTAATCAGTTTCTTATCTGTTCTTAGAAAATATGTATATAGCTCCAGTTATTAATTTAAAAAGTGTTAATTGATTGATATAAATAATCATTTACTCATTTATTATTGGTTCTTAATAGCGGTACATTATTATCATTATTATTATTTATTATTATTGTTAGAGCCAAAGCTCGATTAAAGGAAGAAAAAGAAAAGGACATGTCAACAGTTACACCATCACGGAAAACCATTAAGTAAACTTTTGTTTCAGTCTACTTAACTCAGAAGATATAGCTTAGGATTATCTTAACCTTTAACCTTTAGGATTATTGAAATCGGTAGTAGTGTTAGTTTAATTCTTGTGCTGATGATATTTACTATAGGTTACTGAATAGAAACTTTGAATTATCATCAGTTTAACTTTTTTTTTCTTTTTTTATCTCGAATAATTAAATTAGTGTATAACTGATGAATTCGTGATTTTTTAATAATACAATATCTTTTTTAACTAACTTAAAATTTTCAAATCTAATATTTAATATATTAAAAATTGTCTTGCGTTTCAAAATATTATTGGTTCATTTCTTTTACAGAATTACAAATCATCAAAAATGTTAACAAAAAATGATTAAACTTCAGCATCTTAATATTTTGATGAATCATTAATCAAAATTAATTACTATTAGCAAATCATTTTTAATATCAAAGTTGAATTTTCAGTCGGTATATAAATAATGTGAACGGTAAAGAAAGCTATTCGATAACTCTACCACAAATTACAGTCAATGATGGTGAAGAAAAGAAGGAAGAAATCAATCATAAGGTTATCTTAATCTTTTTATCATTTCTTCACAAAAAAAGAGAAAGAAAGTACGGGCATGATATTTGTTAACATCTTTTATCAAATATTATGGGGCATCCGTTAGCATGATATGAATCATGATTGATTTAAGAATTATTTCTTAATTAGCTCTTAATTTAGAAAGCTCAAGTTCGAATTAATTCTTATTTTTAAATTCAATAATCTATTAATGTTTATCAGTGATATAATATATGCTATAAATTATTTATTTATTTTTTTTGGCTAATTTCACTCGTTAAATAAATTCTGACAGTGTTCAATTATTTCTTAATCTATTCCCTTATTAAAAAACTTTTGAAGTCAATAAAGTTTATTGTGGAAAAATATGAAATTTATTGACTAAATAATTTTTGGAACTTTTCAATCACCTCATATCTATTTCTTCATCAAAATTTAATATGTCAATAAATTTTGTTGCAGAAAAAAATAAACTTTTCTGCCAAATAAATTTGAAAACTTTCACAGAAAATTTTGTCAAAAATATCTGGTCGAATAGAAGTAGATAGTTGATTGCAGGGAAGAATTTCTGACAATATTGAAGAAATAACTACTGCTGCAATTAAGGAACAAGAAGTGGAAAGTATCTTTTTGCCTCGTCATTTCAATTATTCATTAAATTTCATCCGAATGTTGTTGACTTTTATCTTTACGAAATTTCAACACCAATTTTTATAATCATTTTGCAATTTTAGTTTCTGGAATACTTAACCGATATTATTTATGGTATGATACCCGTGAGATTAATTTTACAACTGCTGTTAGAGGCATTATTTGAATAAATTTAGCTGGCCATTTAAATTGAAATATTTTCGTAGTATAAAGAAGTATTGTTAAGCATTCCAAAAATCAAAATTTAGTTTTTAATAAAAAATATTGAAATTTTATTTTACAAATTTCAAAAAAAGCTTAGTAACTGAATGAGAATAGGAATGGATTTTTCAATAGTTGAGAAATTAAATTCAGAAGCATCATCCTCGCAAGAATCTGCGCAACGACAATCAACAAGCACTATTGCTGAGCAAGTAATGAATGTGAATAAGCAACCATCAATGAATAGTTCTTTTCTTAGAAGGTAATTTTAAAATTGATTCAATCAAAAATAGTATTTATCTTTCATAACTTTTCAGTACATTACAGTTTTTATTCTATGCATCATTCATTTTATAGTTTGGATACAAAATAAGCACTGGTAGGAAACTTGGAATGATGATTAAAAGTGTAAATGTTTTTGGGAAAATAATTGAAGTAAATGTAAATAGTGTAGAAAAATGTAAACAAAAGCTTCCTATTGAAAATTTGTTCCGAAAAGTAGGATATATAGAAATAGGATAAATGGCTTAATTCAAAAAAGAAAAGCAAAAAACTTATATATATCTGCATCAACTAGCTCAAAAAAAATGCAAAAAAATGCACCAGTTTTACATAAGTTTTTTTCTAATTTTGTATTCCTGGAATAGCCACGTCCGGATCATAGTGCCCATTTAGCGATTGCCAAAAAGTGGACATTAAAAAATGACTGCCGACATTCAAACATATATTTGAATATTTCCCTTTTAATTCTTGAAAAAAATTACGAATTTCAGCAAAAATTTGGAAATGAAACTAAACGTTATTCACGAAAAATGACATAAGACATAGACGAAAAATTCAAATATTAGCATGTAATTAAAACCATTTTGACGAGCATGCCTGTATTTGACGTGTAAAATCCGTAATATTTATGATATTTTATGATATTTAAGACTGGGCTGCTTAATTTAGTACAAATGAATATATCTTCAGAAGATGTATTATATTAAGCATTTAGGCGTTAAAATCCTAAATTAAATAGATTCACCTTGATTTTTTTTTTCTTTTTTAATGAAGTTCTCAAAGATAAACATATCTTTTTGGAATTCGCAAAGAAATGCTAGATAGTCGATCATTTCGCAGTGCATGTAGTGAACGATCTGATGAAATGTCATTACGATCAGTAAAACGTTCTGGTATACCGTATAAACGCGAAAAAATGCCTGTTTCGGTTGGAATAGTTACGGTAATTTTATTTATTGCTGGTGGTGCTATTTTATTCTCTATTTGGGAAGATTGGAATTTTTTCGATGGTGCCTACTACTCATTCATTACTTTAAGGTAAATCTAATTCGTATATAACAAAAACAAAATAACCAATATCTAATATATGTTATCATCTATATCTACATATATAATAAAAATGTAAATCATCATTGCTGTTATTTGGCATGTAACTTTGCAATTCTTCATCGATTGCTTTTAAATTCTGAGGCACGTTGCATTCCAAGAGGCACTTGTTTCCGGATAGACACTTTTCTTTTTACTTATCACACCTGTGACAGATAAAAGTAGATGAGTGGACTGAAGTTATTGACTGCGCCTACGTTGCGTTGCTCATTTTGACACAACGTTTCAAGCTCTTATCGACTGATTTGAAAATTTGATCCAACATTGCATTTGAATAGGCGAATGTTTCTATGTAGATATACCTACTTTTTCTCTACCTATATACCTGTGAAAGATTCAAACGAAATCAACGATGTAATATGCGCTGAAATACCCAATTCCGATGTTAACAAGGATTTGTATGAAGTTGTGACGAAAAATATGATACATGAATTTTGCGGCATATTGAATCCAAATTCACCATGTGTAATGGATGGAAAATGCTCTAAGCGATATCCTCGAGCATTAGGATCCAATACAGTTATGTGTTGTTTAAGATTAGTATCCATCATTTAACATAGTTAAGTGGTGGATACTAATGCTAGAGAATATCGCTTAGAGCATCTTCCATTCATTATACATGGTGAATTCGGATTCGACGGATATCCTTTACAGAAGAGGGTCAAACGATGGATATTCTTTATATAGAAGAAGATCAGTAGAAGATGGCAGTAAATTAGCAACTATACAAATGCGGAAAGATAACATCGAAGTGGATAATCGTGGGTTGTTTAATATTCGCCTTTGATATTGAAAACATAATAGCTGAAATATTCTACTTTGCTGCGGCACTTAAAGGCGTAAAAAATTAATTATAAATATGCGTGTCCAGCTACAAGACGATCGATTAGTTGAGATATATTCACATCAACTGCTGGAAATTGGGGACAGAAAGTTACCGGTTGATCTTGTCGTAGGATGATTTTCATTGCTTCGGAACTTCTGCAATTTATAACGTTAAAAAAAGAGTTGGTTGAAAAAGTATTTCCCGAAATTCAAAATAATTATGAGAATCACGACTGGCTTAATGAACGAGCTATTCTTGCGGCGAAGAACGAAGATGGCTACGAACTTAACATTATTCAGTCTAATATTTAAAGCGAGGCAGCCAATACAAGTCCTCGATATTGTTATGAAAGCAGATGAGGCGGTTAGTTATCGAACAGAATATTGAATTCACTCGATCTGTCAGGAATGCCATCATACGTACTGCTGTTGAAAATCGCGTGACAATTATCATGTTGCGAAATGTCAACTATAAAAAACTTTGGAACAGCACACGGTTGCAGTAAAAAAATTAACGTCGTAGAAGCAACAGTCTTGACTGGACCTTTCAGCAGATGTCCCTTTTCCTTCTATTCCTATGATTCCAACAGATATGCCATTTCAATTTAAGGGATTGCAATTCCCAATTCGATTGACATTTGCAATCATCGTCAGCAAAATTCAGGACCGATCTTTAGAACTGTGAGGTTTACATCTGGACACGTTATTGTATATTTACACAGACAAAGGAACAAAAAAAAAAAAAAAAAAGTATTGCATAATCACAAACGTTGTGAAATTAAACGAATTGGAAACATGCACTTTCTCTATTCTTTCTTTACTTAATCAATCTGAGCTACAATAACACGTGTATATAAAAAATATGTAAAGCATGGTGTATTCGAATGCAACGTTGTTTCAAAACTTCAGAGCATAGTTAAGAACTTTTGGAGATCTTGGATTTTGAACTAATATAAACAAGGCGCGTTTTTGAGAAATTTCGGAGATTTAAAATTTTGAACAGACGAACATGTACATTTTTGTTTATATAGATTAGCTGAACCGGCTATGCGAAGCGTGCTGAGTACTTTCTAATAAATTTTATCATTATCTTATCTTCATTAATGATGAAATTGATCAGAAAATCATTAAATTAAAAGGCCATCACAATACACTTATGAACAACCATTACGATACTTAATAGATCATCGATATTATTCGAGTAGTAAATGAATTAATCGGAACGAAATTTTTTCAAATATGTCAGAATCCTTACAGAAAAATCACCATTTTTGTTTGATTTATCATTTAGTATGCACATACAACACTTAGTTTATCAATTAGTTTAGAATCATCCGGAAAATGATATATTAGACTGTAATCATACTCTGATTATTCACTGCATAGATGATATGCATTCGATATATTTTAGTATTTTAATCCGGCAATATGCTAAATTAAATAACTCAATAGAAATGAAAATGATACATATTCATAAATTTTAAAATATGTTGTGAATTCTCAAATTTTTTTCTTAATCGTTAAATTTTACTTCTCATTTTCAATTTGCAGTACGATCGGTTTTGGTGATATAGTTCCCGGGCAAAGTCTTGGTGAAGGTTCGCAGGAAAAATTAATTGTTTGTGCATTATATTTGTTATTTGGTATGGCTTTAATTGCGATGTGTTTCAAACTAATGCAAGATGATGTGGTGCGGAAGGCACGATGGCTTGGACAAAAAATTGGCATTCTTGGTTAGACAGTTTAAATTTTTCGAATAAAAAATGGAAAAAAAACTTTTGTTACTTTATTTTGGAGAACTTTACTTTCTTTTTAGTCTTTTAATAACGTAGATTTAGAAAAAAAAAATCATTTAGACGAGAATCGTAATTCGTGTAAATTCTTTGCTTGTGATAGATAGATTTCTGTGTCACCTATTTTGTTCGTCTCAAAGATTCTAACAAGTTGTTTTTGTGAGCAATTTGCACTTAATTTTAACAGCTTTCAATGCCTCTAACTACGTCTCCAGGAAATCAAAATGAAACGTCGCGGTTGAGTGACATACTAACATCACCTATGTTGCGTGTACTGCAATTGCAATCCAATATTGCACAAACACGAGTTCAAGCAAGTCTGCTTTCATGCATTTGCATTTGCATTTTTTCCGCAGAATTTTGCACATGTAGTTGCAAGTTTTTGCCAACCCATATGAAGTGGAAAGAAATTGTAAAATATTGACTATTTAATCAAGATTTAATTAAGACTTTATAAGCTGTCATATATTTATGTTACAGGCAAAAATTTTGCAAATATTATTTAGAAATGCTTGCTTTCACAAATGTTCATTAAAGTGATAATATATCCAATTACCATAAGATTAAGTTAATAATTTAAATTATTTGAAATATATTTTTGGCTTATATTCTTTAAGTTTATTTTCACGACTTATCACAATTTTCTAAAATTAAAAAAAAAGTGAAAGTTCATAAATTGATTAAACTTTTATTGTGAAATTGTTCACATCACTTTATCGACCAAAACTTCTGGTAATTGGACTTGCTTTTCTTTTAAACAAAAGAAATCCTTTCTTCGTTACTAATATCTCAAGGGATTTTCTCTTTTATCGTATTAAGCATCGAGCTATTTCTGCAATGTTTATTTAACTTCTCGTCATCGCGGAAGTTGAGTTAGAATGATCAATGCATTTGTTGTCATTTGTGACAAGTTAGCAGTGTTGTCATTTGTGAAAACGATGCATTGAGCCATAGTTAATGGTAACAAATTTGTTTTGTTCACTTTTCAGAAATGCAAATAAGCAATATAGAAAATTTAACAACATGAAATTGGATATTTCAGCACGAGAAAGTTTGCCAGATTCTGAATTTGAAACGGATGATGATAATTTAATGGAAGAAGATGATGATGATGATGATGATGTCATGTCTGATGAAAGAATTGATCAGGTTTAATTTTTATTTTTTTTGCTTCAGAAAAAACTCAGCAGAAGTTATTGTAAAAATAATACTTCATTTTAATATTACTCAAATGAATTTGTGCTAAATGATCGTTTTCCAAATCAAGATAAGCACACACATGTGTAGTCTTATTTTTGTGGAGAACTTACGTACGTGCAAAGAATTATTCATTAGGAAAGATTTATGAAAGAATAAAGTAATTTTATCAAAGTAATTTATATATGAAAATACACAGGAATTGATTGGAAAGTATGCATAAATCATTCAAAGTAAATTAATTCTAGTTTCAGAAATATTTTAACTAAAAACATATCGTTTGATTTTTTAGGATAAACCTACTTTGTCCAGCGGTTCCTCGAGACGTAATGGTGACGAATCACGCAGCCTGATTATACGTGATGAGAAGAAATATCAAGAAAATCGGAAAATTTCAAATATGGATCGTGTAAGCTGTCAAGATTATTTCGATGGTCCAAAACGTCTTCAGCGATTTCATAGAACTAATTATTAATCTCTTGATTGGAGTTGTTCGATTGCTTATTATGCTCAAATGAATTTTGCATATAACATATGTTCAATAATTGCCATTGATAAACGATAAAATATTAAGGAAAAATTGATAAAATAACAAGCAAAACAGTAGTTCAACAGAAATTATAAAAACTTTTCATGTCATAATGATGACGACATATTGACATATGTTATGATTTTAAACGATGAAATAAAAAAGGAAATTTACAGGAAGATGATTAAGAAAAATTGGGCACCTAAAAAAGAATAATTAGGCGTGAGGCATACAAAAGGGGATAAGGGATTCGTAGAAATTGATGCAATTCATTTTAATAATTACAGCATGAATATACGTCGCTAACAGACTTCAAAAAATTGTCCATTATTTTATGATCAATTGATTCCACGTTGAGATAGTTCCTGATCAGTATGATGCAACAAAGCAATTATATTGATAATAAAATGGTGGAATCTGAATTTTTATAACAAGAAATTATTAAAAATTTATTAAGATAGACGAATTTTGTCAAATTTTTCCCTTCCTTTTTTTCAAGAATTGCCCTAAGATTATATCATCTAACATCAAATCAGAATAATCAATTCGGAAAATTGTAAATTGGAAAAATATCATAAAAGAGCTTGAAACAAAAGGCTTGGAAAAGGGATAATGTTATTCGCATGAAAGTTTTCCTTCTAGTTTTAATTCTGCTAGTTTTTTTTTTCTGAAAATTCAATGAAGAATTTCAGATGAACTGAACAAAATTTGAATCAGTGGAAAGAATTTCTTGTCCTAAATCCGTTTTTTTTTCCTTACGATGAATTTCAATTTTAACACGCTGATCCATCGGATGCAAATGCATCACCAAGCCAAAAATGATATTCAAAAGCTATTTGGTTAGCATAATCAGAAAATGAAGCAGTACCTTTATGTCAAACCATGTTTATATAGCAATGAATATAAAAATTGAAATCAAATTCTTTGGAGAAGAATCAATTTCGTTGAAAATTATTGTTTCTGTGAAAAGCTTATTTTCGATCATTAGCGAATTTTTTTATTTTTATTTTTTTATTTTTTTTTTTGTTTATAGCAAATTCATGCATTTGATTTCAATTTAAAATTTTTAAAAATATGATGGGAGATGATTAATACTTAAATTTAAATTAACACTTAAATATGATCAAGTTTAAATAATTGAGAAGATTTAACATCTTAAGTGTACATAAACATCGTTAAGTAATAAATATTTATCGTTTATCCTCTTTTTTTAAATTCATTTATGAATGCATTTTTCCATTTTAATAAACAATCGAAAAACATTTGTTTATGTCAATTTTAAGCCTTCAACTATCAGCACTTTCATTATATGAAAGTTCAATTTCCGAATTTTAGTATCTGAACCTTAACGGCAATATTTAAAACAAAATTTTTCAGTTTTTTTAATCAGATGAAATGAATATCCACCCTCAGATTATGAGTGCCATAAAAAGCAAGCATTATCATTAAAATTATTGAATTTAAAGGAATCAAAATGATATAGCTAAAAAAATCCTCCTAGAGATGGATGAATTTATCAAGTTGATAAGCTTCTTCCGTGGGAAATTATTCGCACTTTCAACAAAGAAATCTTTCGAGAATTTTTTAAAAATCCGATCTATAGAAAAGAAATCATATTGAATAAGTTTGCAATATGACAATAAATTGTAATTTACATATTTTTGTTGCTATTTATTTGTTTTTACATTTAATTGTTTGTGCAAAAAAATAAAGTTAAATGGAAAAAAGAAAAAGAAATAATAAGTAGAATATCAGAATTCAATCACTAATTAATTATAACAAACAATATGGTAAAAGAAAAAAGGCGACAAAAACGAAAGTTTTTCATTCGAATCTTAAGTTAAAATCAATTTTATATTAAAAAATCATTCAATACTTTTCATTTTCCCTGCAAGTATTGTTTTATTTTAATATTTTACTATACTTTATTTTTTTCTTTCATTTTCATTAAATAGCTATGAATTTCATAATTTTTCATTTGTTTAATTGGTAGATTATGTTCCATGAAATTCATTTATATCCTAATCTATTTTAATTATTTTTCCTTCTATTTATCTAATTTTGCATATTAACTACGAGTGATTTTGAATTAAATTGAGTTTTTAAGAAGAGAAGTATTTGCTAGATTGAGAAAATTTTATACTTTAATAATTAGCTATTGCAATTAGATTTGCCAAAATAACAATAGGATGTTTTCTCAATTGTAATTATTCTGAAATCATCTATAATAGCATTTTGATTTTGAATTTTCGTTCGACTATAAAATATTTAAATTATTTCAATCAAAATAAAGCTTATATTTGATGATATATTGGAATATGCACTGCTGAAATTTTAATGATATGCTGAAACATGCGTTGCTGAAATTTTAAGTGAATTTGACAAAAATTATGCTTGACTGATTTTATTTGCATAAATAATCGCTTTTCTAAGATTATATTTCGTGTACACATGCATTTGTGTATATGTGTATTTTACGGAATATGTTTTTATATTTTATTTATCACAATTAAGATTAAAATTCCTACAAAAAAAAATTTTCTCATAATCTGGAAATTGAAAAATTTCATGAGATTTCTCCAAAAGAATTAGTAATGGCAAATACTATTACATTGTACTTAATAACCTTTTATCTTATTATCTTCTAATTAAAAATTTAATTACATTTATCATTATTAAAGTTTGGTCAATAAGTTTTGCATTATACGAAATTAACTGCTAATTTGTTTTGAAATGAAAACTAAATTGATAATATTTTAATATGGTAAATTAGCTATTTTAATTTCTCTTTTTGATGCTTAGGATTCGAGTAATAAATTTTTATAAAATTCAAAATCGATTACTAATTTTTTCTGAAACTAAAAAAAATTGCTAATATATTTAACCATGACAAGTTTGCCACTTTAATTTTCATATTTTTTAATATCAGAACTTTTTTTCTTAAGAAAAAATTTAGTTTGCAAAATTTATTTTTATGCAAAAATCATAAAAAAAAGGAGGAAATCATTTAGATGTGAGGAGAAAAGTATTGCCCTTCTGTCTACTGGTTATTATGAAAGTGAAAAAGCTGGTGATTAGATTTTCTACGACTTAATACTTATTTATAATTAGTTTTTTTCTTTCTTTCTTTTTCATAACTTAATGCTTTTTGTATATTATTTTATGCTAACGAAATATTGTGATACTAACATTTAACTTCTATTTTTAGATGGAAATTTCTTCGATTCATTTTTTATTCATGATATTAGGTTTGTATATTCATTTAATAACTAGCTATTCGTTCATCCATACAATCATAAATTAAACTAGAGTTAATTTCAGTTGAAGCATTTCCCATTTCTTTCCATCATTCTAACAATGGCAAATAATAGCTGTTGTTTTCATTTTTTTATTATTAAATTCAAAATACCGATGTCTTTTTGCGACATTTTTTATTAAAAACTAGAATTAACTCATTAAACTTTCAAAAATTTAATCAAATAAATTTTTCGCATGAAATGAATATCATTTACGTGATAATAGTAAATTAATGATTCATATTTAGGATTGGAGAATAAAATGTTTATTGAGAATATGTTATGCGTAATGCTACTAACAATATCTGTCACCTTGGGTTATTCGTCTAATGCTAATCAGACGGTTATTATCAGAGCAGGGTCAACTGCATATCCACGTTACTTGCGCAGGAACATAAAAGGTCAATTAAAAAAAAACGCTTCCTTTTTTTTTTTCAAATCAATTAATGGAATAATTGATAAGAATTGAAATAATACGTGAACCACATTATATATCTTAGAATGCATAATATATATTAATTTATCAGCGAAAATAATGATGTTTATTAAAAGATGTGATAAATTAAGCCTGAGCAAATTTTCACCAGAAATTGTCAAAGTTTATTTTATCGGAGAATTAATTACCAGTTTTTTTACTTCTTCTAAGTAATATCTATTAAGCATAACTGTAAGTAAACAAGCATTCAGCAGCATTTGCTATTTGCAAGTATTGTTAGAATAATTGAAATGAATGAATATGGCTTGCAGGATGTTCACCGGATGATATTATATCACAATGTTTACAATCAAAGGAAAGTTATGATGAATGCACGCAGGGATTATGCAGTCGTTGCATTCTGCAAGCATCCGTGCTAAATCCATTTGGTTATTGTAAACATATCGATTATTTACTTTTTGATCTTTTTGACCTTTTTATTTTTACTTATGAATTTTTAGTTATGAACTTATGAAAAATTTTTTTTACTTATTTTTTTACGTTTTATTTTTTTTTTCACTTATGAATTAAGTTTTTCTTCACTTATGGATTTTGAAAATTGTAAATTTTGAACCATAATTTGTAATCCAGATGTTAACATTGTAAACTTCCAAATACACTTCTAATTTTCTTTAACTTTTTTCTTAATTTCAGCTGAATACTGTTACTGGATGATGTCTTGCCTTTGTACAGTAACCAGTTGTCAGGATTTACCGCAATCTGAGTGCTATTAAAAGCGTAATCAACAAAAATAATCTTAGAAACATGCAGCATATCTCGTCACAAATAAAAATTATGAAAGCACTGACTCTGTGTGCTACTCAGACACAGTAACTTTTGCATTTTAACCACAAAAACAAAAGTCGATTTGATTAAAAATTTGATTTTATCAAATAATAAATGTATGTTCTTTTGCTGATAATTAATTTCCATGCAAATTATTTATTTTCTTTTTCGAATTAAAACAAAAAAATTCTGCGTTATTCATGAATGTGCATTATTCATATACGATGTGAAATTGAGCAGAATTACGACAAGACTATTTTTGTAGTTTAAAATTTTTCTTTTGGGTACAACTGTGAGTTATCAAGGAAACTAACATTTAAAATAATGATAATAATTTTGATAAATAATGAATTTATTATGCTTTTTTATGAAAATATTTTCACTTCTAAATAGTTTTGCCTTTTTTTGTGTTTAGATCTTAACCAGTAAAAAAACTACAAACTATAATTATTTCAAAAAATTTTATTATAAAAGTATAAACAGATTTTAGTTGCAGATTTTAGAAGCAGACTTTAATTGCTACCGACATAATGACTATGCATTTATACCAAGATTACCATTTTTCAACGTCCTATTACTTGCCCATGTTTTAATTAATAAATATGATCTATAAAAGATTCAAAAATTAAATGCATTTTTAGAGATGTTCATTTTGAAATATACAATTAGTGAAAAGTTATTTTAAGCAAGTAAAAAATTGAAATATTAATTAAACTTTTCTTAAATGTGCCAATAATTAAAGGCTTCCTCACACATCTAAGTCATCTATCGCGAGATAATAATAGTAATCATAAATCCTAACAGCTTTAATTAAAATTGCAATTCATAGGTGATCCTTTCTATTACTTTGAGAAATGCAAATAAAAGATATTAATTGAATTGTAATAAAAAAATCATCAGTACTATTGTTAGTTCGTCATTTATTCATCGAATGATAAATATCGCGAAGTTTTTGTATTTTTCGTTCATAAAAAGCAAGTAAGATTTAGAGAAGTTTAAAATTTTAACATTGAAATTTTTTAAATTTTATTCTTTCATTACAATATAGAATGAAATTTTCTTTAGACAATTCTCAAGGAACACTTTATTGTAAAAACCTTGAATTTAATTTATGAACAAAAAAAAAAAAAGATGGAAAAAAAAGTGATGCACAAGGACATGAAGCTCAAAATGCAAAAAAAGGGAGAATAACTTTGATAGTCTTGTGTTTGAGGTTTTGTTTATCATTTAATCGGAGCGTTTCGGCGGTGAACATATTTATCATTTTGGCGGTATCGTTTTATTTATTATTTTGGTGGTAAGCATGTTTGTTGGCTTGTTGACTCAGGAAACGAAAGTATCAAATATATCAGCAATATTGTAAGCAAATGTTTTCAAAACTATTGGAAATGAGAATGATGGGAAGATAGCGCTATTTTTACAGAGCGATCTGATTTATATCTGTATCAGTGACATCACAGCTTTCATATTCAATAGATCAAAGATCTTCGCATCATAAAGATCGGAGACTATGTCGGATGTTTCAGAAGATACATATGTAGGATTTATTTGAAATTTTGCTGCTAGATAGTTATGTTACAAGATTTAAATTCATTCGTAAATATAAATGACTAATAATGAGTGCTCGATGGTATCAGAATATTTTAAATTCGAACAAAATGAAAAGAATCAAAAATTGGATTTTTCAGGAAGTTTCCATGAGAGACCCAATAATGAGGGTATTATATAAATTTCAGTCTTATTTAAAATGGTAAGCCAGTCTAAAAATTTCGCTTTACTGTGAACAATCCAAAGTAATTGACTCAATTGTGTGAAATTTTAAAATTGCAAATTCATTTTGGATTTTTAACCAATCTCTCCTTCTTTTTCACTCACCAGATAATATCATTGAGCAGGGATGAATTACAAATATTTGCCTCATAGAATCCATAAATAGTCTTTCGAATTTTTTATCGGTTTTTACTATTTCTACGTTAATTTGCTGGCATTTTACGCATAACGATATTTTTTGCATAAACAAAAACATCTTTTCTAAAGCAAAGCAATCACGCTGTCGCACTTTTCTTTTTTTTTAAAATTCATAGCAATTTTAAGAATAAAATTAGAAATTTCAAGTGTACATTTATATTGAATCGTTGTTCCCGTGTCACTTCTAAAATAAGTAAATACATTTGAACACGAATATGTTAAGTAGAAATGCACTGATTGCTTCAGATTCCTAATTATATAAATTGATTAAAAATCTGATCTAAAATCTATTAAGGTATTTCTCAACACTTATCACCGCTTAATGATGTAAGAAATCTTTTAAGATGAAGTTCACGAAGTTCCATTTCCTTCTGAAACACTTGTTGACGTAATATTTCGCTTCGACGTTGCAATTCTTCCCAAACTTGTTGATACAGTGGTGAAAGTGATAAAGCTGCCGGTGTTACCTGCCAATAATAGTATTCAAATTATTTAATTAATAAAATTTTAATTTTCGACTTAAGAAATATTACATTTCTTTGCTTTTTTCAAAGTATAACAAAACAATTAGGAAAAGTTATAGTTAGAAGGAATTCATTACTATGTAGCAAATAAAAAGTTCTAAATAAACATTAATACTTTCTTTCTTAAAAATTAACGCCTGAACGTGAAAAATCTTACCATGGTTGGGGAGGATGTCGTTAAATTTGACACATTCATGCGTGATTCGTTGTTAACTGCTGTTACTTCAGAAGGTGCTAGTTTTGAATCCGGTAAAGGATAATGTTCAATAAAAGCTAAAGGAATCTGATTCCGTCGTTTTGATGGCAATATTTCGGATGGTGACGAAAGTGAGACAGGAGATTGTTGACAAAGCGATGATTTATATTCAAATGAAGTTGACGGACTATTTCCTAAGCAGAAGGAATAGTATGACCCTCTAATATGTAACTACTGTAAGATTTAACCTTAATAAGTTAATGATCTATCAAAACTTTGTTCAAACTTTGATTTAACTTCAGCACCATATCATTATTTCCAAAATTCTACCACCTATTACGATTAAAGTAATATATTTGCATTTGTTACTTTAAATTAAATAACAGCCAAGGAAAATTGTTAGAATACGGGTAAATTTCCCATATTTCAAAATTAAAAGAAATTTGTTTCGAAAAAATTATCAAAAAAATTTCTTAATGTAAATTTTTTTTGTATAGTAGATTTTGGTAATTTTTTCGAATTTCCAAATGAAATTTTTATTTATTCTACCTGACGGTTCATTTGATTCTTCTTTTCGACTTCTTTTTGGTGGTAATGGTCCGATAACTATTTTAGCTGTGCAACTGCTATCGGTGCGTTTCTCGGGAGCGGTAATGGATACAGAATCGTTGGCTTGTTCAGATCGAGAATCATCTATTTCATTAAAAATGATAATTTTCCATATATATTTTTAATATTAAATTCAATTCCCATTTAAAATTGCTAGCCATGGAATCCATTTATTAACTAATATTGATATTTCATATTGAAAACGTTATCAAAATAAATTGGTATACTGTGTATAATTTGTTACTTGATAATACAAAAAGTATACTATTTCTAATAAAATGTGTGCCTCGTGACACAATAGCTAAGAAAAAATACGTTAATAAATTATGTAAGAAAAAATTATCAACCTGCAGTGCAAAATAATTCAGGATCATTTCCAACAACTGATAATGATGATAATGATTTAACTGATAAAGGACAAATGAAGGCATTGATAACATCTGTAGTGCAACGAGAATTTTGTGAACTGTTTGCATTATTTACCGCTAAAAAATAATCTCGAAACTTTTTCATGAGAAAATTACGTAAAAACATGAAATTTATATCTGAAAAATAACTTTTGAAAAAGTGCTCTAAATTGCTTCATTCGGCAGTAAAAGCAAATAAATGACCAATTGAGTGATTGATTGATTGATTGATCAATAAGTCTATGTTTTAATATTTTTCTTCGCCTCTAATGACATCAATTTATCATTTTTGTTACTTTCGAGGGTATAGTTGTAACTTCTCAATTCTGCCTTCTAATTCTTACCTGTTGAAAATGATGATGGAATTTCGATGGATTTCCTTTTCGAAACTGTAATTGTTTTTTTGAGTTTCTTTACAATTTCCATGCTTATCACACGATAATTACATCGTATTCGTCTAATTGATGTTTGATTTTCGATGACGGCCATACAGTTAATCCAAATCCATTGATGTGATTTTGTTCGTAAACGATGTGGTCTTATTTGATAAGTGCCAACTTTTATTACTAAAAAGATGAACAAAAAAAAAAAGTACAGTTATGAAATTAAGCAAAAAAAAAAAACGATATAACTTAATAATCGATAAATAATTATAAATGAAATGTGTAATAAATAAGGAATCACTTGACTTAGTAGTTTAGAAGTTTCTAATAGGTTGGAAATCAATTTTGCAGTTTCTGTTTCAGAAAATGTTTTTTTTAATTTTAATTGTATAAGAAGCTGATCAATGAAATTACGTTGCATATGGCATTCAGCTACTTGTAGCAAATCATCCACATGAATGTAATCATAACCACTTGTACCAAGCAGATCAAGACGACTATAACCTAATAATTGACTGAAAATAAATATGAACAAATAAGAACATACACCGAAAATTTTTTATAAAAATAATTTATACGAAGAATTTTATCAATTATATAATTTTTAATGTTTTTATTTTATAAACTTTATTTTAATTTGTGATGTTTTTATTTTTGTAAATTTTAATTAAGAAAAGAAAGAGAGGGTATTATTTCGTGATAACAAACTTTTGTAAAAGTTATTACAGGAATTTTTTTTTTTTTTTATTATGATACATTAATAGGTGGATTTTAAACAATATCAAAATATAAACGAATATATTTTCATGTATTAATCAATTCAAACTAATCAATCCTTAATGTAAATAATCTGATGGGCAGTCAAATGAAGAAACTGGATAAAGTGAAATGATTCAAATATTATAGCTACAAACTTTTCGTCGTAGCTTAAATATGTAAGATTATATATGTAGTATTGCTACTATCAGACCAAAATTTTAGGAATGGCTTATTACTAAATTAGAATTGAGTAAATTTAGAACTATAAATTAAATTATTAAAAAAATTATATATTTACCATCCTTCTGCATCAACACAAACAAATTCCGTGTTATAAAATAGGGTGAAATTGGCATTTCTGCGTTCCCAAGAACTGATCATTTCAAGCATTATCTCTGATTCTGGCCGATTTGATAATGGTACAATGATACCAACAAATCGGAAAGATTCATTCGGTTCCTAACATTATATTCTTCTATGAAACGATACTTAACATAATGGTCAAATTGTTAAACATGAACCATTCTTCTTTTGAGAATGAGTAGATTAAATTAAAATATTCCAAAGTCTTTGAAATTTAACATTATAAAAGTAAAGACCATAATTGAATTATTTTTAAATAAAGCGTACTTTGATTCGCGAATACAAATTACTAAAAGAAATTTTTGGATAACTTATGTTGCAGAAGAAAAAAATACTTTAAAAAATTTCTTGAACCAAAAAAAAAAATTGCATTAATTGATCGTTCTTTATTTCTCTGTTTTATTCTTCATTAAAGAATAAAAATTATAATATATTTGATAAAATAGATAAAATGTAATTATCAAGTTAAGTAATTGCAATTTTTTAACTCATTAAAAAAATATTTTTACACTAAATGAACATAATTGTATTTGTAATTGTAATTTAATTATTGACATATTAAGTAGAATGTGTCAATTTCGATTAAATAAAATATAATGATTAAAAAATGAAAAAGCTAAATTAAATTTCTACATTTTCAAGCAATAAATCAAAAAATAAGAAGAAAACTTGCCATGATTGCAGAGATCTTAGTTGTACTATTATCCATTCCACTTTCTGTAACCGTATCCTGCATGCATAATCGATCTTTATTATGTATTATCTTTTTCAGATAACCAGTAATCAGTAATTGCCGACGTAATTTCTTCGTTGTTACTGTTTCCTGGATTGTTGTGGTACTATGCATACTGGAACTAGTCGATACGGAATGTAACACCTCGGTAGATAAAGCTCCACTGAAACTTTTCGCTGATTTACCGTCTAGCAAATCGAAGAAATTCGTTCCTTGTAATTCGCATATCTAAAAAATTCATTTCGTCTTTCTTTTTCTCCGAAAAATTTCGTATATAAAATAATGAAATTGATTAATCACTGGAAACTTTGAAATAAACTTTTCCAGTCTGGAAATTCGAATTGAAAAATTTAAATGTTTAACTAAAGATAAAATGGAAAAATAATTGAATTTAAATGATTGAAATTAAACTTTCCCTTTCAAGAAACTAAATGATTTCTTGTATTTAATGATTTCATTTGCATCTTGCATGTTTATAATATTGTATTAATGAAAGAGGTATTTAAGCCAGATGACATCTAAACATTTTTTGCACGTGTTTTACGTGTTAATCGTTGTAATGATCACGCGAGGACGTTCGAATTGTCATTCAATCTGTTATTCTTGAATAACAGTCAGATAAACGGAACGCCATCTAGTCAGATAAAATTTTCTTTCATTTTTGATTTTAAGAATTCAATTTACAATTTCTTAATTAAAGAAACGACACTCTAACGATTAAGTAAGCATTGGATTGTCATAAATGGAATTTGATAAAGCTTAGAATAGAATACAAGAATTTTTAAAAAGTCTTACGGTTTTATTTTCATTCATCTTTTTAAATCATCAATTTGACATGTTCATCTAGTAGATCAAAGATGATCTAAAACTATCATAGATTGACTAATTGACTGCGATTCCTTAATGAACTTTAAATGCTGATAATCAAGAGATTGGCTAATGACTGAATTCAAAACAGAGTTTAGTACTCCAGAAATTGGGATTAATCAGGCCGTTGATGTTGAATTCGCACTTGCAATCCGATTAATCTGCTCATATTGGTCATGCAAGAAGAGCAGTATTCGGTAACAATTTTGGTGAATTTGTTAAAAAAAAAAAGTTGGTTTTATTAAATTTTCTAACAAATTTGCAAAACTAACAAGAAATGTGAGAAAGAGTTGATAAGAGAAGCAAATGAGAATATTAAAATTATTAAAGATGAAAGGCTGATGAAAACATGTAAAATGTACGATGATAATGTTGAGAAAATCAATTATACAAAAAAAGAACTGATTTATCGTAATAGAAAGAAAAAAACTACTTGAAAAATAAATATAAATTATTTATAATACGACTGAATACTGAAAATAAAAATTTTAAATATTGAAAAGCTATTAATCTTATACGAAAATCAAATGAAAGCAGTCAAAGAAATAATATTGCAAATTTATTTTATAATAATGATATTTTCATCTATTAATAAGATAAATAAATCTCAGTGTCGAAAGTTTTGTTAATTAATTTTGTTTCAAATCTACTTCAACTTCTTTGTTTGTTTTCAAGCATTTTCAATGCTGTAACTTTTTGTTTTTATTCTATTTTTCAACATAATTTGTGAGCAAATATGAGGATATTTTGAAAATTAGAGAAGCTTACTGCATCGTCAAAAAGTGCAGCAAAACTTGTAGATGCATGTTCAATATGTCCGGAACAATGAATGCAAAAGCTTCCGGCTGCTAAAGCATCCATATAAAGTTGAACAATTTCCGGAAGATTGCAACCAGTTGTAATGCGTAATTTAGAATCCAGGTCTATATTCGATGCTTCCTCACTTGTTGATTCAGCTTGAACTGGAAAATTGTTTTAATTTTGCTTTTCATACGTTATTATTTCCAAATTTATGCTCATGATGATAAAAGTTTTGAGATAAGCAGATTTTACAAATACTGAGAGAAATTTTAAAATGAAACTAGCTAATCGATTTGAATCTTGTAAGCATTGTCATCTATGAGAATTCTTCCTAGATCATGTTACCTATGGACAGATTAGAAGTACCTATCCAGCTATTTATTATATCTGCATACCTGACAATTTTCTTTGTTAATTTTCAGAACCTTTTGATGCACTCATTAAGCCATCTTTAGTATTTATCTATTTTAACTCACTAATACATGCATCAATACGCGTAATCTTAAGTGAAGAAACGTTATCTGAAGTAAATACTATAAAAATATGCGCGTTTGAATAAAATTGAATTAAACAACTAACAATGTTGTTGTTTGAGGAAATTGATAGCACATTTCAATACGCTGCTTTTATCCATTTTCCGATCACCTTTTGCAACTAATAATGTCAACTCATCAATTAACCGATTAAACGTGTCTCGTCGTCGTTTTTCACTTTCATTTCGAATTTTTCTATATCAACAAAATAAGTAAACAAGTAATTCGATTGTAAATATCGGAGAAGACAAACATTTCAATTTTATATATTTAATTAAAAAAAGATCATTTGATCATAAATTTTTCGTATAATTCAAATTTGGTCGAAATTTTTACAACTGCCCGATGGTAATATTTTTGTTTCAATCTAATTAGTCAATAACAAAAATTTTCTTTTGAAAGTTCATAGAATTATTCAGTTCAAAAACTATTGCATTGAAAGAGGGAGCGAAAAATAAACACTTTTTGCAATGATGCGAAGTTTTTAGTTTTATTATCAATTAATGATTAATTACTTAATTATAAAACCAAACAAATATAAATAGTTTTCTTCTCTATCAGTAAAATCACAAGCCATGAAGTTATTTTGAATTATTTTCTGAAAGAAAATTAGAAAGAAACTAAAATAAATTATTAAACAAATTCATATTATTAATGTCATGCGATGAAATAATTAAAAACTAAATTGTCGATATATTATCGTGAACAATTTGAGAATCAAATATAAAATTATAAATTTCAAATGCTGCAAGCGAAATGAAAACTATGTACCTTTTCGAGCCTTTTTCGAAAAATGTTGAAGTATTATCACTAAAACTTGAACCACACTCAGCCATTCTCATCGGACAGAAATTTCCTTTTTTTTTTCCCTCTATAAAAAGAGAAAAAAATTTTAAAAAGATTAAATTAGGAGTAGTATCTTAGTAAAATTACTTAGAAAATTGAAAAATCTAGACGGAAAAAATAACAAAAAAACAATTTCAAATTAAAATTGATGAAATTTACTCACAAAAATCTATCCAAAACCATTCTCAACTACAAACTTCTACAGTACTATTTTGATCTAAGCGGTGAAATGATCAAACAGTGAAAAGAAAAGATAATTTGTAACACAAAAAAAACGAAATATTTTTTTGAAATGGGAAAAAAATGCTTATATTATAGTAGTACTGTAAAAGTAGTAGAAGTAGCTTTTTTCGTTTCAAATAATTTTGAAAAAAAAAAGACGAAATAATTTTTTTGAACAAAAAAAAACTTTCAAAAAAATTCTTACAAAAAATTGCGATAAAAAACTCCAATCATCTTCATGATAAAATTTGAAATTAAAAAATAAATAAATGAAATAGAAAAATTCGTATAAATATACTGCCAGGTAAAAAGAACGAGAAAAAGTGCAATGAAAATGAAATTTTTAGTTCAAATGTTGATTTGAGAATGAAAGTATGCATAAAAGGTTGCTGTTTAAAGGAGGAAAATCTGGTTGGCGGCGAGGGTGGCGTTGCCACTGATTGTCATCGATGATAAAGTGGCTTTCGTTTTGGGCTAGCTTTTCATAAAAAATTTTTCAAGGTCAACAACAACTTACGATTGATGATTAATCATCGTACTTTGGCACATCACATTTTTGTCTCTTCTCTTCTGCTTCAACCTCTTCATTTTTCTTTTTTTACCTCCTTCTTTTTTTATTTTCTTTGCTTATTTTTCCAAAAATTAAAATTTTATTTTGAAATAATTTGAAGATGAAAAGAATTAGAAAAGTAAATTAATGGAAAAATATATTTCTTAACGTACAGATAAACATACAAGCATATAGGTAATTTGGAGTAATTTGAATGAGAGGTGGCAGAAAGCAAGCAGTTGAGCATCAGCAAGTAATTTTTTGGGAAAAAATTTTCAAGGTCAAAGTTGATGCTTGTGTCTCTTCCCATTTATATTCATGGTCGTATTTCTTCTTTTTTTTCTGCTTTAAGAAATGCAAAAAAATAAAAAAAATCGTAAGAATCTGAATAAATGGAATGGAATAAGATCGAATAGAATAAAGGAAATTTATTATAATTATTTATTTATTTATTATTATTATTTATTATTATTTATTATTATTATTTATAATAATAATAATAATAATTATTATTATTATTATTACAGCTAAAATTCAAGAGTGGAATCGGATAGAATAAAATAAATACTTAAAACGAATTATTAATATAAATAAAATTCATACTGAAACAAATTATTACAGAGTGCTCATGTGTGGCAAAAAATGGAACAATTAATTAAATACATGAAGGAATGTTTCAGAATGATTAATCATGCTTGGAAAAATGTCACAAACACTGATTAATTTTACTGATGATTCGTTATCTACCTATCAACAAGATGGCATGCATGCAAATATTGGAGTTAGTTCATATTTAGAATGTCCTCATTACATTTCATATAAAATTTAACAGTTTATAAAATAAAAAAAAGAAAGAAAACCAAAAAGTTATAAAAAACTCTTCTTAATCTTTTTTAATTAAGATGAATATTAATAGAATACTATAATTTAATGAGGTATCTGAAAATATTCAATTCCGTCCTAAAATTAGCGCTTTTTTAAGATTAATCAAAATGAAAGTATGAATAAATAACATTCGTAAATTCGAAATGGCATATATATGAAAATAAAATAACAAGAACTGTCAGCTTTTTTGAGCAGTATCAAATTGATTTATAAACATTAATTTGGCAATAAACAAAAACGAACTGAAAATTACAAAAATTTTCCATAATTTAAGAAAAATGATAACCGTACAATAAGATATGATTATAATTTATATTACTTTGTATTGATCTTTTATGCATGCTTAGAATGGCCTGTTCAATTCATTTTCAATCAGTTAAGTTTTTTCAATAGTGAGTCATTCAATTTTAATTATAACTATATTCATCTTTTGCGACTTGATTTCTTTAACAAATTGCGACATTTTCGTTCTGATTTTTACAATATAATACAGCATAATTTTCATATTTAATAGGTTAATTGCTTTCTCATTATCTTCCAAATTATTTCTATTGTATAAATTTTTTTTTACTTGGCAAAATGATTGCCAAGTAATTATAATATCTAAGTAACCAAAAAATAATACCAAAGAAGAACAACTGATTTAATAAATTAATTGAAGCATCTGTCAACATAAGAATGCAGAGTTCTTTACAGAAAAATGTAAGGTCAAAAATTTGAACTATGAAACAAATATTGTTAAAAATTAATTCATTAACTGATAATGCTGTTGTTTATACGTAATACCATTATTTAGAAGTCATTTGCTTAATACTATTATTTGTTATATAAATCTATATTTGTTTATATACTCCTGTATATTTGTGAATTCATTTACCAAATTCAAAATGATAAATAAAAAAGGAATTTCAGCTAAACCCATCGAAAAATCAAATTTCTATGAAAATTTTTTATATCATTTTCATGTAACAAAAGAATTTCATTCAATAATTATCAAAAATATTTATTCTTATCGCGATAATCTATCAGAATCGACAGTTATTTTTGTTAATTTTTAAATTAGAAAACATTAATCCTAAAGCAATGATGTTAACTGTCGAATAATTCTACTGAAAATTTCTGGATAATTTTTATTAATTCAGCTTGAAAAAATGACTTTCTATTAATTAAGCTATCTTATTTATATTCTTGTCTGTCAGCCATTTCAAAAGGTCATTTTTTTATTTATTTATTTTTTTTCATTCTAATTGAATTAAAATTATTGAAATAATCAATTACGGCTACACCCACACACATATAAAATGAATCTGTTCGTACGTATTGAACAGTAAGTTAAATAGACAATCCCGTTGCATATCATTTCTATGTTTTTTTTTTCCTTTTTTTTACTCAACGAAAAAAAAAACGCGAAATTTTCGGTAATAATTGAGATAACTATTTATTATCATGTAGTACTGACTAATGTCTTTTTTCGTGCGGATAATTATGCAAAGAACGAACGAAACAGAAGGGATGAACTGCAATAATGGCATATCGAAAATTCAAATTCTTTTTCGTTTTCGTTTTTTAGTTATCTAAAAAAAAAAAAAAAAAAAAAAGAGCCGGAATTTTCGCTGATAATTGAATCATTTATTATAGCAAAGTACTTATTATTAGTTTATCTGATTATGTGAGAAAAGAAAAGAAGAGACGGTATTTGTTGTGCTGCACTAACTTACCGAAAAACTCAATTGAAATTACAAAATAATACTTCGCAGAAATTCTGCAATTTGCTACTGCTTTCAGTTGCATATGTCGCTTTTCTTTCTGATCGTGATAAAATAATAGGTTGGATTCCATTCCTCCGTTCTCACAGTTTCCTCAATTTTGTTGTTTACTCACTTGGAAACGACCCTCAAACTTGGGTAATTAAACCTTTATTATGATGAATTTGTTAATCAACGTGCGCAGCAACTATTACAACAATTACATCAACAATATCAAAGGACAATTTTTTCATGAAGAATTTATAGTGCAAAGAAAAGGGAATATAAGGTGATGCAAAGAAGAAGAATTGATATACCACGAACTGGACCATCCGACTAGCTCATGGCAGCTTATTCGTTGAAATGATTTTTGTACTCAAGACCCTTATCTTCTTCGTGGATGGAGGATCCTGGTAATATTTTGGAGAGACAAGAAAGATCCTTTGTTGTCCCAGTAGCAATACAGCAAATGCAATGTCAAATTTAAAACGAAGGAATCACTGATTCTCTTCTTTTATTCTCGCGATTTCAGCAACAGCATATGCGGTATCTGAGATGTAATGCATTATGGAGAAAAATATCGAGAATATGAGAAGTTTCAAGAGACAAATAATGGATGAAATAATATTGATTGGATGAACAAGCTATATTTTTACCGAAACAGGTTATTATCATATTTCATTTTCATGGAATGTTATACTACTGAAAGCGATCAAATTAAGGGAATTAAAAATTTTGCATCTAAAAAAATTCTAGCACTGAAAAATAAATAAACTCAAGACTTAACTTTATCCAGCATATCTGTTTCATTTTTCATAAATTGTATTATCTTCTTTTCACCGAAATAAATAAATTTCAACTGGTTTATATTTGCAAGGAAAATATTTACTGAAACTTGCTTGTTAATCTGCAAGAAGAAAATAAATGTTGTGTCCAATAATTTTACTTCACCGTATTTTCATGCCACAAGAAAATGATTATTGTGGCTAAGGATAACCACTGAAATATTTTAGTTATTCTATTTAAATTGTTCCGATACTTTCGCTTACCGTCAACTGAAGTTTGATAATTGATTATTAACACCTTATTAATTCAACTTTAATCGTTTACTCATTGAAGCTATTATGAAGAATGAGCATCATGGATTTAAAAAATATCATAATGAAAAAAAAAAAATATTACATTTATGGATAATCAAAATATTGTGTTTAATGTTTTAAGATATCGACTAAATTTTCCATGCCGATGAAGAAACTTTGAAATTAGAGCAGTAAAATTTAAAACAGAATAAAAATTCAATTAGAAAATTAACGTTTTTTTTAAAAAAATCAATTCTTTTCTCTATTTATGCAAACGGTAAAAAAAATGAAATAATCAACAAATATATGGATAAAAGTAATCGAAATAAATCGATGCAGAACTGGATAAAGATGATCGTGCCATTAACTTAAATAAATGTTCCACTACCTAAAAAGATGGATAAGAGATCTTTTTTTCTTTTTTTTTCTTACGAAAAATAATCAAAAATTACTCATTAGTTATTGCAACTTTTCTGACAAACGAATGAATTATTTCGCTCAAAAAATGAGCAACAAAATATGAATTGTTATTCCCAGAAGAGGATTAATGTTGCAATGACATCAAATCATTTCGTTCAATAACTCTTGATTAAATTGCTAATTTCAAGTATTATCCGGGAATTCACTGGATATCTCTATTCTTCTTTTCTCTTCCATCAAACATATCTTCAGTATGATAAGGGATTAATCTATGCACTAAGTAGACCACACTGATGTAAAAATTGACTCAAGTTAAATTCTTGAAAAGAGAAAATTATTATATCTCGTTCCAATTCGCGTACATCCTCAAGCGTAAGGCCATTTCATTCATCTTGCCATATCCATGCTTGCTTATGAGCTCTTATCATCGTATTACGCAACCATAATTGTGTATCCAACGTCCGCACGAGTTTGTAAACCCCAAAATCGGAATTCAGCCTGAAAAATTCCTTAATGTCATTATGAAATTCAGTAAAATTCATATAGGAACGATCTGATGTTTGACGTCAACTAACAAAATTCTAAACATCTCAAAATGAGTCAAACAAAATTTCTTATTTTCTTTTTGCTTCTTGAAAGTTAAGATTTCTGATGGCGTAACGCACTTTGCAAAGTTTATAAGCACACATAATAGGTTTTCCATTTTTGATGCGATCCTCAATCCAGTCTTCTTTGAGTGGTCCACGAACAGTTTTTATACTACAGTATAATTTCGAGTCTTCTCCAGGAACATAATCATATGACGATGATAACGCATCATTCACGAAATCCGTTACATCTATAACTTGAAACTAACATTTGTCAACTTTTTCCTAAACACTTATTGGGAGAAAATGATGAAATTTGCATTCAAAGCTGATTTCATAAATTCAACTATTTAAAAAAAAATGTTTGTAGATTTTTAGATCTAATTGACTCAACCATTTTTTAGAATTAAAATGCTCGAAAATTAGAGAAAAAGTATTTCTTGCCTACCAACAATTCGATTTTTCAATTCATCACCAGTCGATAACATTTTCTTGATTACCGTCATCATTGTAATACTTCGTTTCCAGTTCAATATTGGAACGATCCAAAAATGAGATGAATAGCGTATTTTTGTATTCCAGGCTTTGTACTTCCAGCTCATTAGTCGGTAATATCCTGCGTAACCATACTTCAAAAAAGAAATTTGGTGAATTAGCTTAAGTATTTGTTTTAAGCTTGAGAATGTAAGTAGCTTAAATATGTATCTTAAGTATGTGTATTTAATCAGTTCAAATATCTTGACCACTTTTTAAATATAACAATTATTCCACAGAAAGTCTCTTCGATATTTGAGTTATTTCAACAAAATCGTTATCTTCAGACACTATACAATACAAAAATTTCCTATTTCTCTGTATTATACTAACATCTTCATAATCAGCAAGATCGAAAAAGCAAAGTATCAACTGGACGATGTTGCGATATATGCGACTTTGCTGATTAACTAAAACTATCTAATCGAAATAGTTGGGATAAAAATAATTGCTATCATCTACTGAAACAGTATCCCCGCTGCCTAAACCTAAACCTTAGAATAAGTCTATGCCCAAGCCTTTAAGCAATAAATAAAAGTTTTTCAAAAATGAATGCAGGGATAAAGTTAACAAAAAAAAAAAAAGATATGGTAGATGCAAATGTTCCAAGAAATTCAAAAAAACCAAAAGTTGAAAAAAATAGAGATCGTCTATGACACTAAAAAAAATCGTAACTTGTAAATCATCAAAAACAGGAAAATTTCAAAATTTAAAAAATTTGAATAAATAAATCATCAAGGAATTAAAAAAATCGATAAAATTCAGAAAATTTTCAAGATGAAAAAAATACATGAGATAATCACAAAAAACTCGTATTAATTTTATGAATTAGTTCAAAATAACACACTATTAGATCAACCAATACATATTATTTTTGGACTAAAGAAATAATTACTGCAAATTAAACATTATATATCAATGAATTGATACTTAAATATATAACAAATAGTCGCGAGAAGGAAGCGGAATTCATTCTAGGAAGCCTTAAAGCGAAATAAAAAATTGAATCAAAAACTCTGAGCAATTAACAGTAGTTATTTGACTAAAAAAATAAATTACAGAACCTAGTGAAATAATGAACAAACTATTAAAAGCTTTTAATCGTTTGCAGCAATTAATTAAAACAACAATAAATTATTAGTAAGGAACCTAAAGTTATCTGCATACAACAAAATTAACAAAACTGGGAAAAAATTGAAATAGTCAAGTTTAAAGAGTGATTTTTACAAATTAACAGAAACAAAAACAAAAGCGAAAAATTTGAAAGAACAAGCAGTCGAATTCTGAAAGAGTTTCTCTCTGCTTACCTTAAAATTTTATCTTAAATGATTTGAAGGAATGCTTTTTTGATCATAATAACCCAAGCAATATCCTATTACACTCTAATTGCATCAAATCTTCCTGACTCTTCTAAAAGTTTAGAATTCAACTGCTTTAACACTTCAAAAATTAATCACAAAAAAGAGATTTTTCATTTATTTTTTGATTTTCTACATTTCTCGTTCTTTTCTTTTTTTTTTAAATTTCATTTCTTCGTTTTTTTCATTTTTTTAATCTTTTTCTTTCATCATTCTTTATATATTTTTTTGATTTTTCGTTTTTTTTATTTTTTCAATTTTTTGTTTCTTCACTTTTTCATTTTTTTTTTTTAATCTTTAATTTTTTACTATTTCCATTGTAAAGAAGTAATGCTAAAACATTAAACAATTTCAATAAAAAAAATTAAAACCTAAAAACATTAATAACCTTGAAAACAAACAACAAATAAAACAGAAATCCTAAATTAGAAGAGAAAGCTAAAAACAATAAAAAAAAATTAAAGCAGCTGAATTCCTAAAAAAATTTCCTTTAGTGTTTATTTTCTCAAGTCACTGAAAACTGCGCAACTCTATCAAGGCTTTATTGGTCTGATTTTAATCATAACATCAAGAATATGCCGTACTACATGCATGAGATTCCTAATTCATTAAATTCTAAATCTTTTTCTCAAATCAAGAATTCAGCTCCTTTAATACAAAAAAAAAATCAACAATTCTTTTTTAATTTTTCAAGTTTCTGTATTTTTTTTCTTGTTTTTTTATTTTTAAATTTTTTAATTTTAATTTTTTTATTTTTTATTTTTAATTTTTTTGTTTTTATTTTTTTATTTTTTTGTTTTTTAAATATTACTAACTGGCCTGATCACCTGCTCCTTGAGATGGAGAATGGTGGAGATCGGGACAGGCAGCGACGGGCCGCGTGAAGAGGCCGGATATTGTTAGATTCCGGCTAATCTGAAAAAATTTCTTGAACAACAAAGTCATGAGGCCAACATCACGTCCAATTTTTCAGTATGTATGACTGTATCACTGTGAATAGGAAGGACAGGAAGTACGTAAACAGGAATGCTATCTTTATACCTAATGAACAATTTTCCTTGTTTGTTAAGTAGTAAGCTTCATCATTCTTTGCATCTGAATTGAATTTATGAAAATTCTCTAATTTTTACCTGGAACGAAGAGGTTCTGTGCATCCTCTTCTCTCCCCACAAGATCAAGCCTGCGGCGTTTGACTCATCTTTCGTTTATCACGGCCGCACGTGTCCTCGGGCACCATTCGAGGACATGCAGTTCTACTGCAGCGCATTTTTGGGCGGCCGTGAATAAGGACGGCAGCAGGAGGTTATGGCCGCAACTAGAACAGAAACCTGAAATGTAGAAAAAATCATGAGTCTATTAATTCCTGATAAAAAAAATTCTAAAAGAAACTTACATTTAAAAAAAGTGATAAGAATTGTAAAATACATACCGTCCTGCTTATGCATCCTTGAGGAGTGGATGCGCCATCCCTTAATTGTTTCGAACTGCCTGTCGCAGATACCGCACACTGAAAATTCTTGTCACTATATTTTTATAAAAGTATGGCTCAATGATATTAATACATATCATATTTACATATCAGTATGAATTAAATCAAATTTACCGAATAATATTAAGAAAAAAATTCCAAAATTAAGCTTAATTTCATTATCACACTACACCTAAAATACATGACCAGCTTTTCGCTGCTTTTAATATTAAAAATTACCGATGGTAGGGATTCCCTCGATGCAAACTACCGTGTACGCATCTGTCTGCGGCGATGCCAACTTCCTACGGAATTCTCCCGGAAGATTTCCAACATCTGCTGGCTGGAAAGCCTCCGACACTGCCGCAGCCGGCGTTGGTTGCACAACAGGAACCGGGATACTGATTGTTCTCGTTCGGCTAAAATATAATTAATTAAGCATAAAATGATTAATCACGTGGATTAGTGAGAGAAACTCCTGACACTAATTGTTTCGATTTTTTCTAAACTAATTTAAATGCTAATTATAAAATTTCTTGCTAAATAATTGCCAAATAAAAACTTACAGAACAAGTTCTCGGACCACTGCAGCCGGTTCCACAACTTCAGCGCCACTCTCCTCCATTGGTGCCCCGGCATCTCAGGGATATCTTCGTCTCCGAGCAGAGGTGCCCACTCCGTTTCCTCTGGCCAACTATCATTCGGCAGAGGTGTTGCTTCCATTGGCCAATCTTCTTCAGATATAGGCAAAGAGGTTCGCTCTGCTTCGTCTTCGTCAATTTCCGGCCTCTGAGATGCCGATTCTCCATCTCAGGCATTTTGCCCTTCTATTTCCTCCAACCTCCTCTCCGCCTCCTTCAAGCGGGCATAGAGGTATTCCTCTGTCTGAAATACGACAATAATTACTGCATCGTTCTTTTTTAAGAATACTGGATGCATGCTTTGAATCACTGCAAAATTGTAAAAAGATCAGCCACTCACATATACATTTAAAATACTTTCTATTGTCCATCCATTACCTGTGTTTAAAAAAGTCAGAAAATAATAGAGAATTAAAAACTGATTGGAGACAAAAAAAAAAAAAAAAAAAAGATTACCTCCGCTGTCTCACATAAATACTCCCATAATGCTTGAAGCATCACAGGCCGGTCTTCCAAATATTCCAGAACATCAAAGATGTCGGGAAGTGCTGGTCCTTCTTCGTTCGCTAGCACTGTCTGAAAATTAACTTTTCTGAAATCACGGAAGAAGTAAAGCGAATTCACTAAGCGTTCATGAAACAAGCTATTAATCAATAAATTTACAGAAAAAATAATTCAGTTACTGTCGCGAATTTCAATTTCGCGGAACTCAACAAATCTCAAGCTAATAAAAAAATAAATAAATTTCTTTTTTGACTTGTTTTAACTTTTTATTTTAATTCACTTACACTATGAAAAATTATTCTATTTGAAAGGTTATTCTTTAGACAATCTTAAACATCTGTTACATCCTTATCTTGAACATCTGGTAAAATTATTTTTTGTGAAGCATCTCTTACATAAAGGATTTATTTCATTATGCAAATTTACAACGTTTTCCCACATTGAGAAATGAATCCGTTATCTAATTTGTATTCATTTTAACATGGATAATTATGCACATCTGTTTGCTAATCTATAACAAAAAATGTGTTTCTCATATAACCATCTCCTACATAGCATGAGAAAACTGTAATCCACTTTTTTGTATTAAACTGCTGGTTAATAAAACCACTCCCATTACTTAACAAATATAAGCTTGTATTTCACTTACAAGATTATCACTGTTACCATTTTTTACGCTTGCAAATCGTCACGGTTACGCTTTCCCCTACTTATTTCTCTTTGTACCAATAAAGGATTATTACAATCCGGCTTCAATTCAATACACTTCAAGTCAAATCAACATACCTCACCAAATTCAACTCACTCACTCGAGTCAACGCAAGTCAACGACTATCAACACTGGTCAAGATATTGGTGGTAATATTTGGCGCTTGTCGGACCTCTCAACAACTCAATTCAATTCAAATAAAAATTCACGACAGTTACACTGATTTTGAAACAGATGGCAACAGATTCAAAGAAGATTTTATAGCTTATGAACTCCTTGAAGATTTTTAGTTGACTCACCGCAATCTTTTCATGCATATTCATTTCAATTATATAAATTTGAAGTTAATATTATCAAAAATCTTATACTAGACGCTGAGTAATAGATAAATGGGAAGACTGGCAAGATAGAAGCATAGTATTTTCATGAATTGAGATAAGTGACAACTACCGTCCCTGATTTAACTTTTACTTTTGAAGAAGCAGGGTTTAGATAGGCGTAAAATGATATAAAGAGTGCATGTGTATAATAATCCAGCAATTTTAGTAGAAATAAAAATAGTAACTGCTGGAAAATTAAATGTTCCTCTTGATCATATTAATAGATGTATAGGGAATTCTTCTCAAGGAGGATAATTAACTGAAGACTTTGATTTGCATATAGTAAAATGTGATAGATATATTTCTATATATAAATATCATATGAAAAGAAAGAATTTAAAGAAAAAGGCAAGTGTTGACAAATGACAGATCAATTCGCAGATGTTTCAGTTGAAGAGAATGAATTTTATGAAATAAAAGCAACATATCTTGACTCTCGTAATAAATTGTTTTTCAATTAATATGATATTAATCCCCATGTTGAAGGGAACAACTCAACTACCAATGGTACTTAAAGCATCCTAATGATTGTAATTAAAATCTCATGGATATGTGCTAGAAACAAATAATTGTCTAAATAAAAGCGGAAATATTTATTTTGGAATAAAAATTATAGCTATACAGAATCATAAAGGAACCTCAGCTGTTCTATAGCTCGGATCAAAAATGTTTTTAGGGGAGATTGCAATAATCATACAATTGGAGCAAATACGAAAAATACTACAGGTACAGAAAAACTGCTTATTTAGCTGCTCTAAATGAGATAGAAAGACATGAAGATTAATCCTACCAGTGTTTCTGCAGGTACAGGTTAAGCTTGCAAGAAAAATTCTAAAAATATGAGGCAAGAATTTAGGGCTTAATCAAATGCAACGCAGAAGAAAAAGTTTTAGCAATAAAAATAGATAAAGGGCAATTGGCACCTACTTAGTGAAAGCGCAATCGTCCCTTGAAGCATCAATGATTTCCAATAGGATTTCTAGCCTCTCTAATCTCAAAACTTAAAACATTCTCCCCGTGCTCAACTATCTTATCGCCAAAATAACAGTATTTCAAAATAGTATTTCCTCACATTTCCTGCTAATTTTTCTTGTAGATAATATTATCAGTCACCATAAATTAGAAATAAAAAACACAAAGATGGAAAATAAGCCTGGAAAATAGTACCATAAAAAGTTTTCAGCAACAAATGCAGTATTTATTCAATTATTATTTTCATTCAACAGTTTAAAAATATCATACATCAAAATATATATTTATACAAATACAATTCCGATCATGAAATATTTGAAGCTTATAAAAAAGTATCTTTTAAACAAACGTAATGCTCCAAAATTATAACTTAATCAACAAATGAAAAATCCAGTATTTCATCGTTTTCGGAAAAATATATGTTGTATTAAAAAAGCATGTGATTAATAATATTTAGTTATTATAAGCGCAGTAATACAAATGAATTAATCTTACTTCAACTTATTTATTTTTTTATCTCATACTAATCAAAGCATCTCTTCAATCCCAATCATTCATAAATATAAGTAAATGATAAAAAGATCATTGCAATTATCTTCGTCTAATAAAGGAATATTATTTTTAGAAATATTCAATCGTTATCAAAAAAAGGTACAAACAGTTAACACAATAGCAACTATATTTCGAAAACATAATGCGTTACAAGAAAACAGCTAACAAATTAATCATATTTTAGTTAAAATTGGAATGCAATCATTAAAATGGTTATTAAATAAATAACGAAATATAACAATCCAATCTAATTTTAATTCAAAAATAATGCTATAAGTTAGTGGATACTGCAGTCAGGAAATTGAGCTTATATTTTATCTACGAAAATATGTGATTTGGTGGTGATCCGTTTTCATCCAACAGTTTAAATCGAATCTGAAAACGATTTATTTTACAAAAATCATTCAAAACTTCAATAATATATGCATAAAAAAATGGCACATGACTAAAAATTAGTCAGCCAAAAATCAAAAATTGCTAGGCATATTTTAAAGCATTCTAGCTCATGATTTCTCATGCTTCAGATTAATACTGATAATTCCCAATTCACTCAAATAATTGATGCTTCCTGTCATTGTATATTCAACTAAAAGTGTTTTGAACAGGAAATCAATTTACTTTTCTGAACGTTTCTTTAAGTATAGCATATCAGGTCTTGTAATGGCAGCAGATAATGCAATAGGACTTGGTTCTATACACACTACGAGAAAAGGCAGCAGCTACGCAGTTATATGAATCATGTCTCTAATTGGCTTAAACCTATCCTGAAAGTTACAAGAATTATAAGCCAGAAAATGTAGTAAAACGAGTCTTATGTGAAAATCACATATTATGAGTAAAAATTATTATGATATCGTATATTAACTTAAGTTGGAGAGTAAAGATGGACTGAATTTAAACATACTCAAAGAAATGTTATAGAAAAGATTCATGTTAACATTCTTTAATAAGGAAAGTCTTTGGTATCGTCCGCAAAGCGAAGAACTTCTATCAGTTCTTTCTGTCAAAACTATACTACATCCTGAAAGGAAAAAAATTATATTTTATTGGAATGTTTTAGGATGCATGATAAAGGATTATTAAAACCAGCACTCTGTAACAATATCTGCACACGGTTTTCTTATGAATTCAAATTATTCCTATCAATTTTGTGAGGAAATATAAAAATGCCATCTCAAAACTTTTAACCTACTAGTTCATCAAACATACGGGTCAAGTAAAGTGGACCAACTTATTATTGCGTTCAACCAGAATGAGGATTTTGTAAAGTAGTTAGATGAAACAAATTTGCTAGCCAACTTGGAAGATAATGAATTCGATTTTCCGAATTCGATCAAAACGAGATAAGTAGAAGCTTTAATAATGTATATGTATCGACTTCAATCTTTCCCCTCTTTTCTCCATAAAATTAATTTCGTGATTAAAAAGTTTCTCTCTTAATCGGAATAAACATGAAATTGAAAACTGATGAGCAATGAAATCCAGCAATGTACATTTGTTCCAATTTTGAGCATGATGTCGAAGCTTTTCAATTTCTCTTATCAGTGAGCCGAACTTTCCTGAAAATTATTCCAGAATTTCAACAAAGGCATATTTATGCTGTACCTACTAAGTGATGAATTATACCAACTTTTCCTTTTCGGTGTTGAGCTTCATTATGAGTTATGCCGATGTCACAGATTTCATTGTTTTTTCTGCTATAACATCGACCGTCAATTGAACCATTTGTAAATTACTGTTGACCAGTAATTTTGATGAATACTGATTTCTGCAAGTTTATTAATAATTCATGTGAACTACCTGCTTGTTCCTGCTTTGCTTTTTGCAAATACTGACGATGGCTACTTTGAAAATCATAAACTGCGCTCAAATTTTTGACATATTGTTCCAGCAATCCTTTTGGATTTCGAAAATATATTTGCAAATCGCTTTAAAAATTCCGATTAATTTTCATTGCATTGGCATGCTTGCTACACCGCATGCAATGATTTTAAAAATCTAAAAATGCAAATTACTTAGGAAAAATTCGAAGAAAAGAGTAAATATATATATTTTTATTTCAAATCGGTTTTTAAATTCCGTCGAAATCATCATAGTGATTTTGAAAAACTGAATAATTGCAATTGAATGAGTTAGGCAAAAAATTGAGTGATTCACAAAAATGAAAATGAAATGAAGAAACTTTGGGAACTTTCCCAGAATGTGTAGATTGTCAAAAAAGAACAAACTGACTGACCTGTTTCGCTGCATTAACTACAAATGATGTAAACACATGATGTGAAATTAAACGGATATTGTTCGTTATTTTGAGATGGCGAACGAATGCATTATAGTCAATCCAATCATCTATCGCATTTCTAAGAACAAATCAAATTAAAAAACTCATAATTAGTTTCGAGCTATAATCATTTTCAAATATAATCAGTATTAAGATTAAATTTCAAAATTAAATGCCTAACAACTTTAAAATGAAAGACAACTAGACCGATTTCTCTTCAAATTATAACGCCTAAAGTATGTCTATCTAATCATTGTCATTCTTCCAACCACGGATCTTATTCGTATTCAACACTAGAACATTTTTTAAAAGTAGAGAAGAAATCAAAAATGTTGCAGTTGCCACCGATTGGATTGGATTTGATTTGAATGATACTGAAGACTATCCGTGAAGTAATCCAAGAAACAACAAAAAAAAAAATAGGTAGCAGATAGCAGTTATAAATTACGTGCAATCCTGCAGAAACGTGCATTTAATCAAAATAAAAAATTGCACGAGAGGATTTCCTAAATAAAGCTCAAATTACAGTACATACAAATATTGGATGCATCGTCCTATTGATAAATATGGGCAAGCAGACATTCTAAGAAAGCATAGTCTCCAATGTCTGCCATGAACATACAAACAGGGGTTCGGAATTACGTGCAGTTCGGTAACAAAGGAATCAATGTTTCCCAGTCACAATCAAAGATATGATAAAAGAAATTTCTTTAATTTTTAAAGAAAAGCGAATTGAAAAATTAATAGTATTCATAATACAGAAATGTTTGTCTCATCGCTACAGAATTAGTAATTAAAATTACTGAGAAAAGGATAATTTGGTTGAGTTTATGGCGAAAATGCAAAAAGCCATTGCCGAGATCAGAGTAGCAAATAAAATAGTCAAGATATACACTACAAAGGATGATAGGTACATTAGTTGCGTGTTATAAAAATATAATAAAGCAGTAAAAGAGGAGTTATGCAACATCATCGATTATGCCAGAAAATGTAGGACATAAGCAGCTACTGCCTTGAAACTTCTAATCCTTTTATTATCTGATTGCGATTTACCGTATTATCAATTAGAAGAGATAAGAGTATGGAAATAATGATTAATAAAGATTAAAATGGTAGCAACTATGAGATCAATATCTATTAGCAGTAACTCAGGGAAAGGTTTTTATCTTACTGAGAGTAATTTTGAAATTAAGACTTGGGTTATAATTAAGGAAAAGACTTACTTGGATTAACAGAATAAGAAAGAAGGTTTTAAGAATATATGGACGATAGATTCACTACTCTAGATAACAAAATGATTGGGCTTGGCCATAAAGAGAAAGGAGTATCAGAACCCATCCTCAGGAATTGATATCATCAGTACCTAAATCTGTATCAATAATGGCCCTCATTGCTGATAAAATTTGGCATAAAAATTTCCTTGATTATTATTAGAAGTGGAGAGATTGAATGATAGCTTGGTCAGGTCAGAAATGAAGCAGCCATAAGTTCTAGTTATAAACTTAATATTACTTTTATGCTGGTGATTAAAAGACATAATTTTAGTAATTTTTCAAACAAACTTATCCAAATCGGCTCTTTAACTTCTTAAGATACACATGTCTCCTAAATTCATCAGCTTAAATCTCAAAAATCCGATAAGGACAATTTCTAAAATTTATCACTCTATTGACGATGAGCATTAATAACCCTATCAGAATAAATGTTATTATTAATCCTTGCAAATATGTTGCTCAACTTTGTAGATTTATTTTGTTGTGTCAAATTACTAAGATGAAATTGTTTAATAATATAAAAAATCTAAAGTGCTACTTCGTTTATTTGAAATTTTTACAGCTTGAGAACAAAATGACCAGAAATTGAAGATTAATTGACACTGTAAGAAAACATTTCAATTCAGAACATTTGGTACGGCTTGGATTCTCCATACTTTTATTTTTGTCTTTTTTTTCTTTTCCTAAACATTTCTCATTTACTGGATTAAAAACATTTTTTGTTCATTAATAAATTGGCTGTGAAATTGATTCATTAAACATGTTAGTCCTTCCAGAAATATAGTACTTTTCGTGAACCAGTCATGAAAGGTGGCGTGAATTGTCATATGCGATGAATCAAAAGTGTTTTGTCATTATCAGGTTTCATTTCCTGATCTATGAAGATTAAGAAAAAAAAGTTAAGTTATAAACTGAGTCAGTGATTTTGAACTTTTTGCAAGTCCTCATAGATTGAAAGTCATCAGGAAAAATCGGAAAAATTTCTTTGAGGAATTTCCAGCAATTATTCCGTGATTTCAAAAGGAATTTTGTATTTCAAACTTGTTAAAACTTGTGTATCGACAGCTTGGAATTTTTGATTGGTAATTTGCAGTATTTTTTCGGAATTAAAAAATTGCCTTCTTCTTGTCTTTGCCTTTAAAAAAATTGAATAATATTGCTAGTATCATGTTTTCGATGATCAGTATATCCAGCTAAACTCATAAAGCTGCGCTTTTCAAACTATATATTGTGTATACGATTATATCATCATTATTGACTACCAGTTTTCCAATTTTATATAGAAAATTAAGATTGTATTCACTGTAGTAATGTTATTGCACATAATTCAATAAATATATCATTATGCGCTCTTGATGACATGGAAGAAAAGCCAACTGATCGGTTATAAGATGAAAAAAGTAATTGACAACCAACGCTTACTTCTGAGAATTTTTCAAGTTTAAATGCATGATGCATAAGGTAACTTTTTGCCATTTATATTTGGAAGAACATTTGGCAAAATTTGTAAGAAAAAGTTGGTTAGTATCTTTTATGCTTATTAAATTACACATTCCGCATATTAATGATCACCAAGAAAAAAATATGAGAATTCAAGAAAACGAATTTTGAAAATTAGTAAGAAATCGATATTTTTTTAAATATACAAAATCGATAATAGGAAAATATGAGTAGTTAAAAAATATACTACACAATTAATGTTTCTTTTAAATCTCCTGATTTTTCTTTTCCAGCACATCAGTTTTGAAAACCGGAATAAAATTAGATCAAATTTGTTTGGAATTTTTGGTGCGAAACTTTTAGAATTACTACAAGTTGATATTTTAAAGAAAATCCCCAAACATATCTTCCCATACTGTATCAATCAGGTAACAGGCGAAAGTAGTTATCAAAGTGAAACTTTTGAAGAATTTAGAAAAACATAATATTGCGACACTTTGAAAACGACACCAAATATATTTTGTTGGAAATTCTGCTCTATCCTGTTTGGATCTTAGGGTAACTTCGGCAATTAAAATACCGTAAACAAAGGTTAAGCGAAGTGAGAGCCACAAAATTCATGTAGTAAGTTATATATTATTATATATAGTTTAATTTATTGTGTCATACATACATTTAACTATCAAGATGACACCTATAAAAGATTCGATGTGTTGAACTTCTCTAGATAATTTGATGAATTATAGTTTTCGTAACTAGAAACTTTCCAAGTTGTACTTTTTTTTTAAATAAGAAATACTTAATGAGCTTAAAGCAAATTTTTGAATTTTTTGAGATAAGTGAGAAAAGCTGGTAGAACAATATTCGGATATTTCGATAGCTAATATATTTGATTATAATTCAATACCGTTAGATAAATAGAACAAAGTCAAGTAATGTTCAAACAAATTTTTGGGCGAAAACGAAAAAAAGCTCTGTAAATAATCAGAGTGAGAAGAAAAGAGAATTCTTTTCGAATAAATTTGTTGTATATAAAATGTATAAAAAAAATTAAATGGGTCTAAATTTCATCAAATTACTTTCATTTAAAATAAAGTGGGAAGTTCAAGCGTTAGGCTATGTCGAAGGTAAGACTATGTTACTAACAGATGCAAAACATATATATATATATTTTCTTGTCTGAATTTTATTGGATGAAATCGACAAAAGCTTGAGAACTTATCAAATTTACTGTGTTAACAAATTTGTTTTTCGGATGAAATATTTCTTGACTTTCATAGAAGAAAATCAATATATTTGGTAAAAAAAAATCGAACTGGAAATTGCTAAGCAATTGAAAAAACATTGAAAGAAATAAAAGGAATTGAATAGCATATCTCATAGTTCTCAAAGTTGATTAAGACTAATAAAAGAATTACAAGATTAAAAATTAATATATTGCCGAAAGGTATCATGAAACACCATAATCAATAAGTTACATATGACAAATATTCATATATTTTGAATTGTGGAAATATACTTACAATTAATTCGTCCCCAAAATTATTTTTATTATTTATGAATTTAATCTTGCTTGACACATTATAAGTTAGTATATTATTGAGAAAATGATTATTGATTATCATCAAGTTTACTGTACAAGAGTTCCACAAGGGCTAAGCAATAAATTGAGAAAAACTTCATTAGTTCTTCTAATTTTCCATACATGAACAAGGTAATCTAGTTTCACTAGATTCTTCAATTCTAATTTTTAATCATATATTATTAGATATATCTTGTTGTTAACACCTTTTAGAAATGGTAGTAGGATAAATCGATCCGAACTTCATTGAGTTTATACTAAACTACAATCCTTGTTATCACTGTTATTAATGAATGATATTTTTCCATGCTATGATTTAAGCAAATTTCGAAAATTATGATGAAATCTGAATTATTAAGTAATAAAAAATAAATTAATGTGAATAAAATGATACAAATGATACATAGAAAGTAGCGATCGAAAATTTCATTTTACAAAAAAAATTTTTTCTCTTTATTTTTTTGTTTTTTTCTCCCTGAATAGTTTTTGTTTCTCATTACACATTGCAAGATCCATGCTTATTTCCCAATTTACCGAACGCGTTATTTTTGAAGGAACCAAAACCACGTCGAATACCGTAATTCATTGATTTCGTTCGACTGACACTTTTCTTCACTGGATTTAAAGGTTAGGTATCGTAAGTGTCGTAATGCGCGCCGTATCCTGAGCTATCATTACATGATGATGCGGAGCTTGTTTCGGAATTGAATTAATTGAAATTTTTCTGGAAAAGAATCAATTGGTGTGATTGCTTGAGAAGACTTGATTTCAAAATTTCCGAAAGTTTCAACAGTTTTCCAATAATTTGAATATATTATGATTATTGAAATAAATCAATGACCAGTGGTTTGAAAAAAAGTTAGTGATCTAGCAACTAAATATATTTGCTGAGTAATATTTTTGAATATACAAATTAAATTAATCAAACTGCTCAATTTTCATCAAATCATTAAATTAATTTGAATTAAATAATTGACATCGAACTAATTAAAGAAAACAAATTAAACGATCGAGATAATTAATGAAAAATATTTAATGATGTTATGATTAAATAAAAACTGAAAAGGCATATTAAATATATTTTAATATGCCAACATTTCATAATAAATAATCATTATTCATTTAATTAAAAAATCGATTTATTTCATCGAAAATAATTTGTAAATAAGAATTAACTTTTAAATAAAATTAGATAAAAAGTTAATATGTTAAAATATAATGAAATTTTTGAATAAAAAAAATTTATACCAAATATTGATCAAGCAAAATGATATGAAAAATAACGAATAATAGTGATGAATGGAGATAATCAATATTTGAATAAACTGAACAATAAAAATTTATATCTTACTTCGATGAAATAAATGATTCAATTTTGCCATCACCACAAATATCCCTTCGAGTTGGCATATCTTCGTAAAATCGCGGTGTTGATCCAGTTGTTTTTGTAGCTGATAATAAGACTGTTGAACTGCTGTAGTGAATTGGCGATTTCTGAAGTTGTACTAAAATTAAAAAAATTATTTTATTGGAAATTTTAGAACAAATAAGAAATAAATGGAAAATAATTCAAATCATGTATATGATGAATATTCTTTTATGTTGAAAATATGATACTGTGTTGAAAAATTAATTTAAATATTGAAAAGAATTTTAACAATGAATTTCCAATTTAGAAAGTTACTAAAAGGAAGAACTATAATTCTGATGAACTTGCTGAAATACTTCTTTTTTCCTAGCTGCAAGATTAAAGGAAGAAAATATGAAACTCGAATTTTATGAAATATGAAGAAAAGTAGATCAAAAATTCCATGATGTTTCATTTTTTTTAGTAATTTGAAATGTGTGGAGAGAAAAAAGAAGCTCGAACTTTTGAAATGATTTACCAGTCTAAACATTCATTGTTTTTGAAATTGTTTGGTTCGATTTCTTTCTAATTTATGTCTATTATATGTGAAAACTTTTTACAATTTTATAAAAAAAATTTGTTTGAACCCAAGTACTGCAATAACTTTTGATAAATTTCTTATTGATTGGATACAGAAAAATATTTTAGCATGGATAGTTGTAAAATTTCTCAAATTTTTCAAAATCAATTTTAATACCCCATTTTTTTTTCATTTTTAGTTTTTTATCGTATTTTCATTATTTTCATTTTTCATCTTTTCATGTATGTATACACATATACATATCATTTTTTCTTTTTTTTTTTTTAATTCTATCATATTTTCATTATTTTACAGTTCATTTTTGTAAATTTTAATCCCCAATTTTGAATTGAATATTCATTTAAGAAGAATAAATGATTTGATATTGCAAAAATTAAGAAAATTTTCGAATTTTTTTCTCGATTGCTTTATTTTAATTGTTTCCTGAATTAATTGGCAATTTGAATAAATACGATGCAATCAAAGTTTTTGTCCTAATTTTCTCTCATTTTTAATTTCATAATCGAATATGGGGATGTAACATAGAGACAATAACTAGAAAATTTTATCCCTCTTAAACAAATTACAGCGATCAATTGCATTCTTTAACAAAAAAATTTTGTTCTTTAACGAAATATTCTTTACCAAATAAATTTTCTTCCAAGAAAGATTAGAAAAGCAATGAAAAAAATTACAGGAGTTTAAAAGTTATTCATAATAGAATTAATATGATACTACAGTAATTCATCGATGATGATCATATTTTATTTTTATGTTAATGGTAGAATCAAATTTAAAGCTATATAAAAAAATCAATTATAAAATTATATAACAAAATAAATTAAAAAAGTATTTAACAAATAAATTACGAAATTATTTAACATAGAAATTGCAAAACTATTTAACAAAATAAATTATTAAAAAATTTTTTTGTTGAAGTCATTCACTCGCATCACCAATGCGGTTTGGAGAATTCTTTTAGGGATGATTTTCTTTGTCCGAATCATTCGAAGAATAAATTCCCGAATCTGTTAAATTTTCTTTCTTTTGCCGTCGACGCCGAATTTCCGCTCTGATCAATTCCTATAATTTTGGAAAAAAAAAACGATTAGAAGCAATTAAACTGCAAAAATATCAAAAAAAAAAAAAGAAAAATGATATTAACTGATTACATTACATGCAATTCCAACTTTTGAACAAATCATTATTTTAATCAAAATTTCGTTTATTATATTTTAGAAATAACTAACAAATTCCAGTAACCATCTTCTCATTTCGTCTTCTGCTTCGTTACGTCGTTTTCGTGCATCACACGAGCAATTACGTGAACAATGCGGCGTTGACGTAAAACTTCTTTGATGCAGAGGTGGTTCGGGACGTCTGCATTTTGATGCGTCTGGTGTTCTGCTTCCAGGATGCTGCTCAATTCCCTTCATTGATATCTTATTAAATCTTACGAGAAGTACAAATATGACACTATGAATGACTTCTATTTTTTTTAGTAATAAATCTAAGCAAGCTTGGATTCTATTTAACTCGAAACTCCTGCCTATCTCAGGTATTTTGATGGTCAGTGCTCCGCCTTCAATTTGTTTTCAAGCGATAACATTTGATCTCATATATATTTTCTCAAATCGATGATCCAAAGAAGGAGGAGATAATGTCCATCTGCTTGATGAAAGGAAGTTAAATTGTCGTTCAACTAACAGATATGGCGATTATGACCTGATCTCTTGACCAGAAGAGTTCTTGAAATCGTCAAATATAATTAACTCATCGTGAATTTTATAATCCTTTCGATGATGAATTACAATGGTAGAAACTAAAACTGCTGCAATATGAAGAAATATGAAGTGACTTCAATTATTCTCTTCATGGGAATTAACATTTAATTAGGTAGATTTGAAATATGAAATTGTTGAGCAAACACGTATTTAAATACTAAATATCATCAATGCATTCATTTATATCGTACTGAAAATCACACACCAAAAAAAAAAAAAAAAAAAAAAAAAAAAAAAGAAGAAAAGAAAACACAAATCGAAGACTGCAAAATATCATAAACATCCCATGAATAATTGATCATAAGTCAATTCCCCAAAGGAATTGATTTTCTTCATTTATTCATTAAATTAATAGTAGTTCTGGAATCAGAACTATGAAAGTTTTGATAAAAGATTTTGAGAAAATGAATTACTAATTCAATGCAATCATCTTTGACCGCTTTTTTTAGCCATTTCAATTAAAATTGGAATTGATATTAGAAGCAAAGTATGTCCCATAAATGCAATCCTATTAATAGTATGATGATAAAAGTGATAATGATTTGCTTACTGAAGAAATAATCAAAAATTATCGAATTTTCGGGAGTTTGGAATTGCATAACTTCCTTTAGCGACTTTCACTTTCATATAGTATATAAATATAAATTTTGTCCATAAATTCTCCCCTAAAAAATTTTTTTCTTGAAAATGGAACTTTCTCCAAATCTATTGAAAAAAGAGAGAGAGAAGGAGAAAGAGATCTATTCTATCTAACAGATTTTTATCTTAAAATAAAGATTTTAAGCGTAAAAAATAAGAATTAAAGAGTTTTTCATTTAGAAATAAAAAAGAAAAAAAAAGAAGTGTCAAAATTACGATTCAGCAACAAAAATAACAAAGATCCAACCAAAATAAGCAAATAAATTGAAACAAACATACTAATTTGATCCAAAGTCACGCCGTAGAACGTATATTTTGAGTAGTTGCTATAAAATTAATAGCTCCTAATAAAGAACCATTATCTAAAGTATTCAAACCTAAAACCGTAGTATCTAAAGACCAGAATTGTCTTGTCATTGTCTTGAATTGTCAACCAGACCTTCAACTCTAGAATTTGATGAAAAGTTTCGTTTCCTAAACAAAAATTTTAATTCTAAATAAAAAATGTATATCCCATATAAAAAATCAATTTTACCATGATAAAAAATTCTAAAAACTTCATACGAAAATTTAAATGCAAATTTTGTGTAACCAAAATCTCAAAACAGCTTCCAGCAAGCAAATTTATATTGCTTTTTGCAGGTGAAAATATTTCACGACTAATATTTGGCTAAAATACTTCTGGAAATTGAATTTTAAAAATTGTGGTTACTCAAAATATATAAAATGCAATTAATTCAGTTCTTAAAATTAAATATGAATTTCACGATACAGGATATAAATACATGAATTTTATTAATTATTTTCTTCAAATTTTATTGCTGATCCTGCTGTATCATTAAGCTATGCTACTCTCTCAGTGATAGAAAATTTGAAAAAATTTTGAAGTGTATGATTTAATTTCTAATCTCTTTGTCATTCATCTCACCAAATCAGAAATCTATCATAATGAAAAGATTTCAGAAATCTTTTAATACGATCAGAATTCGATCCCTTTATTGCGATTTGGACGATTTGAATATTGAAAATTTTTTAAAAACTTAGCAAGTCTATTCCAACCTTCCAATAATCAAAGAAGTTTTTTTTTTTTATAAATATTCATTTGAAATAAATGGATTCCTTTTCTCATATTATATTCTAATTGAAGAAAAATAATTAAACCTTTTAAAGCAAAAGAAGAAAATTAAGCAGCACTAGTTAATAATGAGCTATACATCTGATTTATTTGATTAAATGCCGAATATTTTCATTTTAACCTATTTATTTACCCACTTAAATTCATTTTCTGTTGAGTTCATTAATTGCTTTTATACTGGCGATATCGAACACCGACAACGGCTACTTCTGAACATTTCATTTATTTTTCTCAGGAGTTCAAAGGTAAATGCCGCGATTAGTGCAATTTCAATCTAAAAAGTTCTTCAAAATCTGGAAAAAATTTCATAATTGTACAGGAAATTTTCATATCAGTAGTTCATGGTAGTATTTTCATATCAGTAGCTCATGGTAGTATCAAAGACATATATGAAAAAATTTTTGACAAAATATAGCAAAAGAATTTCAGCTTATAAATTTTGAATTTTTTCAATAAGATTTTGTTTTCAAACGTAATTAGATGGTAAATTATGATTATCTGGTGACCATCATTCATTCTACTTCTTTTTTTTTTTTTCAATCGTTTTAATCGCCGACCTTTACTTGGGAAAATCTTTAAATAATTAAAATACCTTGCCTTAATACTTTGATCTGTTACGTACCATATCTTTTTCTGGATATAAATTTCAATTATATGCAAAAATTTTATGAATTTCATGAAATTTATTAAGATATTGCTGAGATGTAATTATGTTAATAGATAAAAGTGCTTCTTTATAAACTACAGAAATTGTAAATAAATTTTTAAAAGATTTTATGAATTGAAATAAAGTCAAATACTGCTAAATTAATGGAATGGAAATTCCGGTATCGATTCCGGATTGCTTTCTATTACAACAGTTTTACTATGCCTAAAGTGCCTAAACTGTAACCTTGTTACTCTAAATTGCGATTGCAAATGCATTCAAATCAAGAATGAAATATTTAGGTCAAGAATTTCGAAATCGTTTTTTCTCACAGATTAATTAGCAGCCACACCTTAGACTTACTCTCTTCTCTTTTCAAGAAATTGTAAATCATTGAGAAACATTGTCGCGTCAACATGAAATGTCACTTCTGCATATTATCCCATAATTACTTGTCGTGCGATTACGAAACAATCCATTTTCAATTATATCGAATGGATTTGTCGCTGCACTTTTGTTTTGGGCACATCGAGATTTTAGTCAAAACGATTAATTTCAATGTCAGAAATTCAAAATTTATCAGAAATCAAAAATGTAATGAATTAAATTGTTGCTTATTTTCGACTTCATTCCAATTCAATTCCAATTAACAGCAACATCTTTTTACTTTTGCAAATGATTCACTGTTCGTTGATTACTTATAACTGTTGTAAGTACTTCATTTTATCAACTCAATCAGACAAAGATCATTTTATGGATCAAAATGATTGATTTTATAAGCGTTGCCGTTAAAATTAGAAATAAAATGACATATTCTAAGAACATCTGTTTATCAACAATTTTGGATTGACCTCTGCTTTTTTATCTATGCATTCACTCAAGATAACATTTCAGTTAATTTGTATTTAATCCTACTAAGTTTGTTTGAATTTAAAAAAAAATTTTTGACTTAAAAAATGGATGAAGATATTCAAGAATTTCATCATAATTCATTATATTTAATAATGAAAATAATGCAAATTATTTTCGGAATTCCTTCTATTTCCATGCTCCATACTTTATTCACTACTTGATTGCATACACTTCTGCTCACTGAAGTCATTCCCATATATCTTATCAATTTATCAGAATATTTCATTCAACTAAATAATTATTCATTTTGATGTATTTTCTCGATGATATCAATATTATATTTAAGAATTGCCATATTTGTAACATATTCAAAGTCAAATATTAAAAGTTAAAGTGAGAAAAAAGTACATAATGTTTTTGTTTACTATCATAGTTACTGTCCAAATCATACATTGTAATTCATTCTTAAAACGATCATAAAATTTGTTGGAAATCATACTTTATAACCTTTCAATAAATCTTATAGTTTGGAAGTATGGTCATAAATTTGTAACTGTCAGATAAATGATTTGATTAGTTTAAAACAGAATTTCACTAAAAGCAAATAAATAAACATAGAATATACTTCATGCATATTTTAAATGACATTTTTAGAAATCATTATATATACATTTATTTATTTATTGTTAGATTGATGCAATTAAATGATTCAATTTCCTTTACTGCAAAATCAAAGAATTAAATACAGGGAATTGAATATAAAAATTGAACTAAATAATGAATCATATATAAGTTATGATTGAAAAGAATGACCGAATAGTAGGACATGTGGGAATTTGAACAAAGAATATAGGAAATAAAAAATAATCAAAAATAGGGAATAAAAGAAATTGAAATTATTTCAGTATTCTAAAAAATATAATTATTACATTATCTGAACAATACAGGGAGAAAATAAATTGAAATTAACACTAAATGTACAAATTTTAACATTTAATTTAAGCATACTTTTGTTAAAGAATTTTGATTATATTTGCAGCGTGTGTTAATCTAAAATTTCTTTTTATTTACAAATATTTTTTTAAACTCATTTTCCATGAATCGTTACAGCTTCTCGCATTTTTGCATTGACAAAATCAAAGATTAACTTTTCAATATAATTTTTCACGACTATTGTGACTGAAAAATTATCAGAAATAATTTTACAATAGCACTTTTGCCGCAATATGGTTTGCAGGAATGCTGAAATTTAGAGAAAAACTACTTGAATTTAGAGAATTTTTGGAAAAAAGTGTGTAAGAAGCTGCTATAGAAAAAAATTTCAATCTATTTTAGATCGGAAATCATTAAATAAATATAGAAGCAGTTAATCCATTAACCTAACTATTGTAGCTAAATCGCCGTTTGAATAAGAAATAAGATAAATAAATATAAGTGTAGTTTTTCTAGTTCATATTTTAATCCTTATTCGACCCAGTATTGAAGTATTTTTTCCATTAGAATACACCTAAACAAAAAATTCTCATATTCTTTGCAAAGCTGAACTTTAATCTATGCATTAAGAATTATTCGATTCTTACAGGTAGTATGTTCTGTTATATCTGCTTCATTAAGGGGAAATTTTGCATGCAATGTCAAAAATAATGCAATTTCTATTAAAAACCCATAATATTTTTACCCAGCAAGCTATCTACAAATATTTTTTTTGGGGGGTATATTGATACTACTTTTATATACTAATTAAGATAATATCCAAGAATAATTACTTCTTTTGAATGCTGGATGTAAAAAAAGTAGAAAAGAAACTTAATAAATGAAGTAAAATTGAGAAAAAACTACAAAGATAAAAAATAATGGAGCAAATTCAGATGATAATTATGCTTTGAAAAAATATAAAATTAGTAATTCATAATATATGAATATGGACATACCAAATAAAAGATATAATCAAAAATATTAGTAAATGGCTGAAGAATTATGATGATGAAAGATGAAAGATTGTTTTTCTCTATTACTAGAAAGTTTATATGTAACATAGCAGTTTCATTCATTCGCACAATAAGGGCTCAAACAAAAATTGAATATATGGCTACACGAACAACATATGATAACGACCAGTTTTTGAGTAAATTATGAATCAATACGTTGGAACTGAATTATTATGGAGCAAACTGCAAGCATCACAGGACAACAGAATGAGGTCTTATTTCATGCATTTCAGTACCCGATTCAGGAGCTTGAAACTGTTGCATCGAAGACAAACCGGTATTATTATGTAAGAGTCCGAATGTTGGTGCATGTACTTCATTGCCAACTTCGATAGCATCATTTGCCATAGAAATATTCCGGACAACTTCGCTTCTATATCTTGCGGAAAGTGCCACACTTCCTTGATTATTAACATCTGACCGTACAGCATTCTCGACTTGAGATTGGATGTTAAGCAGTTCTTCTGCTATTAGATTTTTCAAATCGTCATTACCAACTATTTTCGACAATTGTTCATCTGGAAACAATGATTTCATAACTTTAAAAATACGGAAAATTTTTAATATTTATAAAAAACGAAAAAAGGAAAATTTTGTCTATTGAAAGACCTCACAGCACGACTATTTTTTGACAGGCTGATTATCTATATTTTCTAAAATTTTCTTTTAACCCAATCATTATTATTTGCCTGATGGGAAGAAATAAAAAATATGCAATCATTAATTACTTTGGCAACGATTTATTCTTGTGATAATCATTTCATTAATAGCATCTTAACCAATTACTGATAAATTCGACTAGTAAAATGAAAAAAAAAAAATCATGAATTTTTAACATGAATTTTTGATCTATGTCAAAAAAAAGCAAATTCAACCTAGTAATTCCAGTATTTTTACGATTAATTTTTACGAAGTAAAAACTATAAATAAAATCTTGAACTTACCGACAATGAAATCAATCCTTCGTTTTACTATACCAACCATCATATCCATATCATTCAATCTCGACTGTAAACACGATACTTGCTCTTGCAAAAGCTCGATTATCTAAATGGATCTCAATTATCCAAATGAATCTTGACAACAGAAAACAAAGCTCAAAATTATATCTATAAAATGAACAAAGTGATTAAATACCTGGAAATAACATAGTCACAATGAGCTAACCTCATTTGAAGCTTTCATAGTCATATGGCTACCTGTGCCATAATTTATTTGCGGACGAATCAATCCTGCAATGCAAAGAATGCATTACGAAATGAAGCTGCTTCCATTACTTTTCCAATATTCATATTATATCTCCAGGTTGGGGAATAAAATGACTGACTGATTTGGAAGTTAAGCTAGAGCTATTACAGATTTCGACTAAAATTCCGAATTTGACTTATGATAAAGTGCCAAACAGGGCTTTACTGGATATTTCTACATAATTAGATTACACCTCTAATATTTCCCAATATTAATTTTCAATAAATTTTGAAAACAATTTTAAATTAAGAACCGTGCTATTAAGTTATATTCTAATTACCTTTTTCAACAATGTTACGATCTGAAAGCGTATCCACAATTTTAGCGACAAATGATTTGGAATCACCATGTTGCTGCTTATTTTCAATAGTATTATACAACATTCTTCCTGGCGATGAGAATTGTTTTGTTGAATATGTTTGTTTTGATTTTTCCATAACAGTTTTCGTTTCAATTGCACCTTTCGTTCGATTTGGATGTACCATTCCAGTGACTGTTATATTTTCGAAATTTGTAACATTGAGAGTTTGCGGTGCTTCAAACTTCTGTAAATTTCATAATTTCAAACTTTTGCAGAAAATCATGAATTTCTGAATAAATGACATATAAATTATTAACTTATTGCATAGTTATGCAATATTGCGCATGGTGAGTTGATTTTTTTTATTTGAACACTGCCACTGGGAGGATAAACAAAATGAAAAGTATTTCTGGCAGAAAAATATATTACACTTGTCAAAAAAACGACTGAACAGTAAATATTTTGAACTAAGTGAATAAATGACGAATCTGTAGATAATAGTGATCTAAACAAAAAAGTTATTCTAAGAAAAAAATTATACTTTGGGTGATTTGATATGTAAAGCGTATTGAATTAAGGAATGCGCATCAGCTACTGGTGGATAACGCATTAAATATTGTAATGTCGTGCTATAATCTTCATCGATAACTGAAAACATGATCTTAAACTAATATTTATTGAAAGTGTTATGAATATATTATGTGCAGAAGAACTGATCAATTAAAATTTAAGTACTTTTCAATTTATTCATAATAATAAGTATACAAATATATATATCCTCTTTATGTAAGAAGAACATATATA
>JAOVVO010000049.1:0-227083 GCA_028564675.1 Onchocerca lupi
CACACACACACATACACACACACACACACACACACACACACACACACACACACACACGCATACACAAACATACACACACATTTATATACGTATGCACACAGACAGCTATCACCGAACAACCTTTCCCAATCGATCGGTATTGTTTCCATTTTCGAGATAGTTTTGTAACAAATTTTAGAATTGAAAACAGACGGGCAGGGTGTTTAGTTGTGCTATTTCATCGCAAATCGGCAAAGATCCGAAGTTCAAGGTTAAGTGGTAATTGACGTGTAGAATCTCGCAGACTAACTCGGAGGGCTTAGAAAGATTAAGCTTGTGTAATAAATCCAGATAATTGAGCAGATAACAACCTACCGAATGTACTTTTGCAAGAAAAAAAAAATTAAATGAGCTGGATTTAATTGAATATAGCATAAATTTAAATTCTAACAATTCGATCCATTCACTATTCACAAAGTGGACGCAGGACAACTTCGCTTGACCTTTGGCATATTCAAAATCTAGAATTCGCTGCCACTGTATTTGGAATTCCGGAGATGTACTTATTACAAATCTCAACTGCGCTTCCTTACATATATTTTCGATGTTTATATCAATGTTGTTTGCATGTAAATTACATTCAAAATTTGTTGCTAATTATGGAAGAAAAGTTTCTGTCCACAGTTTGCATGATTTCATGAAATTTGACATACTTCTTTTCACGCCGATGTTAAAATAGCTTCTTTTTCCCACCACTTCTGCAGGATCGATTATTCCTCAATACCTTGATGTTTGTGTTTATGTTTCTTTTTTTTTTCTCCGTTTTGTTTCAGTTTTCTTGAACTATCTTGCTTCACTCTTTCCCGATCCCACTATCTCCATACTCACTCTCTTTTTGGGTAGTCCAAGCAAAAGTGTTTTCTCCTCAAGATCCGTTTTAGGCCATTAAAAAAATCAAATGAAGAAAATGTATCTCTCATAAGCAAAATTTCCATTTATAATTATGTGAAATTTATTTTCTTTGGGTGATTTTTCAATAGTATTTAAAAATTTTTTTATTGAATTCGGGAAAGTTTCTTGGATAAGATTTGTTGATTATGCATCGCGTCACAATCTTGTTGCATTGCTGTATTCTTTTTACTTATTCCGATGTGGCAAAGATCCTTTCTGGATTCCAAACTGATCAGTTGTGTCCTCGTCAGCTGTGTCTTGATTCCACTGGTTAACTTGAAGCACACGTTAATGACAACTGAGTGTGCAATCCATACAGGAAAAATGTCGTCTTATTTAAACTGAAAAAAATTCAATCAATTCAACCTTCTAACTTAAACAGGATTTTTCATTATTTTTTCTCTACGTATTTGATTTCATTTAAATTCCTTTCTAATTTTTCCTTCTAATCTCTTTTGTTTCTTAATATTAATATTCCTTTCGCATTCATGAAAAACTTGTAAAATTATAACGGTAAGAGAAAGCTGTTATTTGTTATTGAGAGTTGTAAAAAAGTTTGTGCTTGTTTTTATTTGGTTTTCCGCTTTTTTTTTTCTGAATTTGATTATAAAGCAATTTAATATATCGCCGGAGCTTCTACAAGACATGCGAAAGAAATGATAGAAATTCTAGTGACAGTTTTATAATTTCATTGTGGGCTGAATATGTGTTTGTGATTTATCGACAAAATTTAACTGTTGATGCATTAATGAAGTTTTGTTTTCCAGCTGAATGTAAACATTTGCTTTTTATTAATTAAAACTAGTAGATCCGTTTGAAATCTATAAAAATTTTCTGTTCCGCACTTTTTTGAAATTCAGATCTTATTTTGGTAAGAATGGCAACGTTGCTACATGGGATGACGTGATTATGCTGGGATGAGTCAAAAAGGTGTATTTTTTCAATAATTTCGAGGAACTATCGCCATGCAACAATGGGACCAAAAGAACTTAACTCCGTTCAGCAGGTAAGTTCCTTTTTCGATGAAGAAAACATGATAAAAACTGCGTGCAATAGATGAGCTGCTTTTTCATTAATGAAAACTTGGCAAGATTTCGTAATTCCGTTTTTGGTACTCTGTGCGGATGTAATCCATATTGATATTCATTCAAAATAGAGAAATACACAATATTGCAACTTATGTGTGTATCATTATTTTTGATTGGGATGCTGTTTACAGGAACTTTTTGAAGCAGTGAGACGAGGCGATGCGCAGAAAGTGCAGACATGGCTATTAAGTAGACGGAACAAGCGACCACGGACACCGCTGAAGTAAATTTGCATTCTTTCTTTTTCCTTCTTTTGGGATATTTTAAAACAGATTTTCAAATATTATAGATTAATGAAGATTTTATAATATAGTTGAGAACCTCATTATCCATCTGTTAGAGTCGGAAGAAGGATACCGTAAAGATAAGAGTCGGAAGTAAAGGATTTTAAACACAGTAATAATTTCTCCAAAATATTATAGCTTTTTGCGTGCATCGACATCACATTCACCATGGCTGTGTTCGATTGTCGATCCTTCGAACGGTTACACAGTGTTACATCTTGCCGCTTTACTGGGACATAAAGAAGTACAATTAACCCATCTCTTAGAACTTTCTTATCTTAATTCTTAATTCACTAATGCTTTATATTAATTCATTACTACCATGTCTCTCGCGAATTTGATTTTTCAAGGTGGTCAAAATCTTACTGAGTGTTGATTCGCAAATGGTTCGAATAAAAGATCGGCGAGGATGTTTACCAATACACTTGGCAGCATGGAATGGCCATGTTGAAGTGCTGCAGGTAATCAGCATTGACGATACAACTATCTATCAAGCATATTTTTGGATTTAGAATCTTAGTCGAATTTATCTTAGAATTTAAGTCTTAAAACTTCGCATTTACATAAATTCCAGACTTTAATTAACGCTGAACCAAATACTATTGATGCAGTTAACAACGCCAAAGAATCGCCTTTGCATCTTTCCGCACAACACGGTCATGGAAAAGTCGTAACTCTTTTGCTCGCTGTATGTTTTGATTTGAATCTTCATTGGTCTGAATTGAAAAAGAATACAATAAACTTATCACTTCTGAAGTAAAACACTTGAAAATTAAGTGGAATAAAATCCTATATCATAAAGACATTTTACAGAAACATGCAAACCCCAGGATGAGGAATGCACGTGCTGAAACTGCTTTAGATGTAGCTGCACGACTTGGGAAAGCTAATGTGTGTCGGTTACTCATTTGTAACTGCCCGGAACTAGCACTGCAGGTTAGATTTTCGTTCGGAAACATTAATATTATAAATTTAGTTGATTAACTCGTTTTGGAATGTTTTTAAGTGAACTCACTTTAGAGTGCATCAGAGTGCATTACCTTAGATCCAGGAAGATCACGACATTTAGCTCAAGTTGTGTATCCATTACATGCTGCTGCTCGTCATGGTCACATTGATTGCCTTCAAATACTTTGTCATTCCGGTTTCGATCTTGACTATGTTACTGAAGAAGGTAGTGCATTACATGTCGCAGCATTGTTTGGAAAAGTCGAGGCTGTCAAGTTGCTGCTTGAACAAGGTTAATCATATATGGCTTGTTTTTTTGTTTTTGTCATTTGAAAGTTTTTGGATAGAAAATAATTTCGGTTTTTCTGTGTTCTTTGTGGGGTGTAGTTCATTTTAGTAATAGTAATAATTTTATCTATTTTACAATTTTTGTGATTTTCTAACGCTGTAGGCATCAATGTTGATACTCGTGATGGACAAGGGCGTACTGTACTAGAAACTTTAGCAGAGCACGAAAACGAAAAAGCTTCAGATCTTACACAGGTGATACAGAGCCGAGAAGGATGGTCAGAATGTCGCAAGCTTGTTGAAGGTTCCTTTTGGTTTTATTTTTGACTTTGGTTCTATGTTGCTAGGTTGTTTTCTGAGACTTATCAATTTAAATATGCACTAATTGCTAGCAATTTATAGCTTACATACGAAAACATAGGGATCGTCAGAGTGACAAAATCAATGTAGAGAATTCGGTCTACTTGAATTTGCCCTTCTATTCGAAGTATGGTTCCAATCCAAAAGATGTTGTTTGGAAACCGATACCGGAATTATCTACAGGTATTTAGCGAGGTTTAAAAGTAAAATCGAAATAACAAATTATTTTTCCAAAAACCAACATTTTTTTCAAGAAATAAAATTTCTCTGCTTCAGCCAGACTTCAAGCATCTCAAAATCTCGTACAGCATGGTTCAACCTATGGAACTGATACCACTTCGGATACTGGCGCGCGTAATACATCACCATCAATAGTGGTATTTTTTTATATTAACAATCCTAAAACTTTTTTATTCAAAAATTGAGAACTCTGTAACCAGTTTTTAGGCTGATGTGGTCACATTATTTGACAATGGACACGATCTGGTTGATATTTCGACCCTACCTTTATCAACAACTCGTATAGAGTCATCTGGGAGCGAGTCTGGGTAAAGCTTTTTTCTTTCTTGAAATATTTTTCTCCTGGTTATCTCTCTGTTTTCCCATATATTCGCATTATATGATGCTTGTATGTTTGGTTATTTGCATTCTGCACTTAGGCATTTCAATTCACAACTATCATTAGGTCAAACTGAAGGTTTCAGTGTAGAAAATAGCGTATCTCGATTTGCTGTCGTATTGCCGAGTCATAGGTATCGGCATATTGTTCAGAAAAATGGCATTCCTTTACCGAGAATGGGAGTTGGTCGGACATCTCTTAATTCAGGTAAGCTGTTTTGCCGCTAGCAATTAGAAGATCAAAATTTAAAAAGATGTTTTGGATACGAAACAAGAGGTTATTATCACGCACACTAAAAGGAATAGATTTTGTATTGAAATTTTGTGAAAATCTTTAATTTAGAAGTAGCTCTTTTAGCTGACCAGTTTAGTAAAAGTCTCTTAGCATCTTATCTCTACCTTCCTCAATTTGCTTGAGCAGGATTTATCTTTTGCTTCTGTAGTTTTTTATAAAAATTGTTTTATTCCAGATTCAGCAGCAGCATGTTCATACCAGGCTCCACTTGCGTACGATGCTTGGCGATCACAGCGTGCTGGTCCTTATGATAATGTGATTAGTCCATCACATCCTCTTCTGGCCTATGACAATATACCACGTAATCTTGTTGTTTATGATAATGCTCCACCGCCTGGCAAGTTTTCATAGATTTAGATTTTTCCCATGCTTCACATATTTTTCAGAGCAAAAAATTTAGCTTGAATATATAACAGTTCTTCATAACTTCTTCACATAATATCGATAATTTTTGATTTGAAAACAAAGATGCATTCTCCTTTGTTGATTTATTTTTGTTTATGTTAAAAAAAAAAAAAAAAAGACAATAAATCTTTTCATAGTACATTATGAGTAATAGAATAAACAACAAAAAAAAAAGAAAAAAATTAGTCTGATTTTTGGTTAAAGGTATATATATGGTTGTTTATATATATATATATATGTTGTTTTCTTTTTTTTTTTTTTTCAAAAACCAAAAAAAAATCTAGTACTTTTTTGGATTTAGCTTTCGTTTTGGCATGTTAATGAGTGTTTGTTAAACCAATAACAAAACCTAAGTAATGTATGTATGTGTATTTGACTTGCATTCACAAAACAGGAAAAAAAGACTTAGTAGTATATTTTGAAAGATTCATACCGAAATCTGTTTACAGGACATCGACGTTGGCAGCATGCCTGCGAAGAGAAATCTATAGGTGAGGCTGGCTGTGAAAATATTAGTACACCATCTTGTAGTATTACAAGTGATGATACACAGATTATGCTACCTGGTAGGAAATTACATATTTAATAAGATCTCTATTAAAGATGTGGAATTAATTTTAAAAATTCATATTTTTAAATTTACTACGAACCGAAGTTGCAGTACGTTAGACACTAGAATTCATCCATTTATTTTTAATGAAACCTTGCCATCAATGTTTGCCTCTGCTAGAGAAAACATCGAAGCCCGAACCGATTCCTCGGAAAACTAGAATGCATGAAGCTAGTGCAAATAAAAACAGTGGTCATGTTATTAAGTACAGTTCACCAAATTCTTCCTTATATCGAGCGGAAAGCCCAGCATCCGTCATCACTTTCGCCTGCTCAACTCTTGAACGCTGTATGCTTTTTCTATAGTTCAAGAATAATTTTTCACTTTTAAAATTTTAGTTGGAATGAAACTAACTTAATTTATTCATTCTTCAAGTCATCAAGAATGTTATGTGCAAGTCTTATTTTTTTAGACTTACATCTTAATAAGATGTAATTTTTAGCATTATCTCCTGGAGAACCAAGCAGCGGTATTCCATCCGGAACAGCTTCGTCAACTCAAGGCCGCGCACCATTAGCACTCCCTGAGGAAGTTTCTATGTCAGCTTCAGCTAGTATTCTGTCAATACAAAATTCTCCAGAAAGGTGTCCGATCGAGGAAGTAAGTTTAAGGCATCTTTTTCTATTATGAATACCACTGTATTCATTTAAAACTTAATATTTTCAAGATCATGCTTCATCAGTTGCAAACCGTATACTTGAACCAAGTTTTAGTTTTCATCAGGAGCAAATGAAAATATTAGGAAATTTTTTTGACCCAGTGATATCCTTTGCCAAGTAGTAAAAAATTCGGTCAAAGCTGTATAATAAATTTCATTCTAGAGTATACGGAGAAGACATTCACGTCTTTTGAATGACGATCATTCTACACTGGATCGTAATTCTGCGACAGTTGCTCTTAATTCAAGTTGTTCGGTGAAGGTAATTGTTTAATAAGTGAGGTATATTTTCCAAAATCTATATTTTAGTTCTGTCAATTCAAGACTTTCTTTGTGTTAGTGCGAAGTCATTTCAGACTGCATTAGCGAATTGTGTAGAAACCATAACAACAGAAAATGAAGCAAGCAGAGATAATAGTCATTCTGAGCTTGATCATCTTCCGAGTCCTGAAACTACCGAATCTCTCATTCATCATTTCCTCTGCAGTCAGGTTTGCAGCGTTCTTGTGACGAAATTTGTTTTAAATTAATTCGTAGTGTTTAGTCTTTTTCAAGTGAAAACATTTCAGTTTTAGGATAACGTCAAGCAACGGTTGTCGCAATCTCCCACTGTAAGTAAAAGATCACAACATACACAAAAGGACACAATGTCACCATCTTCAACAGGTTCCTATGCTTTGTAATGAAGTTTATTATGTTATTGATTTTTGTCGTTCACTTATCTAAGGAAAATAAATCTGGATTTTAGTGGGATCAGATTGCACTTTAGCATCTTCATGTTCCTTACCGATAATTTCTCATGTCTCATCGACACCGCTATCAGTAATTTCTCTGTCACAGGAACGCAATCAACTTTTCAAGCAATCCAGGTGAAATTTCATTTTTGACCGGATTTTGAACTTTTGTCCAAAAATCGAAATGTTTCCATAATTTAAACAGTTCCAGTATGGATGATCAATCATTTTCTTCTATGGAAGTAAGATTGCGAACTGCATCTTCTATCCCAGCACATGGTAACAGAAATAAAGGTAAGCGTTCATAATTAAAAAATGAATTCTTAATAAAAACGTAGGAAGTTATGAACATGCATCTTCATGAATGGAAGCATCAAAAGCAGCTTTTGCTTTCCTTCTTGTGCTTCATCTTGCATTTTTTAGAGGGATGTAGATTATCCGTCTCAAGCGATGGCGAACAGATTAGAGACGAATTGCACAATAGTATGCAAGCATCATTTGCGCAAAGCGACAAAGTTTCAATTCGACATAGTTCCTTAGATGAAAGTATCGAATGGAAGAAAGTAGATTTTTCACTTACAATCCAACTCTCGAAATTAAAATTTCGTTTTTTTCAAGTCGTGCCAACGTTATACGTATTGCTTAGAAATCTATGCTATATGTGGGGGTTATCGAGAAATAGCTGTGAGAAGCAATAAAAACCATCAGTTACTAACTTTGTTAGAAAATGTTTTATCAGATCAGTGAAATAATGGAGTCATTTGGTGGCGCGATTTGTCGGGAATCGGTATTTACAGCTCATTATGAACCAAAAGTAGCCGTTTACCTCAGAGACCGGAGATCTCAAGCATTAACGCTGCAATTAAATGGACCACAGACAGTGCAGAACAGACAATCATTTGGATTTGATGCTGATAAAAGATATGAGCAACCGGTCAGTACTAAAGATTACTGGTTCTAAATAGTGAGTTATCAGCACTTTAATTGTTGAAAGACTACTTAAATAGTTTGTTATTTCAGCCTTGAAATTATGAAAACTTAACTTATGAATAGCTGATAAAATCCATTCAGAAGATTCCATTTTTTAAAAATCGGCTGAAATTGTAATGATGTTCTAGAGTAGGGCAGTTAATTCAAATCAAAAGTAGGAAGACGTGCTACTCAAGGCTATATTACATTATGTTCTCTTCTCTGAAACAGTGTAAGGTGCTTTAAGTAGAGGCTGTATTTTGCAATGAATTAAATCTAGAATTTCTAAAAAGAGTTCCTCATTGTGATTCTCACTGTATTATATGCAGTTTTTTCTTGCAGCGAAGGGTAAATGCTGTTGCTGAATGGCTGAATGTGTCTGTTGGAATACCTAATCCTAGAGCAAATGAAATAGCGGAAGTTCTCGAAGGCAATGGCTTTGATAGTATCGAACATATGGTATGTATTTTTGCTTTGAAAAATAAGGTAAACAGGGCATTTTAAAAACCTGTTTTTAAAACCAAAAAATTTCTTGAGACATATGTATTCCTTGCATTTACTACTGTATTTGCAGCAATCAACACTCGATTGTGCTGCCATGCAAGAAATTGGTTTTGATAAATCAACGCAACACCAAATCGGAATGTATCTAGAAAATTACCCGAATATTTCCATTCCAAGTGCAAGTTAGTTTTGAATTCTCAGAAATCAGTCAACGCTAAATTTATCCTGAAAGAGAACGGTAATCTTTGAATTTTTCGAATTTCAGTCATTTGAATTTTCTTCAGATTCATTTACATATGTTTCGGATTGGTTGCACTCACTCGATTTGGAAGATTATCTCGGCCATTTTGTTAGTGGTGGTTTAACATCAATGCTGATTGTTTTTGCAGTCGACTCAACCCGGAAACATTTGAAAGTAAGTGGTTTGCTCACGTTTTGTTAGATTTCAAGACATTTTCTTGTATTTTGCTTATTCTTCTTTTTAAAATGTTGTTTTCAGATTCTTGGCATCACAAAACTTGGTCATCAAAAGCGAATTTTAAATTCTTTGAAGAAAGCAAAGGAAGAACGGCGTCAAAGAGCAGCAGAAAGAGCAGCGGCAGCACAAGAAGAAGCAGACAGTGGGCAGGAGAGCAGGTGGTTCCTTTTTAACTTCGAAGCTTTCTGGAAAAAAGTTCGTAGAACTTTATTTTCCTCAAAAGCGTTTCTTCAATGAATTACGTCTGGCTTAAAGTTTAGGAGTACGGTCCAGTCATCATCGAGTACCCAAATATCGCGTTCAGTGATTATTGGAGGACGTCAAACTAAATGGCAGCATTCATCTAATACACTTATTGAAAGTTGCATCTCATTTTCTGCTCATTATCTTGGATCAATGGAAATATCAAATGTTGAAGAGACAGAGGATTCTCGAAGAGCTATGATCAAATTGAAAGTGAGAAATAAGAAAGAAAAGTATATTTTTCTAATGGAAATGAGAAATTTTTATTCAGTCGTTTGTTGTGTTGGTAAATTATATTTTTTTTAGAAAGGTATTCGCGAAATAGCCAAAGTTCCTCATGTTTTATTGGAAATCTCAGTATCAGGTGTTCGAGTACTTGATGCTATCACAAAGGTTTTTGATCATTTACTTGTGGGTTTATCAAACACCTCCTTTAAAATGGAAGTGATTAGTTAACATGTTCAGGATTATATTATTTTTTCAGCAACTTACTGTCGAGCATGAAATAGCACAGATACAGATTGTCTGTCAGGATGAAAGAGATCTGAACTGTTTCGCTTATATATCGCAAGATGGCGATCGTCATTTCTGTCATGTATTTTGCGTCTTAACTGCCGTAAGTTATGATGGTTTTTGATCTTATGCAAAGCCTTAATAGAGCATATTTTGTGAGTTTGAAATATATTTGATCCCGCATTTCAGTCATTTTCAATCGAGAACATATTTAACGATGATATATAAAGAAATCAGTATTTCGTTCACTATATGAAATCACATATACCTCTGGAAGGTTTTTTTATAGGATGTAGCAACTGAAATAATAATAACCTTGGGACAGGCTTTCGAAGTATGCTACAGAATCACCAACAATAGCTGTGGCATTGCCGAACCGATTGCCATATAACTTATCATGTAATTTGTTTTATATTTCACACTACCTATGGATTCTTTCTGACTTTGAAATCTCATATTAATAAATATACTTTGACAAAAACAAAATTTTGGAGAGAAATAATTAAATAAATGCGTGAGTTATAGGTTATGTTATGGAGAAGTTCAAACAGTAGATGTTACTTCTCGTATAATTAGAGCTTAAATTTACAAACTTTTCGGTAGAATTAAATTGTAAATAAAGGATTTTCGCTGCAGATGCTCGATCTAAATTTGTGCTGCATATAGACAAAAAAAAAGTTGAATTGGTGGCTGTAAGTTTATTCACTTACAAGAAAAATGCATTTTCGTGAAATAAATCAAATCTCACAAATTGAGCCCGATTTTTGCGCTTTCTGAATCAGAAGCTGTCCAAATTTGTGTTTTATGAGAAAAGAAAAAAAATCTTCAATTTTTCTTCAGAACAACTCTTTTGAGTTTAAAATTTGTTCTATGTTTTATCTGTTAAGTTCGTATATGGCTGAGCCGATTGTGGTGAACAAACCAGAATTATGAAGTATTCTATTTTTTAAACATGGTATTGTGCAGGAAATATTTTAAGAAATTCTGTACACCAGGAGGAATATTGAAGTATGAAAGGTAAACTTAGTACTGTACATTGTTGCTGCTTTTTGTTCATTTGGTTTTAGTATTTTGATTTTATTTGTGTGTTTTGAATCTTGATGTGTTTGTTATAATTCATTTCTGGTGTATTAATTTTCAACTATGAGTAGGTAACGTAGTTTAATGGAATGGGTTATTTGGGATACAGATATTATCGAACAGTTTGACATTGACGTAACTTCAATATTATCAAATTTCTGAAATTTCTGCATCAACATAGCAGTCTTCACTTTCCGCTATCGATCCGATTAATCCTAGTTTAGAACAATTTTTGTTCTTTGGTTTTTTACGTTATTTTTCTCCTCAATATCTTACACAGACTTCTCATGTGGTATTAATATTTTCTTGTAAAGCCGGTAATTTTTTGTTTTTTTTTTCTTGAAATATAGATGTACTGTTTTTACAGCAGTTAACTACTGCTGATTAACACTTAGTTTCCTTTACAGTTCCGAAATTTCTTCCATCTTTTTCTTTATTATTTTATAAGTTTCTTTTCTTTAGATATTGACTGATTTTAGAAGGTTGGTGAATGGTAATCGGTTAGTAGTTTCTAGCTTATTTTTTTTGTGTATTTATTTCTGCTACTTTTTATATGCATGTTATTTTTTTTATTTTTTTTTTTTTTTTTTATTTTTTGAAGTTTTAATAGAAGGAATTGAGTAAGAAATTTTGCTTAGTGGAAGTGAAATATGTGTCACATCTCTCTTTCAATACCATAATAAACAAAAAGAGTGCACTGAGAAGTCAAACATATAAACTATGTATTTTAACGATTGAACAAAAACAGAACGTAATTAGAGTAACTGCATGAAATTCAAATGAAACAAGTAATGGAGCTATACATCACAAGTGTCATGTTTACCAATAATAATGATATTATTTTCAACAATCAGTTGCCGATGCGGTTTTTTAAATGCTACTGTTACATTAGTTACATCATTATTATACACGGTGTCGACATCATTTGCCATTGTCATAGTCATTAAAGCTGCAGCTGAATTTACTGAAGCTTCATTTATATCAGCATTACGAATGCTGTCGGATATTTTGATTGTTAGCAAATTATGTCCACTCTGTGTTGTTGAAGCTTCACAATGTCCATCATGTTGATTGCTACTATCACTGATTCTCGTTGATTGGTTTTTAGCTGTATATTTGAATAATTTATTGGATGTCAACAGACATCCACGATGCCTTGGTGGAACTGTTTTCGTACTTGAATTACATAACAAACGACCTATTTCATGCCGTAACTGCAAGTAAAATACTCATGGTATATATAAAACTTGTTTACGTTTGATTAGTTCCAACGATTCATCTTTAAACATGACTTATTCTTAATTATTAATATACTTAGCAGAAGAAGAAAGCTTGAGAAGGAAACCTGAGTATTGAAGAGTAAATATACTGTCGGATTGATAGAATTATTTATGAAAAACAGAGAAGTCATAATAAAGTAGGCCCATTTTGATTCAGATATGTAAGGAAGCCACTGCCATGTTGTCCAAGTCAATAAAAAAACCAATGAAACCACGAAAAACTAAAACTTTTATTAAAACTTGAAACCAAATTAGCATGCAAAGAATAAGAATAATGATGATCATGAAGTACTATGACAAACGCAGACAACAATATCAAATTCAAAATGAAATAAACTAATTTGCTTACCTGTATGAAAAGTCTCAACTCTTTCTTACTAATTTGTCCACGTGTCGATCTAAAACTGTTCGATCTCAAGTTTAGATCAATATTATTTTCTAAGCGATTGTCTTCTACCTGTAAATAAATTAAAAGCATTCTCTACAAAAATCTGAATTGGAACATCAAAATTTTAAAAACGTTTCAAAATTTTCTTCCATATGTTTTGTTCTATAAGATGTTGTTTTACAGAACAAAACTTATGGAAGAAAATTTGTTAAAAATACTAAATTGAAATTAACTAATGGGAAAAATATTTCACCAATTTCTTAGTGAATCTGGATTCAGGCATCTGCAGCAATGAAACTACTGATTATTTTTTGCTTTTTGAATTAAGAAGAAATTAAGTTTAAAGATTAACAAATTACATACCATTAGCTGATGTTTGGCTATTGCTTGGCTACTTTCTCGTACTTTATAAATAATTACTGCGTAAGAAATAATCATGATTAGTAAAGATAAACTGTTGACACCCATATCAACATATTTATACCTAAAAATGATGCATATTTGAGTTCAATTAAGTCCATTTAATCGTACGACAGTGTCTGACAGTTCCTGTTCAAAATGCATCGCTTTAATTAAGATTTCTTCTATTTTTGCTCTCTAAGTTTTAAGTTACTAACACAAGGAATGATTTACTTGAATAAGTGATTTGTTGACTTATGTGTAGCTTTAACTTTTCTCTAACGGAAAATTATCACAGTATATCTCTTTCACTGTGGACACAAGCACTAGAACTTATTTTATAGCATATTAAAATAGAATGAGACAACGTCTACATCATTCTTCATCAATTAATAATGACTAGCGTAATTTTAAATTTCTTAGCATAGTTTGAAGGTCATAGCTAAAACGCTTAAATAAATCATTTGCTTATGCTTAGACTTTCCTCTTTCACTTTCTTCAGCTTTTCAAAGAAATAAAGAAAAAAAACAGTTGAATTATATCGCAATACATATAACATACCAAGTTATGCCATTATGAAATTTAATCGAGAAAAATAAGCAGATTATGATATCTCAGAACAACCTCGTACCTGTCATCATTCTCAATTCAAGTAATGAAACTGTCAGAGCTTCCAGTATGCTCAAAACTCAATATCGGCAATTCATCAGAATTGAGAAATTTCAACTTTCACCAAGATAGAACGAAGATAATTCAGTAGGTTTTATAATCTTCTCTTACAAACACACAATTATCCAAGATTATTATTTCAGAACCAACTACCTCCTATTATAGTACATAAGTTAAATCAGTTTTTTTTTACAACATTCCTGTTATACTAACAAAAAATTATATAGCGTCACCACAATGCATCTCATTGAAAACAAAACTGTCTTATTTGAATTAACATAATACATAATGTTACGGAAATACTTGGAAATACTCACTGTTAGGATCTCAATTAAAAGATTTAATTGATTTCAATTAAGAAAAAAAGTAAACAAATAAAGTTAAGATCAGATAGAATAAAAAATCAAATATTCCGATCAAAGTTAATTTCCAAAGTCATTTACTATAAATTCTTCTGTCAATTGCAAAAGTAGCTCAAGTAATTTAAATTAAAATATCAGTATTTTATTATGAATATTTTATCCGTGCAATTCTTTCGAATTTACGAAGTAATTTTCGAGTTAGTAGCTATAGGCGCTTATTAGAAATATTTTGTTTGTTCGATTGTGAATTATTCCTTTGTCTCGCTGTTGTGTGATGATTTATTGCTGCTTTGAAGCATAATTACAGCTTGCTGCTCTATGTTGAAGAATAGTGAAAACTTATCGTTGCTTTCTTTATCTGATTAAAATTTTGCGTCATAAGGACACCCATAACAGAGCTAATAAAACAGCCTAATCAGTCAACTGAATGAAGAAGGATGGAGGAGAAATAAAGTACAACATCAAAGCTCAAAGAATCAATTGTTGTTCAACAGCGTAGGGGCCACAATGGACAATCATAATTTGGAAATTACCGATGATGCAGTCTCTTATCGTGTTGAGCGAACCGTTGGCAAGACGATTTTCTAAATGTTAACCGCGATATCGGCGTTACCGATTTCAAAAGATCAGATTGAACTTTCAAGTCTTAAGAATCACCTACTTTTACTCGTATTTCCTAGTTTGAATTTTTATAAGTCGTAAGTGTGAGTCGAATAGATCACGATCCGTTCAAACGGAAATCATGTGATCAGTTTTGCAACAAAGCATATACAATAATACGCATGCATTTCTTTTCACTTCAAATTACAAAACATGAAATAGTTTCTAACGAAATGCTATATACATATTGTTGGTTGCTCGAAGGAATTCATTAATTTCAGGATAACGAATAAAAAAAAAAAAAAAAAAAAAGAAAAAGATTCTAGAACTATGCGAACTTCGGAACTTCGATGGTTAAATTCACCCGACAATTTATGCCACCGATAGAATACGTGAGCGTGAAATGGTTCAATATATATCCGATTTTAATTCACTACGAAGCATGTAATAGAACAAAAATGAAATTATGTTCGATTTTGAAACTTGAGAAAAAAAAAAGATTTTTAAATGAAATAAAATGATTCTACCTTCTTATACTTATCTACGAACTTCTGCTAAAGAATGAATGCAAGTTTTCCTAAAACTAGGATTGTTTCTTTCGAAATAATTTTGTCTTTTTTTCTTATTTTATTTTAGAGCTATACAGTAATGTATTTTTGCTCTAAGATATTTTCTGCATTTTTGGATTTTGTCATTTCATACATCTATGTGTTTCCTATTATGGTCGGCCCAATTTCGAATTTATCAGTTGTTGCTTTCATACTTATGATTATGGAATCTTATGGAATCCGTTTTTACTTTCAAAAAAATCCCGTGAACGTAAGAAGTCGATGAAAATGAATATATCTGCAGAAGTATGGTATGAACACAAATAGTTGCCTTTTTTCAATGATCACTCATTGATCATCGCTCCGTTTCGCAAAACATCTTTGCAACTGACACTTTTGCATCACAAAATATAATCAACATGAATATCGGATAGGCATTAAATATTTGAAGTAACGAGTATTTCCAGAAAAACATAACATTTAATCACTGTTACAGAGATTTAGTAATGCCTAAGATTTTTCTTTCCTTTCTAGATAAGGTTAATGCACGTATGTATGCTGTTAATTCTTTTTAAATGAATACTTTGAGTTTGTAAATAACTAATGCTTTATTCTCATTCACTCTATTACATTTCCCAATACTTTTTAATCAGTCAATTAAATATTGATTCCCTATTTAATATATGCCTTATTTTATATTTCAATTATTGTGATAATTGTTGAAGTGTGTACTTGTTATTCTTGAATTGTTTTTTATCTGTCCATCAGTCTATTCTTTCACTTTCTAAAGTTATTAAACTACTTTAAAAAATGGTATATCATGATGGCATGTCAAAATCGACAATAAAAAGTCTCACATTGTGATCACAAGTCCATTACTAACTTAACTTTGTAATCAATGATGAAAATAACATCAGACTCCTTGCTTATACGAAATGTAAATATCTCCATACGGGAATAATTTAGCAATTATTCAAATTTGTTCCAAAAATAGTCATATTTATTTCATCTCATCATATTTATTTACATCATTTTTGATGTTTGTCGATTAATTTATTTCTTTTTCATTTTTTCATGACTTATTTTTTAGATATTTTTCTCTGGAACAAATTGAGTATCTCAGAAAAAACGAACTTTTTAGAAGCAATTCATTTAGAAATAGAAATCTCTTATAAGTTGTTCAATTCTCCCTTTCCTTCCTCATCCTCATAATTCTTGACACATTTATATTTTATCATTATTATATGCTATTATCACTTATTATTAACTTTAACTCTATCCGTAATACATACTTCCTGTTCTGCCATTAGTCCTTAATTTCTCTTCAACATAGGCATCATAGGAATCAGTAGATATAATCCCAATGAACAATACTTGTTAACCATAATCAAAATGTTTTTCCGAGTATTATAAATATTTCACGCATCCATTGGTCATTCACATTACCATATAGTATTTAATCTTTCGTCCAAGTTCTATCCAAGTTGCACGCATCTCTCACACACTACCAGCTTGCTTCACAACTTGAAACACACTAACATTGCATATGATTTCGTTCCACTTCTAATAATAAGCAATGTCATGCAAACAATCTCGTTTTGTGATGCAATAAGAAAAGGAAATAGAAGATGGTACCATGTATCCATGGGATCGTAGACAGTGATATAATAATCTGAATTCCATAATGTGTGACAGCATGGAAATAATGTTGGCAATGAAACGGCAAAACCTAATGCATAACCAAATAATATTGCAAACAATGCCTTTCGTGGTGAAAATAGCCACTTATATTGCATTGGATAAACTATGCTAACAAATCTGTAAGCTGTTTCTTTAGAAATATGCAAATCTTTTTTTTTAAAAAAAAAAAAAAGAAAAATCAAACTTGAGAGTTTACCAAAGTATGAGAATGATAAAGTGTTTTCATGGCTGGTCATTAAATTTTTTAGAAAAGCAAACGGTCAAAGTTGAGTTTATTTTGGGATAGTTCTGTAAGTCTCACTTGAGATTGGTTCAATTAAAATATTATGTGCTTGTATAGAAAAATATATTAACTGAATGATTCGCAATTTATTTCTGAACGAATTTGAATTTCAAATAAATTCTCATAAATTGTTTGGTTAAAATAACAAACCTGTTACATGCCATAAGTCCCAATTGTAAAACAGCTGTATACCAAAAAAGATCGTAGAAGAATATCATAATTATATTGCGAACTGAGTGAAAATCTAGGAAGGCAGTATGAAAAGCTGTCGCAGGCACAAGGTGAATCAAACTGATTACTACCATTATTATATCACAGGTAGCCAACGATGTTATAAACCAGTAGCTGAAATTACACATTGGTTGATTACGATAATCATTACATAAATATGTGAAAATATTCTCAGCGAAATCAAAAAGAAATAAATTATAAATGAAAATAAGTTATTAATCACCAAAAAACAATTATTATTATTGAACAACACTTTTCATTTTTTCCAGGATTCTCTTCAAAAAAGTATATTTAAGCCAAAGGTCTTTTTGTACATATGTTTGCCAGAATAATTTGAACCATTGTTGATATTTTTGAGAAATTAATTCAAATCTTAAGTTACAATTTGAGAATGTGGCTTAACAAAATTTAAGCATGAAAATTTCGACTGCTTTGATCATTCATTCCTTTTTGAATCGCTCCTAACTTGAACTGTCTTGACAGAAAATTTTATCGATTTTTATTGGTGATTTTAATTGGAATTTCTTATCCATATCTTCTTCTTATGCAGAAATGCATGATAAGAAGTTAATTAATTTATAGGAGGGATGTCATTTAAATATAAAGTGTCAGTGGATTTTCAGCAATTCCCCTTTTTCGATAATAAAGAATGAATTCCTTTCAAGAAATATAAAAGTAGTTGATAGAAGGCAGAGAGATGAGCTTTACTGGAAATGTTTCTTCATCTACTCAGAAAATTTAAACTTTTTTTTTCTCTCATTTCTTTCTCCGCAAACGATGTATTCTAACTTGTGCTTACTCATTTCAGCTAAATGAATTCTTCTTCGATGATAATCGATGGGAAAGAAATTTCCAAATAATTGAAATACAATAGCAAAAAAGTGTGCAGTAAAGCATCGTTATTACTTTATTGTCTTTGGAAACTTATTAAAGATATGAAATAATTGAAAAGTAAATGAACAATCTCTAATGAAGGAACTATTTTTAGACGAGAATCAAATATAGAAGCTTTTGAGATGTATTATAAATACTTTTTGCAAGTTTTACGTCGCATTTATATGAGACCAAATCAATCACATAAATATCGATTTTCGTCGCTTGATCATTTACTGACGATAGAACTATCTTTTATTTGCGGCATCATACTATTACTCACCAAATAAATCAACAAAGAACTTCCCTTTATACATTTAAGACTACACATCTCTTAAGTTAATTTAATATTGAAGTGATGGAAACGAATGAATATTGCTTTGTGGATGAGAATAAAGAAATAATAAATAAGATTACAACATCACTAGGTCATTAGCATGCTGCATGCCTGAAATCAGTCAGTTGCAGTCCAGTGCAAGTGCAATCGTGATAGGAATTTTTGTTTTGGTTCCATCATTGTTTTCAGTTAAGATCCGGCTTTCTGTTTGCTTAAACAACATCAAACGCAAAAATCCGGCTTGAACCAGTTTTTTTTTTCCGCAAAAAATACTCACAGGCAATACGCGATTTGTCACTTATTACATTATAATCTAATTGATCTATTCCGCAGCAAAAACTTTTACTGACGTCAATGACTTTATGAAAAATTAATGCACATTCGCTTGTCAGCTGTATTGATTAAGGACAAGATGGTACATTTATCCTGCCATTATTTCTTACTGTACATATGGAAATAATGTTAATCGACTAATGTCTAGAATGATAAGTGAGGAAGCTAATCAACAGACAGATTTTTAAGCCTTCTAAACAAAGTTGTTCACATTTGTTTACTACATCGTCTGCTTTCCCCGACTAATTAATTATTCACCGAATTCTTCCAAATGCTCATCGTCTCATCAGCTCTGGTGTTGTTCTACGCGAAAACTTTACCATTTTTCACGCAAAAGCTTCTCCACTGCTGAAAGTTCGAGGCTAGAAATGTTGGCATATCGATGCAGGACATGAACTAGATTGCAAAAAAATTTTTATAGATGATTTGCAGCATCTTCAGCCTTCTGTACGCTTCAGTCGACTATTTTGATATGGAAGCATTTCTTCTCAATGTTTTGATACTTTTAGACATTTGGGATCATTTTATTCAGCAACTCAAGTCATAGCTTTTGAAATTAGCTCTTAAGAAAATGAATAATCTCTATTGCTGTTCTTACTTCATGATCGGCTCTTCTGCAACAGTCCTTTCGCTATTTTAAGAGTCTTCGGAGACAATTATTTCCAATTGGCAAAGTGTTCGCATTGTTTTGCATAGTGCAGTGCAAAAACTTGACTTGTCGCTTCATTTCCTTTTCTATTTCTCTGAGCATTTTTCATTAATTTCAAAATTCTTCGATTTCACTGGTCATATTAGGAAATACACTTTGAGGGTTTTATTCGTTTTGCTTCCAAGAAACACATTAATCTGAAGGGTGTAAAATTAAAAACAATTTTATGAATCTCCAGATTTCTGTAAGATTGCTGAATCATTTTAAACGATGCTTCATTAACCTTATAGACTGATTTCTTCGTTCTTCGATAACAAAATATCTTTTTATAAAAACCGTTTAGAGTTCATTTGAGACTCTTAGCAGATCCTTTATCTCGGGACCTAAATTAAAAACCAGAAGATGGCTGAAATACAAAGTAATGCGATTGAGTTTGGCTCATATAAACATTTACTGCATACTACCTCTAAATAAATTGTTGCGTACGTCATCTTTGCTCGTCAGTGTTTCGTTAGAGTTTCATAAAGGTACTGAAGTCAAATTCCTTCGTAAATTCGATTGAAATGGCTGTTTCTATCTCTTTAGCATGATAAGGCATATGAATGTCGTGAAGATGGATTATAAAAAATTATTGATTCAATGCAATAAATAAAGCACATATTATTTTAGAAGATAATTAGAGTATTACTTGATTTGGCACTTTATATGCGTAACAATGGTTTCGGGAACTTCTCGAATTCAAGCATTAAAAATTAAATTTTATTTTTCAAATACATGTCAAAAGCATATATCTTCACGCCTATACTCGAATATTCATGTTTGAATAAAGAAGCACAGCTATAATTTAGGTGCAGTTCAGAGAAAATCCTATTTACCTAAAATTATTGGGAAAATATGAGGCCTTCTGGATGAGTAGACTTTGTTAATAGAATTATATAATATGAACTGTTAATGAAATTGTTGGTATAATATACAAGAAGAAAGGATAAACGAATAGCAATATAAGTCCTTTCAGGAAACTAATTCTTACCCATGTCCGATTTGCAGTTTCTCATTAGTGTACTCCAATTAATAATGTCAGGAAAGCTTTAGTTTATTGTAAATAATTGTGAAAATTCGCTCCGAAAATTTGATCTAAAGTATCATATAGTAATATAATTAAGAATTCAAGAAAATATTTTTTAAAAAATTTAAAGAATTTAGAGAAAAAAATTTCTTATGTGTGTATGCTTCAACAGAAAAACTATGCGTTTTTCTCGGATTTCTTAATTGTTTCATTTTAAATCAAAAGATGCTTAACTGATTTTTCATGAGTACTTAATTTTTGATCACAACTCTATCCGGAAAAATTAAGAATTTGATACTTAAGGATGTGTATGTTTTATTTCAAGCATAGAAGAGAAATTTCAGAATGCAAAATTGATGCTCTTATGAAAAGATTATTTAGCTTTTTCTCTTCCGTCTATCTCATTATGCGAAATATGTTCTTTCTTATCATTGTTTGGCATTAGAATGATGTGCCATTCAACAAATTTGCAATAGAAATTCGGGATAATTTGCGGTCAGGATAAGATAGATGCTCATCCATTCTGCTCGTTATGTCAACAGTTATGTCAATGCGTTGCATTGGATGATGATTGTATGATTTTGGAATGTTCTTTGGAAGAAAATACATGGCTTCTTCAACATTTAATATTAAAATGAAATTTTCATCTTGAATTAATGGAAATAAATTGAGAAAGAGCCTGAAACATTTCAGGTCATTCTAGCTTGTTATCCAGGAATCTTCGAAGCAAATACCTTAATACAATAATGGATTTCACTGGAGAATCCACATTTAGTCTTGCCACACTAGATGTGACTTAAATTATTTATATGGAATGCTGCATATTTATATCCTACAAAATTAATATTAGAAACTATGTAATAAAATAATAGTAAAAGCAATGGGTTAGGAGGGATAGCAACAGCGCCAAAAAGTACCTCGTTGAACATCGCATAGAATTATTGCGTGCGATACCAATCAGAATTAGGATATTCGAAGCAAGTGCATAACTGAGCATTATCAACCATATCGTAACAACGACAATATCGTCCCGATGTCGCTCCCAAGTCCTACAAATTTTACATCTATTACTTGTCTATTATTCAGGGATTTATCGAGAGTTTACGCTCTTTTCGATATGTAAGCCTGAGCAGCTTTTCCTTGTTTGTTGTCAAATGTTTAATATTGTTGTGAAAAGTACTTAGTTTTCATAACTTTAAAAAGGGTTCATTTTTCGAAATTATGTGATAATTTGTATTAATTAATTTGACTATCAAATTCAACTACTTAATAATTTCATTTTCTCCGTTCAATATTTGTCTTTCACATTCCATAACATAAGTTCACTTTCGTGTAAATGAAGTCTAAATTCATTGAATAGTGACATTATATCTGAAGACAAATGTAATATTTCCAATAGAATAACAACAACATATTCAGTCATTTCCATGTTAAATTATTCAAATGCCTTCGTTTTCATTGTTCGGTGAACAAGAAAGTATTGAGAAGAGAATAACTATCAAAAGTTCTTATCGTTGAAAAAAAAAAAACTTCACCTTCTTATATTTTTTGTTTTTTCCAGAATATGAAAAGATTACGTTATTTCTATTGGAATAAAGTAATGCAAGTAGATTAAAACTTGCCTTTCATTGTCTGAAAATGGATTCTTGGTAGTGAAATCGGTAAATGCGGGAGACTGTGTCATTACACACTGTAATTCAAACTATTACGTTATCCTGGCGTAAACGATTAAACTGAACTGAAATCCCGAGAGACAAAGTGGCAAATAAAATAAAAACTTCAAATGTACACTGAGGGCAGGTGAAGAAAGGAAAAAGGGAGCGTATTTAAAATAAATACAAAATATGCTCACCATGTGGCACACTTATTAATAAACTGCAATCTATTTTCATGCATTAATTTCCACTTTAAAAATCTCAAAAATTATTCAGTGAGTATGATGCGATAAGTTGATAAACAAATGAATGAATAAAAACAGAAATAGAAATATAACCTAAAATATGCTTTCTTGTGTGCAATCGGTACTTACTGAATCTAGTTGGGAATAAGATTTATGAGTGAAAAAATTCAAGAAGGAAACAAAAAGAGTTATTATATAAGATAAAATAGAGTTCAAAAAAAACTGATCGAGGATTTCCCATATTTTGATTTTATCACTGTCGGTCATTTTGTTCCATGCATAAAGCATTTTAAGATTTCAATTGATTGATTATTTAAAGGTGTAACTCTTTTTAAATCTTTTAATAAGATTCTAAAAGATTTGATAAAGAGTTTACGTCAAAATTCAGTGCATTTTTCACACAATTCAGGATTATTATATAAAGTATTTACATCCAGTAATTAAATGGGTTAGGAGATTGTATTCACTTAACCAGATGTGATTTTATTGCTCATAGTATGCATTAGAATTTTTTTTTTTTCATAAGAACTATCGAGAAGAACAGATCGATCAGAAAAAATATTAAGGATGATCCGATACTTGAAAACATTATGTAATTAGAAAATGCAAATATTTTAAAGCTAAAGAAGTCTTTTAAATTCTTTGGCTCTTTTACTGCAAGTATTATGGGATTCAATATATGGTTCTAAACATCATTATTAAACCATTCAATCAGAAACACCAACAAAGATTATGTGAATCTTCTGCAAGAGTGTAAGTAATTGGTCTTGCTGAAATCTTTATTTAAGGCTTCTCTCAAATGAACAAATGGTCTATTTATTTCATTTCGAAACTTCCATTCTTTATAGACTCACCGAAAATGTATGTAATTATCAATGGCCTCTGTATTAAGGTATGTTGCGTGAAATTACTAACTTCGCTTATAAGATTTGTAGGTGAGAATGATTATAAACTTAGAAAGTTTAGCATAAGAGTGGGGAAGATAAATGGTTGCAAAATTATATCGGATAAAAGCAACTTATTTCTAAAAGCTAAAGTAAAAATGATGACAGTTTATAGTTTTGCTGAAATAAATCGACAGTTACTCAAGAAATTTTAAAAATCAAAGAAGTTATAAAAATGTTTTTCTAAGACATTTGAAACATAGTTTTTAGTTCTAAGGTATTTTCTAAAATCGATGAAAAATAAGAAACAAGTCGATGAAGAAGTCTTAAAGGAATTTAAAATTTCGAAATGGTCTGATGTTTAAAAAAAAAAAACCAAATTAAGAGCTTATCCATGTCTTTCTTAAGCACAATAGCATAAACGAACTTTTGCTGTGTATAGGAAAACTTCTAATCACCAAAGAAGAAAATGGAGCTTAGGGAGGATTTGCCATTGTGACTTTATAAATAAAGTTGTGCTTATTGCAGAGATTAAAATTCAAAATGAATAATAAGACAGGTGAACGATACACTTTCTCTACGCACAGTAAAGATCATTGCATATTATGATGTTTGCATAACAATTCTTAAGCCAATTTCGTACGTTTCAAAATTCAATTTCACAGAACGATTAAATTCAAAATAAATGAAATAATTGAAGCAAATTTTTAATTTATGGCAGCAACGTTTTCAAAATTTCAAAAAAGTAATTGACTAAGATTGCAACTGTTTGTCGGTTGAAATAATTTATACTTGATATTGAAGAGCAATTAGTAAACGTACTTTATGCCATAATGTTTCTTTCCTACTTGAAGATTTTATTTTGAGAAATTAGAGACAACACGGAAATACTTTTGTGACATTCTATTCGGAATGCAAGATATTGCTGAAAATTAGAGAAGAATGAAACTTTCAGCTAAATGCACAATCCAACATCTTCAAAAAAAGTGGAATTATTGTGGCTAAAATAGCAAGTGGAGCTCAGTTAATGATGCTTAATATTCTGATTTTTCATCTTGTCCATATCAAATTGTTTATGAAGTGTGGCCAATATGAAGTTGTCCTTTTTCTTCCTTTTTTTTTTTTTTTTTTTTTTTAACCATTATGCTTGAGTAATACTGAAAATATGGCTGAATTTGGATATATATATATATATATATATAAGTAAAAATAAATGAGCAACAGCATTCGTCAAGAGTAAACTTGGCTTGGCACTAGGCTTATTGCTTTATCTGATCAACCAGCCGTATCTAGAAATGTTGGCAAAGAACACTAAAGCTACATAATACTATCCCATCCATTTCAGTTTCATCAGTAATTGTTTTCCTGACATCTCTGCTGTTGCCAATACTTCAACCTTACTGCTATTCAGAAAAATGTACTCAGATATTAAAACATATCTGAGTACATTTTTATAGTGACTCTTGCTTTATTGTTCATCATTTTGATAAAAGAATGGTTTGCTTTAGTGAAATGAGAGATGCATCTAGAAAATGACACGAAAAAAGTCGAATATCTGATTAAAATAGTCGAAATTAAAAAAAAAAATTTGATCTTATCATAAACAATGACTAAAAATCTGATGAACTGGTATGTAACTTTGCAAGAATGCTTCGGAATTGCTTTTCATCTAGCATTGCTCAGACAGCCAAAATTTCTTTACAGTCACTTTCTCATGTCTGTCCTACGAAAAAATCGTCAGAAAATTTCGTTGCTCGAATTTGAAAAATGCATACATTTGTTACTTGCTCAAAAATATTTCATTGTTTAGACGAGAATCAAATTGAGAGTAAATCTGATCAAGTTGGCTCCTATCTCTGTCGAAGATACTTACATCTAACATTCCTACCACAGGCTAATCAGATCATCAGCAACAACAATTATACCAAAATTTTATGCTAAACGCTTTCTGTTGTTTAGTTAACGCGATCAATCACATAAGAAATATAAAAGTAAAGGACAAAATCAAATGTATGAACAACAGAATCAGTCAGTAAATATTTACTTACTATGTAAAGCAACGAGAATATTTTTATTTCCATTAAATTTCGTTTAAATCTGACAGCGCTCATTGATATTTCACGCATGATTTTAAATTTTTTTATTAAAATCGAAATGATTGAAAATATGATCTTTTGCATGAAGTTCCGTAGTTGGATAAAATTTAACAAGAGCCCTAATTCTTATTTGCTCCGTACTCGAAGACATATCATGTTGACTCGATATTTTCATGACAAAGCTGAAAACAAGAATAAAATTTGAATAACACACAACTAGAAAAATCTATTGGGAATGAGTTTTTAAATTAATTTAAGCGGAAAAGCTTGATTTCAAGAATTTGCAAACATGCATCGATCGTAAGGGATTATTGGAGTTGCATCATCGTCGCTTCCCAAGGTCTTGCAAGTGTTGTTAAGGAAATATGAGTTAAATAAGTGTGAAATATAAAAGGCTATAGTTGGAATAAATAATTAATATTTATAACAAAATTTGAACAATGTGTTTAATTAAAAGGTACCAAATAGAACAGCGGTAAATGAGGAAGTAAAAGGCTTGTGAACAATTGCCAGAAGCCATTCTCACATTGCTTCATTGCATTTACTTATCTCCAGAAAGGGATTAATTATGCTTGAGCATTGCAACGCCAAGCTTGATTTATCATCTTCCTTTTATGCTTCAGGCTCTATCCAAAGGCTCAGCAGGAAAGCGACTCATAAACCTTTTTGATTTTCTTTTTATTTCGTTACAAGAATCGAAGAATCTCTCGAATCGATCTTTTCACAACATTCCAACATTCCGAGATATAATAGATTTAAAACTACATTGATAATCTAAGATACTTGTAATCTATCAAACTTCTGTTATATTTGTTCCTTACTTTAGTTTAGAAGATAGGAATTACATTTTAGAACCCGAATTTTTAAATCTAACCATATCGGGTTACTTGATGTTTCATAATATAATCAAATATTTATTGTGGACAGAAATTATAACAATTTTAGTGAAAATTCATATTAATGATAATGTTGTATATGTTATGGGGACAAAAGAGCTATGAATCATTTCTTATTAAAAGGTAGCATGTTTAAAAATTGAAATGAATGAATATTGCTTAAATTTACTGAAATTTGCTAATTTGAATAAAATAAATATACTTATAATAAGTTTAACTGATGTTATTGAACTTCCTATACTGTCATAGGCATATGTTGATTATGGGTAGCCGATAAAATAAAAATTTTGCAGTTTGCGAAAATTTTTTCTATATTCTATTTTTTGCTGATCCGAATAAATCTTTCTACAGATTTCAAGATCGAATTTCAATATAGAAACTAATTTTTAGAATGGAACTTCAGAAAATGGAATTTCATCCGATTTTTCCTAAACAAATCCAGTAAAAGTTTTGAATCAGTTAGGCTTCTGATAAAAAATGGTCGTGAGTTATTCACCTTCTTTCTTTCGTCTAATCTTTACACAATTTTTGACTTTTTTTTTCTCATCTTCTAGCAATAAATTGCTTTCGAAATAAAAATATTACATAAGCATTGCATTTTTAACTTAAATGAAAATTTATTAACATTATATCAGGAAATTTGAAAGTTTTAAATAACATTCTAGTAAGGTACGAGAGAAATCATCAGCCGTTAAGATGATAATGGCAGATAGCAAAAAAAATGTTCTTTTGTTTTTACTCCGATTCTATTTTTTCTACTTTTTCCTTTAGAAACTTCCCTTTCATTACTTTATTTTTTATTTCAAAATTATCCGTTTGGAAAATATGAGCAAAGAATTTAGCAAGGAAGAAAAATAGATTGATTTAGAATGGGAAATAAATTTTGCAATGTTAATTGCAGAATGATGTTCAATTTCAGGACAGACGTTCATTAATTACAGAATGTGATCTGATAACTATTATCATACTAACTTTAATTATATTTATCCTCAGTCGTTTTGACAACATAAATTTACTATTAAGTTTTGAAACTGTGATGGTAAAAAATAATTGTGCACTCAGTGGGCATTCGATCTTCACGTTAACATTCAAAAATACGTGAAATGAAAAAATATGCAAGATAAAAGTTTATCAAGGCGAATTTTTCAAACTTCAAAGAAGTATGATTCTTTTGGATTTGGAAAGATCACCATACAAATTGTGAAGCCAAATGTTTAGAATGAATGAACTAAAGCATTTCTAATGAGAAATTGTGATTTTGGTATTTTTCCAGGAATTTCAAATCCTTGTTACCACAGAGTGGCATCTCTTTTTATAATAACATTAGATTTTATTGTCAGCTTTTCATACAAATAGACTTGAATTATTGAAATAATTTGGATGCTTAATATTTAGTAAATAACTAGGAAAAGAAATGATGATCAAAAGATGTATTTTTCATGCTTTTTAAAGGATAGTGGAACAAATCTCACAGTTCGAACTTCGATATCTCACGAATCCTAAATGTTTTCGGTTATCGATGTAACTTTCCCAGCAAAAGTTCAAATTGATCGATTCAAACTTTGATATTAGGTGAACTCGATGTTGGCTTTTCAAAGTTATGAAAGAGCTTTTTTTACTTGTTTCAATGACAAAAAGTAAAAATCGATCGATTAAATAGTCATGACATTGCTATCACTAATTAAAATTATCAAAGATACGCCCATTATTAAAATAAGTTGGAAATTACTGAAAAGTCGTGGAGAATAGTAAAACTTATTATTGTAGGAAGAGTTGTGTCAGGTCTCTAAAGTTTGTATGGAAAAAAGAGACAACAATAACAACATAACTAGGACAAAATTTCAAAAAAATTTTTTAACAAACTCAGTCATATCCAAATTACGATTCTTCAAATGGAAATTCTTGTGTGACGCTTTAAAAGAATAAATCTTTAGTAAACAAACAAACTTGAAGTAGTAATTATAAAGCCTGAGCTTTGCGATAATGAGGTACAAACAGTGTAGTGTGACAAAAGGATCGGAAAAAATTTTTTGCATCTTTTCATCATTATATTTGCAAGCAAAAAACGCCAGCTTTGATAGCATTTTCGGTAATTAAAAATAAATGATAGCATGATAGTATTTGGTAATCTGTTAATCTAGAGACTTGCAAATGATATGTTTGATCCCCTAAATTTGAGAACAAGAAAATTTCAAACTAGAATGGATAAAAATTCCTACAGAACAAAGCCGTTAGACTGTGTTGGTTTATTTTCTTTTCTTTTTTTTTTTTTTTTTTTCATGAATATATAATTTCAAAAAAATTTAAAAGAAATTCAGTTATCCTATGAAAATTGTGTATGAATTGTTTTCCAAAATATTAAAGAACTATTTCATTTTCAGGATTGCACTTTTTCAATGATTCAATTTCACAAAAATTTCTCACACCTTAAAAATTAACCTGATCCAGTGCGCTTCGCAATAGCGGTCAGTATTAATAAAACTTAATTGGAAAAATTAGTTGAAGTGTGTATCCTTCTGATAACACAATTTTCACTAATCTTTTTCTTTTCATTTAAAACCAAAAATGTAATTGGCAAAAAAAAAAAAAAAGAAGAAACTGTAATGCATAATTATATTTTTGCATTGTCAAAAGAGTGTGCATGGAGAGCAAAAAATAAATTTTCCAAACGTTATTGCTAGCTGTGAATTGATTTGTTTAACATGCATTTTAAAATCCCAGAAGTGAATAAAATTTTATAATCTAAAATAAATCTTTCCAAATTTTTCTCCTTTAATGACTGCTTTCATAACGTAATTTTACACTACTGCCCACAAATAAAATAATAACAAAGACTGCTTGGTAAGAAGGCCAATTTAAGCCTGCTTGCCAGATTTCAATGAAAAGAAAAAAACCTATGAAGGAAAAAAGAGATTAATGAGAAAGAAACACTGCAAAAATACAAAAAAAAAAAAAAAAATCTGCCGCTCCTTAATGAAATAAGTTATTGTCAATCTATTATTCAATAATTTTGCTATCATTTCATTCCGAATTTCTTTGCTGTCAAAAAGTTTTTGATTAGCCTTTTTAAAGTTGTAAATTTTGCTTATTTTCTGATTTTAAGAATCAATTCACTAATCACTGTAGAAATCAATCCCAAGACTTATTAACTGAAGAGAAGCGATAAAAATAATAGTGGTCGCAGAAAGAAATAGGCCATATTTTACAATAGATTTTCAACTGAATTTTTTATCCTCCATAATGTATAACATCTGAGACCCACAAATCATTTCTAAAATCTATAAAACTTCAATTCAAAGAATCATTTTCATGTTTGGTCCTAGTTTTCTCAGTTAAAATGCCCAATTTACTAATTTATGCATGCATCATTTTGTCTGAATAACCAATCATTTCAGATAGATGGAAATTTTTTGTTCTAGAAAAGTTTCCATTTCTGGAATGAATGGTCAATTCTGCAATTTAAATTTAGTGAAATTCAATAATTTCTGATTTCGGTATAGTTAAAAAATAACTTATACAGATGCTTTTTCCTGGCGATGGTATGATTCTATGCATGTTCGGTTTCCCCAGTTTCTCTCTAACGACTGTGAGTGAAATTTAATCTTCCATATGAAATTGAAATTGGTATGTGAGTGACGTAACAAGAATCAGTATGAAATGAAAATATGGCATATATTAATCGATGAAAAAGATCCGGAAGCATGCATAACTTTTTAAAAACAAAGACTGGAAGCAAACAACAGGATGAAAGGAGAGTGTGAAGAGGATGAGAATCCGAGATATTTAAACATAAGAACTGAAGTGACTTTAACCTTATTTAATTGACCCTAGGGTTACAGACAAAAACTGGATTTGGAAATAAGTCAATTTCAATAACTCTTTAGTCATATTACATTCTTGTGAAAGCCTAATGAATGCAATTAGGTCGTCGTGTTTGTCCGTTACATGAAATCCTTGGTTAACGTATGCTTTCATTTTATTACCGTGTTTTTCAAGTACATCTTTCTACATAAATATTCTCTATATGAAATGAAGTTGGAAATCCAGTAATAAATTGCTCAAGCTTGAATTCCGAATCAGCTCTTAATTATTTTGAATATGAAAAACAATCCTCGTGATACAGTTGGTTATAATTTATGAATTATTAGTAATTTTATCTGAAGTAAAATTAAAATGATACTGCTGTGGAATAATTTATCATTCAAAATGAGATATCAGTGCTTCTTTTTTTTTTTTCTATGAATAATGATGCTGAAATGAAGCTAAGGCAGCAGGTGGCTGACAAATGGAATTTCTACCTAAAACCTATTACACCTGCTTCTTCTCTTATAATTAATGCTTGTGTGGAAGATTGCAGTCATAAACTATCATAAACTGCGGTCTTTTGTCAATATCAATATATACATATTTCTTTTTTCGAATGAAATGCAACAAAATAAGTTATTGCTATTAACTTAATTCTACGAATTTGGAATTAAAATCTAAATTTCGATATGAACGGTAAATCTTCATTGACATAGAAACAATCGAGTTGCATTAATGTCATATAAGTTTGAATTATTTTAGGGTTTTTTGTTCACTAGCGAGAAAGATGGGCTTGTAAGTCCAAAAATCTTATGAAAATGAGGTAGGAAAAATAATGGCTGTTCATTAGAATATGGGTAAAGCCCAGTCTGTTGATTGGACCATTTTGAGAATAAAGGAAGGAGAATGGAGCAAAATATATGGAGAATAAAGGCGTTTCATTACAGCAATAAGATTAGGGAAAAGTGATCAATTTTTTGACAGCGAACAACAATAATATATAGGCGAAATAATGCTGCAAGACAAACCGTTTTCATTAATTCAAATAATTACTTATTTATTCTCAATAAGTTTAGTTTTTTTAATTTGAAGCATTGCTTATTTAAATTTGAATTTTGCAAAACAAATGTTTGTTTAAATTAATTGCAGCTAAAGTCCAGTTTGAAAATCTGTAGAAAATCGTCAAGGATGTCGATCATACTGTCGATATTTAAAGAGAATTTGTAGGTATAGGGAACTTAACCAACGATCCATGAACGGTTTGTATCACTGATAGCCTAAAAGACAGCATTTTTCAGAAGATAAGAAATTAAATCCAGTATTTCTAGGCCTCTCAAAGCAATTTATAATGGTGAACTAGCAGATAAAATAGAAGCATGAAAAAAGAGCCATTGCAATTTAAGGATTTTCTGACGGATGAAAAAATATTGGTGCAACAAACAATGTCATTACCTTTTGCATTTATATCTTGCTATAAAAAGATTGCTTCTTTCAAATTGAATAATTAGTTTATAAACTGTTGCCAAATCGCAAATTTTGGAGTATTATTTGATCACAAAAAACATCTTTTCACTTTCGAAAAGTATAAAAATTTTGAAATCAATCTGAAGAATTCGAATTTTTTGATAATGTTAATGCAAGAATGCGGGAAATAAGTCATAAATTATTACTATCAGTATGCTATCATGATTCGCAAAATATTTTTAAAATGAACTGTAGAAAGAAATTGAACTGCAAAAGGAATTCTTAAAAAGAAATTCTCAAGGTTATTTAAAAAAAGTTGTAACAATAAAGAAGTGACGAAATGATTTTTTTGAAAATTTCCTCTTTTACTGATGCAAATGTTCAAAAGCATGTTTACAATTGAAATCTAAAAATGATGTGATATAAAATATTTGAGCATGACAAGTTCAAATTATGTAAACTATTTGCAAGTATATGTCTAAGTTCGAAATGCAAATACTTGTCAATTGCGAAACCCTTAAAAGTTTTTTGAGAGAAAATATGATTAGTGATATTGTAAGATATGAAATCAAGGAAATTATTGATAATAATAGTATTCCGAAAGCGCTTATCTTTCTGGTCTGAAGAAATAACAATCAAGGTGATTTCAGCATACAGTTGTTGCTTAGCGTACATTTTTGGGATGCAGGGAATTTTTACCAACATTGTAAAGCACTTCATGGACTTCCAGCATTTGTTAGTTTGCCAATTTACCATTAACTTATCAGAAGTGAATGCAGACTATTATCTTTAGATGACAAGTTTCTAAACCATCCATTCAAGAACTATTGAGTATAAAATAGAGACAAGAAAATGAAAATCAGTTTTCTTTTTCCATTTAAAGTAGTAGAAAAACATTAATTTTTGCAAGAATTTCAGAATGTTATAATATATATTGTTAGAGAAATGCACATTATTTAACAAATTAGTTTGATTTTCTTTCAGTTTATTTGCTCAGCAAGGAGATGAAGACTTTCATAGAAACTTTTTTAAATTTAGTGCCATGTATCAGGGGATGGAAGGAAGTTCTACAAAACTAGTGCAGTTCATTAAAAAGTAGGATAATAGTTTATAATTTCTACCGAGCATCTGGCCATTTGCCATTTTTTTTTTAAAATATTCATTATTTCTTCTTATAGGACGATGCTTTCTGCATGATCATATTAATAACTGGCCCAAAAGCTTCCACTTTCGGCTTTTTCTTTTTTCCCGAATTTGTTTTCACAAAAAACTGAAAATAGCGAACAAAGACTGATACTCTATGGAGATCGGGAAAAATATTGGTTTGGATTTTCAGGTGCTTGGAATATTAAAAGAAAAAAAAAGCCCAGAAAAGAATGAGATTTTAAAATATGATGCAAAAAAACTAATGAGAAATCAGATGAGCAATTGCATTGCTATTGATTGTTCAATTCATCACTTTCTATGAACATCGAGAACTGCAAAATTCTTAAAATTTAGAAAGTTTTAGGAAATATTAAAAATGAATGCAAGACAGATAGAAAAGCACTGATCTAAAGCATTATAACAATCTCTTAAGATATGATATCAAGTAATGATCAGGCGTGTTACTTCAAAATTTCAGAAATAGGAGCAACTGAATAAGTCTTTCAATCCGATGATAATATCCTAAACAAATAGCCTAAGTAACTTTCCGAATCTTTAAATTTATTGTTCTTATTTCGAGAATTCCACTTACAAAAGTTCGAAACAATGTGTTTTATAGTACTATATTTCCTCTATCCGAGCATGATTTTGTGAACTCCATAATTCTCCTGAAAGAATGCGTTTTGTCAATTATTAAATCTCAAACTGCTGTTTTCAATGCACTTTCAAATATTTAAGTCATTCCGGAGAATTATTTTTATTTTTCTTTCGTTGAAATGTAAAATAAATGTAAAATAATGATGAAACTTGAATTTTTGAAGGCTGCACTGTTTTTTGGTTATAATTCTAAAATAACTGATAAAAATAAATGAAAGAGAAGTTTTAGTGTTTCCATAAACTGTTCAGTAAGATTTTGAAGCTGCAAATTCATTGCATAATATTTAATATATTTTTGTTTCAGTTAATCGAAGTGTAGTGATACTGAATAAACGAACTGAAATCAAGAATTAAATTTAGTGAGCAGTTTAAAAATTGTCAGACTTTTTTAAGAAAATTACATTCGAGAGACACCTCCGATTTCAATTTTCATTTAAAAAAAACAATCTAATACTTCCCAATTCGTTAACAAATATTCCCTTTGCTAATGATGTAGGCTTCTGTTGAGTTTGAAACATCGCACTTTCTTCTACTGAGTTAATGCCTTTTCCGAAATAAACAAAGAGTAAACGATCAAAATTTTCTCTCCTCAACTGTCAGTTTGGAAAAATTGCTGCACAACAAGCAAACATACACAGTTATCAATGGGTATCTCATTAGATGATACTTCGAAAAACATGCATTATTCCAATTTAGTAGCAATACTTTTCATTTTGAGTTCCATTATATCATTCATCTCACTGTCCTCATAGTCCATCTTTTTTCTTCTTGTAAGCCGTTCATTCTTTCATGATAACAGCTTTGTAACTATCATTTCGATTTTGATTAATGTTACATTAATAAATGTCAAATTTTCATTATGTATTATAATTTCTTCATATTTTGAAATTCAGGAAAAAATGATAAAGTTGTTGTCAATTTTACAACAATGTTACGCATAATTTTGCTATGAAAAAAAAAAAAAAAGACAACTATTTAGAATTATTATACACGACACCGTAATTAATGGATCCCATTAATGATGAAATTAATTATTCTATAATCTATAATGACCAATTTTTCCTAGAACGGTCATGCATTTTTTGGCAAAACCTCTGTCTCGAAACAAATGAAGTATTTCGAACATTTAATAATGCATTTTTTGCACTTTTTGTAACCGTGATCCACTAAACGAAAGATCTGGTATTTCATGTCAGTTAACTTAGTAACTAAAATATGATCTAAGAATTAAACTTAAAAAAAAGAAAAAAAAACTTGGAATTTAGAACCGAGTATTAAACTAGGCAAAATAAAACAAATCAGTAAATTGCTGATGAATTCAAACAAAGTTTTTATTAGAACAGCTAACTGACATGAATGAGACAAAATATATTCGTCCTCATGTATTCATCTTCTAAGAATTATTTTGGAGCCAACAATGTAAAGAAAAAAATTTGAAATTCCTCCTTGTATAACACGTCAAACTGAAAATTCCACAATAGAAGGGCGAAAAATGATCGAAATTCGAAATATAAATAAGCATACTGCTAGCAAAACAATGAGACGATTCTTTCATGATTTAAAAAAACAACACACAAAAAAAGAAACATCTACTGTTCAAGCATGGAATTCTTTCAAATTCCGCTTGCTACCTGGAACTGCGTGAATAATTTCAGTTGACTTCAACTTTTACTCGAACTTTCTGCAGTGTTATCATACTAATAAGACTCAAAATTCTTAAATTCATCATGATTTTCCTAGTAGATTAATTAAATCTGTAAGTCGGATATGCGTCTGCTACTAATTCCTGCAGTCAGGAAACGTTCCACATAATTCATTAGCACCCTTAATTTCTGGATTCTTGGATTTTCTAAAAACAATTTTCAAAGGATATTTTCCAAAATTCTCGGAAATAATTACGAAATCATTTCGCTATATCTTTACTGCTGTATCCGAAAATTTTCACATCGTACATTAACAAGTATTAGTAAAATAAATGAACAAGGAATGTGGTTCAGAGAATGAATGTATGACTGGCAGACTTGAAGATTAACCCCTCATCATCACCTTATTTGCTCATGATATTCAATTTATAAGATCAGGTCGGATCTGGGACGCTAATGATGATTTCATGCGCGATCTGTCAATATCGAAATTGATGATACTATGTTGCTTCAAATTAAAGCGATTGTTTTTCTGCAAACACAAAGGTAGTTAGATTTAATGATTTAATGAACTTGTATAATAGCTTCGACAAGACAACTTTCTCTTTCGTTCTGCTAAGAATTAAAATTCGCAGTCAAGCAACAGACATACAATAATTGTGACTTATACATAAAGCAAATTCGCCGTATTTTTTTCTTTAAATTTTGTAAATTTTTTAAAATTTTTGTTTCAAAAGTTAAAATTTCGAATTTTTGAATTTAATTTCCAAAGTTGTTTTAAAAATTGTCTTTTTTTAAATATTAGGTCGAATACTTGCTGAACACAATCATCACCTACGACACTTCACTAATTGGTTTTGATAATGTTGGATGTCATTTTCGCCTGGAAGATTGGTAACAATTTACCATAATTCATTTCGCTGCCCCTAAATTCTTTGTAATGCTTCCCTTAACTGAAATTATCGAATTCATTTTACTTCGTTTTACGTTTCCTGAAGAGTCAATGGAGTCATTTTGCCTTTGCTTTATCGTCAACTTTTCACGATTTTTTTTTTTCTTTGAGACATTGAATGAAACAAAAGACTAAAAATTTGGTACAGTTCTTTGTTTAATTAGCAAATCACACAATCCTTCTTTTCCTTTCTTTCTCTGAAGTCAATCATAAATTTTATGCTCATTGTTTATTTAACTCTTTATTTGCGGGACTTTGGAAGTTCGGATCAGCTTGGAAATAGTTTTTATTATTATGGTACTATTTCTGTTTGTGACACTAATTCTATTTATTACTAGATCAATACTAAATTTTAAATTATCGATCTTTATTCTTTTGCAAATCAATGATGATTCTTAGCAAAAGCATTCTGTATACGATAAAAATTACCGAAAATAAAGAATGAGTAGCTCGCTGGCAAGGCATTTAACTGCAGTAAAGAAGTTCTGGTCCAATATGATCTGATAATTTCGTTGCATCCCAACAGTGACGTTGGGATGCAACGAATTTATCAGATCATACATAATTCTGAAACGATTTTTTGGAATGTAAGTTTAATGGTTTTCAGCATGTTTTGCAATAACTTCTGTTAAGCTCTGAAATTGTAAATAACAATTATATTATCGTTTCTGTCAAGAAGTGATAGAGTAGTAAAGAACAATGCACTGTTCCAATTTTATGTGTCTTCATCAGAAGGTGTTTGTAATACACAATGATACCATTCTTCATTTGCTCTTCAGTATTAAATATTGCAAAATTTTTGCAGTTAAACTTCACGGCAATTCGTTTTAATCAATCAAATTCCAACGAAATGAAGGTGGTAAATACTGCGAAGTCACAGAGATAAAAATGAAAGGAGAACGAAGGGATAAAGCAGAAAGCAAGTGATTAAAATTAATGAGAAAAAAATAGGACTGGTTAAGTTTAATATCTTACCATGAGATTGTGGAGATCATATGCATGGTCGCCTGTGAATTGAAGATTGCTTGAATAGAAATATTTGATGGTATCCGACTTCCAGGACATCAGTTTTTAATGAATTGTTGATTAGTAAATGGTGTTTAATAGCATGATCTTGAACTATTTAAAGATAAGGAGTTTGGAATGGAAACTTGTGAAGGAATTATATTTATTATCTGTTAAATACATCAAATAGTTTTGAAATGACATGCTTTGAAGTGAAAATGACTTAAGATATCAGAATTGCTGATCAATTGCAAAATTTATCTACGCGATAACAGCTACCTGAATTATTTGCTTATTTCAACTGTTCATTCGAAATTTAATATCCAATTCTGTCGAGATTACAGATATATTTTGACATGAGTAAGGCAAAAAAGGGTTTGTATGCCAGGCTACATCGTTTATTTTTACTTTTGCTTAATTTATGTAACATCTACTGCTCTATCGCTAAAATTTACTAATGAGTAAAGACCTCGAAATTTAAGCATTAACTCTCCAACAGTCGATCAGCCAAAATATCAGGATGAATTTTCCAAAAAATGTTTTAGTTCGTTAAATAGGATTCGGGTTTATAAATGCTATGTAACTTATTATTAATGTTTTAAATATTATTTACTGTTCTGCAATATTATGTTTCAAAAATTAAATTTGAATATTCTGATCTTAAACGCAAGATGGATATGAAGGTCAGGGCTCGAATATTTCTGGGAAAATATTCGCTGAAAAATATTATACTGCTAGAAGTGAAGGATCTTTTTCCGCTTCACAGTAATTTCCAGTCTTAGTTTGCAGACATTCGCATTCATAATCTAGAATATTATGCGTGTAATCTGATAGCCTGTAAAAAATTATTTATAAAAAGATAAGCTTAAAATTAATTGTAAATATATTGTTTTTAAAGAACAATCCTTGAAAATAGTGAAGATATAATTAAAATTGTTATGTGATCAAAACATGTGAAGCTTTCAAATAATAATGTTGAAAACTACCAACCAATGGGATAGGAATGTACATCGTAAATCTCTGACAAAATGACATTTTTCCAATGGCACTTTAGTTTGGTTTAAAATGAATGTACCTCCATCAAAATAATCTTCTGCCCAGTTTGATGTTCCTGCAATCACTATTAAATATAGAAGTACCAAGAGTCATGAGTTCACAAGTGAACAATTATTTGTAGACTTCTCAAACGTATAATATATGATATTCAAATCAACACAAAAGAAACAAACTTACAATACCAACAGTGTTTGTAACAAGGAATTTCGTGTGCATTCGTCGTTCGCGTTTCATAATCTTTTGCAAATCAAAATCAGTTGGAACTTTGAAAATTTTCTAAAAGACCATTAATAAAAACTTCACACAATATATAACATTGAACTGTCAAATCTTTCCTTTCTATCACAGATAATTTTTGCAAAAAACGATGCATAAGATTGACGAAAGATTTGATTTCAAATAGCAATTATAAGTAATTCATATAGAAACCAACCACTTCTATGCTGCTATCATTAATTTTTTTCAACACCTCCAATGAACTAAGAAATCTCAAACTATACTCGGGGAAATGTATTGCTGAAGTGAGAATTTTGACTTTCACACCTCGTAGTATCGCTTTTCGGATAGAATTATCAATGATAGGCCAATACCTCGAAAAAAAAAAAGCCAATTATTCGAGTTTAAAAATGCCATGCATAAATGAATTGAATCCAAAAAATGATATTTTAGCAAAAAAATTCATTTCTATTACATGCTTAGATTCATTTCTATTACATGCTTGTTATGTTATGTTATGTTATGTTAGAAGGTAACCTTCTCGATAGATTATAAATAAACGTCGGAAAATAATCCATCACTTCAATATATAAAAATTTTTTTGCCTTCTCAACAGCATCCAATATTGCAACGAGATCCCAAGTTCTTCATGGACTGTTCAATGAGCGTGGTGATGCCTTTAAAGTTGTAATTTAGATGTACTGCTATACCTGGAGTTGTCTACATCTACAATAATTAATATTTTCTATTCTCAAAGATTAACATAGAGATAAACTTTCCTTCAGATGGAAGGTAACTTATTAATTTCAAATAATCCTCTAACTTTCTTCTTCATTGAAATTCTTTTTCATAATCTAAATTCATAATTGGATCTTATGAATCTTATTAAAAACTTGTCACAATTTAGTTTTCTTTAAAACCCGTATCTAAATTTATTCATTTTATATTGTAACTTACCGCTATATAAACATCAACGAAAGCATACTCATTAGAAATTGAAAGTGGTCGGTGCTGGTTATAAGTTATAGTTCGTTGATTACTTTCTGGGTATTTTCTCATAATTTCAAGATCCTCACTTCTGTATTTGTTGTTGGCAATTTCCCAGTATTTTTCGAATATATTTGACAAATCTTTCGCCAGACATGAACAGTTTTCAACAATAACTCCCAGTTCGAATTTCTTAAAAACAAATAGTACATGAATTAATATTAAGTCCTCGGAAATGATTCAGACAATCTCCTTTCAAATGAAAAATGAATTTGCAAAAACTAAGCTTGTATCTCTAATTTAGTTTTTGCAATTTTTTTGCAAAAAAAAATAAATTTATGCCAATTCTTCATTCGGATTAGCCTATATTTTCGTTAGTTATAATAAGAAATTGCTTTCCAAGAAACATTACTTGATTAAATGGTCGCCAATCGAGATTCGCTGATCCGAGATAGAAGTGCTCAGAATCGCTAATGATAAATTTTGTGTGCATTTTACCGCCACCAAATGAATGTCCAAGGCTTAAACTGCGTCTGCGAATAACACCTCAAAATTTGATGCTTATACGGCGAATTTTGTTTCTTTCTATACTTTTTATCAATTTTCTTGGAAATCAAATGAGTCATAACGGATACAAAGAAATTCTATTCCAGCTTTACTTATCTTCTTGCAAGTCGTATTGAGGGAAGAAACCTGTTTTAGCAAAGTTGATGCCATCCTCGTTGTCACCTTTATCTTTTGGATGATAATTTTCAATCATTCGTATTCGAATCTTTCGTTTTAACCCTGCTTCTAGTAGAGCATCGTGAATTTTGCTTCCCTGAAAAAAACTTTAAAGTTATAGAGCTAATAACAGTCAGCAAATTCTGCTTGATTAAAGGACAAAAAAGAAAATAAATTTCTGAATGAAAGATTTCTTCGTATTATGAATTAGATACGAATATAATGGGCTTAATAAGAAATCACACTCAATAACGCATATTGAGAAATCAAAATCATGATAGTTTCATACATGATCAGAATGCATTCGACAATAATCATCATCCAAAACATGCTCTCCACGAACACTTGTTTTGTAAGCCGCAAGAATTAATTCCCTCTTTGAATTCTTTATTAGTGAATTCCACGCACTGTAAGTGAAATGTGAACGAGTAAATACCGTAAAAGTTACATTATCTGGAGTACTTTGCACAAATCTGATACTGAAAAAATCACAGTTTGTATTTGTGGGAATGATATTTTCTCACATCTCAAATTCTCCTTTTTTTTTTTAATTACACGCAAGCTTTCTGTCATATATCTCTACAGGAATAAAATTTTCAGAAAAGATCAGGATGCACCTGGTTTGTTAATTGGAACATAGTGATAAGAGTGGAGATTTTTCTATAAAATTTCAGGAACTGTTTTAAGTTATCTGAATGTAAGTGACTAAGAAATGGCAATGAACGGAAAAACAATACGTAGTTAACAAGAACCGGTAAATGTTTTCGCCAAATACATAACGGCAATTCTTGAAAATAGCTGGGATTACTACAACTGACAATTTTATCAATCGATAAAGTGATGTCGATGTTAGAGTTTAAAATATCATATCTTCAGGATGAAAAAAAAAAAAAACGACATAAGCAATAGAATATAATCAAATGAAAAAATTAGATGGCATGCTGGAATTTGAAATCCAACTTGAAATCATCCTACGATGTATAGAACATTGGTTGCAGGAAGAGCAAAGCAGATATGACTGATATTCCGTATTTTGAATCTATTAGTACGCATGATAGAAAATTTTGAAAATTTAAACTTGATATTGACTTACCTAAACTTTTACGAGCATTCTGTTTCGTTCAGATTTTTTCCAGGAATCACTTGCTTATTAAGCTCCTCGCAAGGTAAACCAAAAAGAAGAGCTACCGGTAACAATAAAATAATAAAAAACTAAAATATTAAGTCCATAATGTAGAAGTAAGATTTAAATAAAATTAGATTTGTTCAATATAATTTCATTTGAAGATTAGAATAGAAATTTTAAAAGACTAAAAGGTAACAAATTGATTACTTGCACAACTGCTTAATTTAATTTATGTGTGACCAAATTGAATTTTTTATTAATTTCAATTTTCTGGCTTCAGTTGTTATTACCCGGGGCATCATTTTCGAGCGGTTATTGTTAGCATTTTTTCCTGTACATTTTGTTTTTTACCTATTTTCACCGCATAATTTTTTCTGCTTATTTCTTGGCAACTTGTTGAAGATACAAAAGAATCGTTTCGAAAAGTCATTTACCAGTTTGAGTCTAAACAATGAGAGGAGTTGAAACTAAAAAAAATTCAAATTCACATAAAACTTGAATGATGATAATAATATGAGTTCGATGATAAAAATTATATGAGTTTAATAAAAATGATTTTCAAGTAAAATTTTTTTGTTGAAAGATTTTGTAAATAGTTCTTATAATTATGTTAGTCACGATCTTGATCTTTACAACGAAGATCCTATTGCTACCAAGATCATTATCACCGTCTTTGCTCCAGGTCATAATCCATTATCGCACATTCTTTTACAAAATGAAATGCTTAAGAAATATATGTTACGATAACTGTAATGATCTTGAAAAATATGATTAAATCTATAAGGAAATACTGCTCCTCCTCGCAGTGGTCAAATAAGCAGTTGATCGCAAAGCTGTCATCAGGTGGCACTATCAGTATTTTTAAATGCAGTGATCACAGATCATAGGGAAAAATGTGAGATGCTGCAATGATAGCGTAATGTTGAACAGTAAAATGGAAAACTAAAGACAATCCTCTTCAAAGAGGAAGAGCTTTAGCAGACATTAATTTTAAAAATTCTTTTCTTTTAGAGACATTTTCAACACAAGAGTTGCCGACAATTACTAAAATTAAAAGCGCCTTTTCATAATTAAAAAATTTGAAGTACATATGATCGTCAGATAATGACACTTATTGATTATACGGATCGTCAGGTCACTAACTTCAGCAGCGCCGATATTTCAGCACGTAAATTAGAAAAATGAAACACGAAGCAATAATATTTAGCAAACTGAATTTCTATGCAATATATTTTACATTCAAAATTTAATAGAAGAAAAACCTTTTGAAATATTTTGCGGCAGTTACGAAAAAATTTATCTATTGGCTATATTTTGAGTTTTATTGATAATAAATAGTATCCTTTTCAAAATGGAATTTCAAGAAACTTCAACAAGTTTGTTAAATTGCTTGCTTATTCCTACCTCAGTGCAATTTCGCTCCTTGGCAACCAATATACGAACTTTTAATCAAGGGTTATCATAAAACATCTCTTTCAATTCCACTCATTAGTAGATTCATTTTCTCCATCGATTTTTCATTGCCAACTTTATTTAAAAATGTACATTAATTAATTCAGTAATTTTGTTGAAAATTTCGCGAAATATTAATCCGATGTAAAGCGAAGACTCGATTACTTTCACTGCTGTATCCATTTTCTAAGGAGTATCAAACGATCAGCCCAAACCAACAAAAAAATTAATGACTATTCAATCGATTGTTTCTTTCTATCCAAATCTGCATTGCTCTGTATTTCACAGAGTTGAATGAGATTGTGACATGCATACTTTGTCAAACTCCTCTATTCATCCTCTTCTTGTTGATTCTATTGATCCTTTATGCTCGTATTTTTCTCAGTTTTCTATTTTCTACTCATACAGTAAGTCAACTCCTTTTTTGAAAGAAGACAGTTGAAAGAAAAGCTAATTTAGATTAGCAACTTTTTTCTGTGAATTCCATTCTTCTTCATAGACTTATTCATCTTTTCATGTTTTCAGTTTCAATTTGATTTATTTCTATTTTCAGAATTTCCATTAAACACTGTTTAAAATGAACGAGCAACAATCATCAAACTAAATTGCAAATTCAGTTTAGAAAAAAAGAAAATTGTTTTAGCTATTTTTGCATGAATTAAGGTTGACTGCCAAATTTCATTTGCTAAACATATATTGCAACCATCCTTAATATTAATCCCTGTTGGAAAAACTGAATTTTAATTAGTGTGACAGAAACGAATCTTTTAGTAATTAAGTTTTATTGATAAAAATGGACGAGTATATCTTTCTATATAATACGAGCAATTATTGAAGAATATCCTAAATAATTGATCACAGGATTATTCATCGTTCGCTGCTAGTAGAAAAGAATATTCATCCTAAATTGTCAATTTGTTGTAGAAACCCTCGCCTCAGAAATGCTGTAGAAGATTATTCCCGAGAATTCGTAGCAAAGAATCTTGTTGGAAAATCCATCCTGCTCCAAAATCCGATCCTTATATATCCTTTCGAGGCTTCACCTTCTTTCCTGATCTCCAGTTTGTCCCCTCATGATTGGTCGACCTCACTTTGTTTACCTGTTAATCGGAGCATTTTTGAGGTAAACATTTTTGTCGCTTTGGCGGGGAACATTTTGACCTTCTGTTTATTATTTCAGCAGTAAACATGTTTATCCTTGTTGATCCATTTGAAACTGTTTTACGCTTCTTGAATTTTAATGTTCCTTGTTTGCAACAAAGAACGTTAATTATATTTTTAATTATACTTTAATTAATTACATTTAATTAAATTTTTCGGATTTTTCCGACAATCCTGATGTTTTATCAAACTCTGGAAATTCTTTCTATCACAAAAAGTTACCAATGAATTTTTGTTTTGTCATCACTCTAAAATATATTACGAACTGTCCTCACAGCATGATTCTTTATTCCTTTGAGCTCTATCCTTGGAAATAATTTATACTATTTGTATTATGCTGATAAAATATAATTTCAGCAAATTCTTTCACGAACTCCATTACTCAAGATTTATCGCACACTGGGCCAGAGATCAGCAGGCAGAAATGAATGCATCATTTACAGTCTGTACAGTCTCATGCCGAAAAATGTGATCACTATTTTATATCGCTTCTGATTATTTCATTTCCTAGTGTTTTTAGTGTTTATTATTACCTAGAATTCTTAACTTTTATTATCTTTACTCTCAAAACAAGTAATATCGTACAAGCCTTTTATTTATAATCTCTTATTTACACTGATAAAAGATCACACCAAAAACTGACCATTTAGGTTGATGAAGCGATTGCTGACGAATATGTAACCAATTTTGAAGAAATTATAAAGTTTTAGAAAAAAAATTAAATTACTAGTTCTAGGAGTGGATTGCGAGCTGTAAATGAGAATTAGCGCATGTTTTAATCGGTGATATTCAAGAGCGCCATCACGATGCTATTTATTTAAAGCAGACAAGTTTTGAAAAATAGAAGAAAGCATCGTATTTCAATCAGAAAATTATTTATTCAGTGGAATTATGTGCATGCGCTGTGTATAAACTTTTACATTAAGAAATAAAAATTAACTATCGAAAGCAAGAAATCACAGGTCTTGATAGTTGATCTTAATTGAAAATCCCCAAAATGAAATCACATTTTTATCTTTGTGATGAATTACTTTTTTTCCTTTTCTCCTTTTCAATGATGTTGAAGATCAACTTTTTTGACGTAAAAAAATTTCAGCATCTGAAACACATTTTCTCGGCTTTTGCTTACATTACCCAATTTACTAATTTATTTCGCATTACATTTCTTCGCGAAATCCAAAAAATGTCTGTGAAGAATGTTTTTGGAAATTTGATTCAGGGAATTTAAATCTCATAAATTTATAACATTACGGGAAAAAATAGACGCTTTCGACGAACTGCTGATCAAGATATTCGTTTAAACTGATGAATTGTCGAATAATTTTGTAAGTCCCTCCTATCTATCAATTCGATGATTTTCCCTTTTTCGCTTAACGCCAAAGCAACACAGTACCACTTGTTCATTCGTCATCGCGGCTATCATCATCATTAACTATATTTTTTCAAATTCCTGCTGATGCATTCAACAATGTTTACTTGTCTCCGATTAAATTACCGATTTATCCTCATTCCATAGAATTTGCTGAAAAAATGCTAAATTTTTACATCTGAGAAAATTTTTAAAAAAAAAGAAAATGATATATTTTCATTTATTAAATTAACCGTCAACTTGATGCTTTTTGGTAGAAATTACAATTGCAACTAAATCTTATTAGCTCGAGATCAGTAAAGCAGTAAGTTCAGTTCACTATACTTTCCTCCTCTTTGCATAAAAATAAAATTGGGTTATTTGAAGTATGCTTCTAAAAGAAAAAAAAAAACAATGTGTTCTCGATGTTTTAACCTTGATGAGCTATAAACATCACTTCTGTTCGCTTAAAGTAACCTTTGAACTGAAGAATTCTATGTGTCCCGGAACATTAGAAAAATATATTTTGAAGCGAAGGGAAGATTTGACGGTGGTTTGGCTGACAATGACGGGTAATTTGTCAGTAGAGATGCAAGAAGGGGACAAAACGCTGCTATTCGGAGTTTTTTGTGCCACTCTCCTTGGTAACTCTTCATTTCACAAGTTCTCACCTTCGCTTTTCAGGAACATTCGCCGCAATGTCTTTTATTCGTAGTTAATGTGCTACATAAGCATGATATGGTCGAACTGTCTTCATCTAATTTCTCCAATTAGTTTTATCGTTAAATGCAAACGAAGTTTTCATATTATCGTTCACAACAATCCAAATATTGAAAAATTAATATACTTTTCCAGATTTATTTTGAATTTTCTTGCTCCTCCTTATATAAACCATACGCTGATAATCTATTTGGTCATCAGTTGACCATATCTGTGACAGTTTAATCAATTTTCTTTTTGTTTACACAATTTCTCTGTTTTAGTGTTCTATCGCAAGACAAATGTTACTAGTAAGTAATTGTCGCTGTTGTATTATAGCACTATCCATCAAAGTGACAGCATCAAATGACTTAATTGGTTCCATTGGTTGTCCATGCTTCACTGAAGTTTACTCGTTCTGAAGCATGCATTAATTCTACAATTTCTTCCTCTTATTCGTTTTAAATTGTCTTCAGATATGAATCTCAATTCTGAACTATCGTTTAGAATGAAAGCACAACCAAAAGTCGAAATTTTTTCTAAAAATATGTTATTTAAAATATGAAATTGCTGTAAGATGATTTCCGGCCCAGATGTTGAACATTCAGCTTTCTTAGGAAGCTAGATTATCGAAAGATTTCCCTGATTTGCCCATTTTAAATGCATGAACATCTTTTCAAGTTTATGGAATGGCTAGCTAAAACTTTATTTAGCTAAAACATCAAAAGCAATTATTTTTAGAATTAATTAGTCATCACGTGGATTCATCCGAAATATGCGACCTTCTGAGAAAACAGTTAAGTTTCTGTGCTTTTTCTACTTCTTTCGCTGTTGGATGCACGCTGAATTGTTCTTTTTAATGCATTTCCAGCACCTAATACATCTATTAATCCAATTAGTCTCTAATCCTGAGGTTTTTTTTTTAGGAGATATTCACTATTTCTTACTCATCAATTTTTTTAACTCCTATATATGTGAAGTTTCTTTAGTGGGCTCATTTTTAAGGAAATAGAAATTTGGAATTTTACAGACAGATAACTTTTTCATTCAGAAGTTAAAAAGTTAAATATTCCTAATACTTTTGGAAAAGATAATATGCATTATACTTTGTTTTTAGGCCGATAGAAGCCATTTTTTCAGAAGCTGTGATACATCATTATACTATTATAAGCACAATGAACGCCTAAGCGTTTGGGCTTTTGCCACTAGATAATCTGATGGGTATTTATTATGCAATATCTCTTAGCCAAAACTTTAATAATGTAAAGAATAAGGAGTGTATGTAAGCGATAGCAGATGTTTAAGTTTGGTCTGAGAGCCATACTATGAATTCTGGAGACCGTAATGAAATTTTATTGGAAGGTTTGCTTAAATTGTTAAAATATTCAGTTACTGTGTGATCATTTTTTTAAGTAAATACAAATGACTGCTTTTTGGTGTGAAAAGTCTTCAATAAGATCGTTTTTGAGGCAACAAAATCATACAAATTAAAAATGAATAACTGGTTTTCAGGATGATAATACGTCGATCTGCAGCCGATTTATTTATTGCTGATACTGTTGCGATAATATCTCCAACTTCACTAAAAAGATTTTCCTTTTTTTCTTTCGTTAAATTTATTCTTGTCTTTTCAAATGTAAAATTTATTTTTATGTAATGTATGTATGTAATTAATTTTTTTACCAAAATTTTTCTTATAGTTTTTTATAGGATCTACTAGGAAATTTTTCGTAGGCAGTTTCTAAGTGGAGGTTTTCTTTGTTAACTGAAGTGATAAATGGAAACTAAGTCAAGATTCTCAGAAATGTTGAAAATTTAGTGGTGGAAATATGGTGCCTTGAGGCGTAAATATGTTGTTTTTTAAATATTGATAACCCCCTGCGTCACTTGCATCGTTAAATTTGTAAGAGAATCAACGGTATAAATTATTAATGAATTATAAAGCTGCGCAAGTTCTACAAAGTATATTCTGTTTCATAAGAAACCAAGAAAGATCAAATGATAGCTTTTCGGATTTCAATTTAGTTTCTTTGCATAATTCACCATCTTTGCGAGAAACTGCAGAGACGATTTTTCAAAAGAAAAAAATCATTTTTACGACTCCTTTCAAGGATGATGATTAATTATACAAAGATGCTATGCTGAATTATTTTATGAAATGCAATGCTCGTCAATGAACATCGATAATTCATCGGCAACTAACGTAATGATTACCTTGGTAGACACAGCGCTCATTGTAGATTCTTAAATTCAATTTCGCATCTTTGTGCTTCAATTTACGATTTTCTCGGCTTGTTTGTTCGCTGTACCAAAACAGATTTTTTATGATATTCGAATTTTTATATATTTAAGTCGCAGTTTATTAGTTTTCTTGTTTTGAAAAGGAAGCGTTCCATGCAGTGCCAATCGATAACTTGTAAAAAAAAAGTAGTTGAAAAATGAAAAATGAAGAGGTCAACAAAGACATCACGTTAGCATCGATTTATTGGCATCCATTCTTTCTAGTCACTTAAATTAGAAGTGTATTGATGAAATAAAAGACATGATAGATATCCCGAAAAGCTCCAACATTTATTTATTGATCTTTACATTAATTTTTGCGGAAAAATAATTTTCATTTTGGAGACCATCAATAAATAATTTTCATATCGGAGACTGTGAATAACAATTATGTGTATGTTTTTGTGGCGCCCTCGATGCAAGTAAGATTCTATGTTGTTGTTTTCGGCTCCAGATATCAATCAAAACTTTTGCACATCACAACATGCAGGTCGTGCTTTCGCTCTTTCTCACTGATTTTGATCTATATTTGATCATTTTTAAGACTGTTCTACGGATTATCTTTATTCTTGGTTAGCAAACTGCCTAATTGCAGTAAAGGCCAGACTTCTGGCCTCTTTGCTTCAACCAATTCATTCCAACCAATCGTTATAAGAATGAGCATAAAAGTAGAGAAGACAGTTAAACTGCCAAAAAATTCACGGAAGCCATTAATGGGAAACATATCTCCTAGATTATACTATCTCAAGACTTGAGCTCAGCAAATTTATTATAAGGAGAAAGCATCGTATTTGTCCCACTAACGAATTTTTTCAGTTGTTGATAGGCAGGCGGTGTGATTGCTTAGTACAGACTACAAAGTTACTAAGAAACTAAAAAGTTTGCGTAACTTCTCATATGTCTGGTATGAATCGTGGATGCTATCAAATTTAATTTCCTAAGCACTTTCAAGATAAGTTATATACTTTAAAGGTTAAAGAGCTAAGTTGATCTGAATCATTCTCTTTCCTCATACGAGCAATGCTGTTACCTTGCACAACAGTTTCTGATAATGGACAGTTCCACAACAATTCCTGATAGTAGGAAAAGTCCCATCAAGAAATAAGGTACGTAAACTGTCAAACAATATGCAAAGGGTAGTTGCATACAAAATAGGATAACTAGATCTGGATTATTTTTCCGGTTATTCGGGGCAACAAGATTCCGTTTTTGCTTCTTCAGTGTTAAGGATTACCAAACTACGAAGTTTTTTAATCAACGTCACTGAATAAAAGTTGCGAATTTGTTAATGAGTTATTTTTCAGTCTTAGGTATTAGTTTTTGTATGTATATATGTACATATATATACATATGTGTGTGTGTATATATGAGTGTGTTTGTACGTGTGTGTGTGTGTGTGTGTGTGTGTGTGTGCGTGTGTGTGTGTGTGTGTGTGTGTGTGTGTGTGGTGTCTATCTGGTTTGTATTGTGTGCATATTTGTAAGATCATCAAGTGTCCTTCCCCGATCTAAATCGCCGTTCAGGTCATCAATATCAAAAGAAAAGGAGGTAGAGAAGGTAATGATAATAGATCTATTCAAGATTTGAAGAAAAGTTTCGGAAAGCAAGACATTTCGTACTGAATAAAGATGAAATTTTTAATATTCCCTTTCAAGACGTGCAATTAATTATCGCTTTTCCTTCAATACAAAACGAAGGAATCCAATGATTTTATACTCGTATTGCGGCGGAACTAATTCAAAACTGATACTTTGGAACACAAAAGGATCGATATACTATTGATCTAAAAAGGTGTGGTGAAACGTCGCATCGATTTTAACCGTCGCCAAGGTAGTCGTGAGTGAATGTCTACGTTAGCATATATGTATATGCATGTGCGTGCCATATATATGCGCGTACTTTTGTTTGTATATGTACGTGTGTGTGCGTGTCTGCATGTTTACGTTCATGTGTGTATGTGTATATGCATATGTGCGTGTCTGTATGCACATGTATATGGCACACACATACACACAACGCACGAACACATACATACACTCATATGCATGACACACAGACACACACAGTCACACGCACACAAACATGTACATACTCACAAACACACTTGCGCATATATGCATACACATACATATACATACAAAACATATACAACTCGTATGCTTAACACACAGGTACACGCACGTGCACGAGTATGTATGTGAGTGTGTGTGTGTGTGCATTTGTATGTGTACGTACATGTATGTCTGTGAATATGCACATGACTGTGTGCGTGTTTTTTATGTAGTGTGTGTGTGTGTGCGCATGTGTATTTCTGGATGTGTATGCTTGTGTGTATGTATTTGTAAGTTATGCATATGTGTATGTGTGTGTGTTTGTATGTATATATGTGTGTGCATGTATATGCATGTGTGCATATTTATGTGTGTGCGAGAGTGCATATATGTATATATATGGGTACAGATAGATAGGTGTTTTGAAAAGGAATGATAAATAGGTGTTGCGAAATCGTGAAAAAACCATTGAGAGGAAGTCGCTTAAGGATCCAGAGAAGGAAACTGGAAAAAGGTATCCAGAATGGAAATGTCGGCGAGGTCAAAATTTAGGTGTATGGATAGTTTTTTGCACATTTCATAATAACTGTTTGAAGAAAAAGATGAACTCTTTGAAGAATGTTAGATTATAGTGGTGATAGTTGAAGAATGATAGATCTGAAGAATGTCGTAAGGATCTGAAGAATTTCGTATTTCATTAATCCGAGAACAACCATGAATTTTTCTTTTCCAAAATAGGACGATTTGGAAACTACATCGGTTTTGCTTATTTTTTTCCTGGAAAAGTTTAAGGCTAATTGAACTTAAGCCTTGATAATAGACGCATACTACAAGATCGATTATCCTAACATGCGAATTTTATCTATTCATTGCTAATTGGTTTTCATCGATGATAATGATAGAAAGTTTATTGAAGTTTCTCTAACACTGATATAATCTGTCTCTTGTGATGCAGTAGCAATGCTGAAGTTTCACATGATAATTGATAACCTATTTGCTCGTCCTATCCAGTTTGACCTCCATGTTACAGTTGCTTAGTTAATCATCGTTACGAATGAGTTAATTGGTGTTGATATGTACGTGTGTAGAGCTATACTGTATTCAAAATAGTTCAGCGCATATCTATTTGAAAAAGCATGGTGAAGGATGATGCATCAGTGATATGTAGAACTTGCAGAATTCGGCTTTGCTTTACCATTCGCATCCTGGATCCGTTGAAATCATAGTCAACAGTTCTCTGACTTACGTTTTTATGACGAAGACATCAAGAGATTATGGAAGAAAATTGGAAAATACAGGGAACAAATTTTAGAGAAAGAATATGGTTTTTCTTCAATACATGAAAGCTTCAATCTGCTGATAATTGCTGAAATTCGGTGTCCAAAATACTATTAAGTGATGAATCCAATAAAATATTTATTACGTTTGTGCAGAATGTTGGATGTATAACAATATGGATTAACTACTCTTACATTATACATAACGTACGTACCATAATCCATTAACCAATCAATTATGTACATTTGGTAATATGAGAGTAAAACATATAGACTAGTAACAGTGGCCACACACATAGTTTCGATGAATTATATGGGTCTTAAATTCAACATGACAGCTGAAAAAAATTTAATTTTCAAAATCTTAAAAAGAAGAATCTCGAGAATCAAATACTTTTTCTGGTGCCAACTGTTGCATCAAGCTATAAAGGATAAGATGTGTATAGGCTCTTAAAAGCCAATTGGGTAAATTTAAATGAGCTGCTGAAATTTCCTTAAGCACTCTAAAACATATGCTAAAAGCTCTGCTGGGTGAAGATATTGTCTCAGAATTAAAGATAATTCTCATGCATTCTATTAAATGCTGTTGCAACAGATTCGGGACGAAAAGGGCAAAAAAATAATAAATAATTGTAAGAGTCAGAATGGTTGCATTAGAACTTCCAAGCAGGTCTCTTCGAGTCATCCTTGTTACCCGAAGAATTAGATGAAGCAACAGATGACGAAGTCGTCTCTTTTTTGGAGCGTGATGGCTGATGTCCGGGTGAGCTTCGCCTATGCTCGTCAGTTGATGAAGGCCGTTCGAAATCAGGATACAATAAATTTCTGAAAACAAGGCTGCATACTTCTCAAGCATTTTCCAAAAAAATCATGGTATCCAAAATGAATCCTAATCCAAACTTAATGTTTGAATTTGTGAATTACCTTTTATCATCTTTCTGTTTTATTAGATCTGCCATCGGTGATTTTGACTTTGTAAGACTGCGTTCATAAAGTCGGGCGGAATGACTGGGTGATTTTGGCCTTGGTATACCGGTTACGTAATGGCTGCAATGAGAAGTTTTTATTAAATCCAAAAATTAAAATTGATGATTCAAATTACAAATATTTAACTTGAAGTCGAAAGCTAAATAAACAAGTTTATTCGGCGTTTTTAGCTCTTCGAGCCGAAAATTCGGTTAAATCAACTGTTATTAGTAAGTATAGAATAAAAATTAGAACAAAATAACAAACTTTATTTTGTCTTTTCCGCTGTTTTCTTTTTCCTTCTTTTTCTTTCCTTTTGCTGACTCTTGACAGTCTTTACTTTTCGCATTTCTTTTAGCTTGTCGTTGCGTTTCAGTAAGTAAAATTTGCAAATTACTTGTGATTGTTTGATTTTTGGAACCTTCGCCAGCTGTGAAACTGTTCTAAAACATGTTTTGCTGCGTTGAAAGTAAGATTGCCCAAGTAATTCAACGCGTGAGTTTTCAATCAAAAAAATTCTTCACGACGTAAAGAAACTCTCTTTACTTTTGTATTAGTTTACCAAGGACGAAGAATATGCGAACGCGTAACAACACTGTTGAAAAAAACAAACAAACCGATCTGTTTTTCTTGCCCTCTATTTCGGATTCTTGCAAAATTTCCAGAGCTTTTTGCAATTGACATATGAGAACATCTTTTTCCTAAATAGTTAATAAGGAGAACTTTTAGCTACTTCATCACAATTAAAGAAGCCTAACTGTTTCAGTATCGTGAAAGTGTCGAAAGTAGTCTTTAATCTTGGCGCTTTCAAAAAATTTAAAATCACTGTGGATGGAATAGTGAGCAGATACATAAAAATATTATCTCACCTCAAGTTCATTTCGCATCTGTTGCATTTGCTCACTCAATTCAAAATTTATTTTACTCTCTCCTATTCCATCATCAATATTCGTTTGTATCCCGTGCGTGCCAGTTTCGGGCCTAAAACATTGTTATTAAGCCGCTACATGTGTAATTTGCCTTCAAAAAAAAATTTTGCAGAAAACTACCAGTAACAGAACATCCTATGTAAAATTTTTTTTCAAAATTTAGGCATTGATAATTTCAGTCAATTCCGATAGATTCTTAAAGTATTTGCAGATATCTAAGAGAAAAAAGCACTTAAAAGACACTGGTGAAAACCCGAACTTGGTTGTAAGCTGTTGCTGAAGCTTCTGATATTTGCTAGTTAATTCCGTTTCATGTTTTTTCATCATTTCGATCGTTTTTTCGTGCTCTTTATTCAAATTTATGATTTTCTTCTCAAGGATCTGAGCTTGTTGATTTTCTCGTTTCCTGACAAAATTTAAAATTACCACTACAAATTTATATTTTTATATCATTAGATTAAAATAATCTGCTGAGTTCGTCTTGATAAAGTTTTGAAACTATTTGATTACTTTATCAAACCAAACCAATTTTTTACCGGAGATATTCATCCGTCTTTTTGCTGAAGTTCTTAATTTCCTGATTTTTCTTTTCAAGTTCACTTTGTATTGCACTTATTTCTTCTGTTAATTTCTTATTTTTATCGGATAGATCGGTAATTTGTTTTGTTTTTTGACTGCAGTCATTTTTTAGCATCTTCATGTTCGCTTCTAATTCTTTGTTCTAAAAATCCACACACAGTCCATTTAGTGTCAAAAAATTTTTCGAAATTTTAAAATTTTGGAAACTGAACACAGATTTATTGAAGTGTCAGGAAATTTCAAGAAAGTTTCTTGCTCTAAGGATTTCAAAAGGTGCAAAATCTATTTTTGCAATTTCAGATTCGATAAAACTCAATTGTTATAGATATGATTTTATTAGCACTGAAGAAAAAAGTGGCCTTTTCATTAGCATCGTTTTTGGCTTCTTTCATTTTCATTTCATATCTGGATGTTACTTTCAATGTTTCTTCTTCAACTCGTTCCTCCAACTGCGCTTGAAATTCTTCTGAAAATTGATGACTAATCATCTAATAATTGATTGAATAATAACAATTCTAGCGAATAATTGGTTACGACACGATACCAGTAGTCAAATATACAGGTAATAATTGCTATAAAGAAGTTAAATTGTTATTCTAGCCTATGTTTAGCGTAGAAGAGTGAGAAAGATGAATGAATTGATGGTATTGCAGTTATTCGGATGCTCATTCATAGCATTTCGATAACGCAAGAAAGCCAAGAATTACGATAGTTAAATTATTTGAATTACTTTATTACTTGTTCGATAGCATAAAAAGTTTTATGAAGAAATTTTCCCATACCTCGTAAGCGTCTCTCATTGACTTCTAAGGTTTCTGCACTTTGTCGTTTCAGATCAGTCTCTTCAGTCATTCTCTGTTCCTCATCGAATCTCTTGAAAAGTTGGAATAAAAAAGCAAAATTTAATATTACCGCAGTGGATCGATATATCAGAACTTTCACGATTCATTCGAAATATATAAAAAATATGTTTCGCTGAAGTAATAAGAAATAATCAGTTCTGTTCTTAAAAACAACGGCGAATCTTTGGAAGGTTTCAACTCTCAAGAACTTACTACTAATCGAATGTGTCTTTCTTATAGGAATGGAAGAGAGTACACTTATTTGTAAGATGAGCTTAAGTGAAACAGTCTTCTGATTTCCATTTAATTACGAAAAAGGATTAGATTTGTTCAAGCAATTTATGTTAAAATGACATACCGTTTGTTTACTGCTTCTAATATCATTTAGGTCTCGAACATTCGAATCTCTCAACTTATTTATCAATCTCTCGTTTTCATGTTTTAATTTCATTAAATTTTCATTCAAAATTACCACATCTTCTCGTTCAGCTAGAAGTTTAGCAATCTAAAAAAAGACTTTAAAAAATCCTTCCGAGGACCAAAAAAATGATCAAAAAATTAATAGAATTAAGATTCTGTATTACCTCGGTTTTTAACTTCTTCACTTCCTCTTCCTTTTTCAAATATCCATCTGAATTCATTAATTGGAATCTGCAATGCAAAATTGATGTTTCGTTGACCTGCGTTATTAAATGCATATATGTAATTGTGAAAGCCATTATAGGTTGGTATTTCAATTCAAAATTTCCTGTAAAATAGAATTATCGCACCCAGTTTCATCTTTTATAACTGATAGCTCCTGATCAGTTGCAGTATGTTGCCGTTTGAATTGCTCCAATTTTTTCATTTCGATTTCTTTCTCATTTAATATTTCTTTGTATTTTTCCACTTCTTTTTTCATTTGATCGCTTTCATCAATTAATTGCTTAATTTTTCGTACTGTCCCACAGTTACTATCCTGAAGATTCCGAAAATCCATCAGTCTCACGGGAATTTAGTCGCAACATAAAATGTTTACATTCTTTTAAAATTTATGCAGATTTAACTGATAAAATGTTTCAGAAGAACAAACTTTCGAGTGAATCCATAAATCGGGGAACTTTTAATAGTTCTTAACAACATTAGTGATTCAATACAATACAATCCCAATTACGGCTTTAAAGTTACATGATGAAAAATATGAAAATGATTTCTTATTTAGATTAATAAAGAATGAGTATATTTGGAATCAAAACTTGTTTAAAATCAAATTTCAAACTAGAAAAGAATTTGAAACTGAATCAATTCGTTTTTTAACATTATTAGCACTTCTGACAATACTTACAAAGAATGACATCTTAATTTAGCAGAATAGTAAATTAGAAAAGTAAACTTACATCGCTACTTTCTACCAATAGGTCAAGCTTACGTTTAAGCGCATCCACTTCTGTCAATAACGCACGATTTTCTTCTTTAACATCGGATATTTCCTGAATTGGGAGGTCGAGAGCAATTTTCTAAGCGATTGTTATGTTTAAATATGTAAATATCGATATTTCTATATATTTATTCTGAAATTAAGTTCTAAAGAAATATTCATTCTAGAGTCATGACATTAAATGTTTTATAACGGGCAAGAGGAAATTTCAATTAGCTAATGGCAAGACTACCTGTTTTACGTTTCGCTTGCTATTATGCTCCAAATGATCTTTTAAACTATTGTACTGCGATTCGAGTTCATTTAATTTTGAACTAAATTCTTTTTTCATTGCATATTCACGTTCTTCCGCCTGTTGACGTTCTCTCTCTAAGAGGCTTTCATAGTGATCTTTTGTGGATTCTTTTTCCTTTGTCACCGATTCCAGAACCTGTGCATGAAAGAATTGAACTATTTTATGCAGCGCATCTATAGCACTTTTTTGCTAATGAATCTTTTTGAAATAATTTTTGGCGTTTGATAGAAAACGAAATTCCGAAATGGCTATTTGCATGCTTATGAGACTATTCATTAATGATTTTACTGAGTCCCTTAATTAATTAAAAAAATAGTTTTAATTTCCGACAGTATAAAAAAACTAACCGCTTCGAGAGCATTTACTTGTGAATTCTGCAATTTGGTTTGACTTTCGCTTTGACTTTGCAAATTTTCTCGTTCTTTTTCCAGAAATTCAACTTTATTTTTCAATGCTTTTACTTCGGCTTGTAAATCCCGAATGAACGCTTCCAGCTTACTTTTCGCTGTTTCCACAATATTCAGTAAGTCTATAATTTATTCAGCACATAACTTCCTCCAATTACCTTTCTCCCTTCCGAAAAAAGAAATAAATTAAAAATTTATTACTAGATTTGCGTTGCAATTCTTCTTCCTGTTGTCGATATTGTTGTTTGGCTTCCTGCAGTTCAGTTTCTACTTGTGAAAGTTTTCTTAATGAGTCGTTTGTTTCATTGCGAGCTTCTTCAAGCTGAAAGAAGTATCATCATTCTGTACTGAAACTGGTACCTATTTCATAACTCTACTTGTTTTTGAGTTCATTCTTGAATGCATTGGGATAACGAATTCAAAAGTCTTCAATTTTAAATTAACTGAAAATTGTATCAATGAAATAAAAGTTCTAAAAATTGACAAAGATGACTGTTTGAAGTGTGTAAAATCAAAACAAATAAAATGAGGATCAGTTGTATTTAGTAATTCTTGATTAGAACAGTATGATAATTTAGTCCATCGATCAGAACAAAACAAATATTACAAAATTCATTATTTATTTCAGATATCGAAATTCATTATTATTTATTTTCGGAAAGAACTACCGGTACCTCTTTAGAAATTGCGACAACTTCTGCTTCCTTTACTAGCAATCGTTTTTCCAGTGCTGTTACTTCATTCTTACATGTTGCAAGTTCTTCTCTACTTCGTTTTGTCTGATCTTGCAACTCTTGGAGACGATCGTGGAATTCATCTTGCCTTTATAGACTCACTCATTTATTGGCCGCTAGTGATAAAAGAAGGATATACTTTGACTTTAAAATTGGCTCAGGAACACGGGCTTTCTTAATACACAACTAAGAACTACAGTACACACGCAGTGATTGATCTATCAGTTGTTCGCTGGATGCTTATATATAGCTATCTGGAGATTTGTGTGAATTATAACCGAAATTCTATACCGGAAAATAAATATTACCTTGCCAAAAGTTCTTCTTTGAGGGCCTCTTCATGATCTCGTAACGCTTCAAGTTCTTTTGAATACAGCATTTTAGCTGCTGTTAATTCTGTTTCATATAAACTCTGTGCTCTTCGAAGCTTCATTTCAAATGTCTCTCCTAGTCGCTCCTTCTCAGCTTTTAAGCTTTTTCGTTCTTCTTCTAGTCGTTGAATTTCAATCATGTATCTGCAGTAGACATTCGTTAATCGATTACTATCAAATACTTTCAGATTGACCACTTTGATTCTTCGTGATGCAAATCATCGTTAGCAACTGTTATGCTTAAATATATCTCATAAAACTTACTTCTGTTCCAGATTGAGTAGTTGTGACTCGGAAAAACGCTGTTCCAGCAATTGAATTTCCTTTTGATGTTCTTGGCGTAATTTTTCGAGTGCTTGTTCTTTTTCTCGCTCAAATTTGTCCTAGATTAAATTGGGTTCAAGATCTTACCCAACTTCAGGAATTATGGAAACTGAGGGAAACGAAAATCGCATTTTTGCACTTTATTTTTATTAATTCCATACTATACTATTAGTGATTTAGCATAAGTTTTAGAAATGAAGAGCCAATTTTTAACAATTCTGAAAATAATTATGATGCTGAAAAAGGGTAAAGAACAGTGAATGGTACTTGTAAAGCTTGAAAGCTTTTCATCCGAGCTTCAAAATCTTTTTTAGCTCCAAGAACTTCTTCGCTAAGGGCAATAATTCTGCTAGAATATTCTGCTTCTAGTTTTCGTTCTCGTTCTGCTACTCGCTCTCTGTATTCACTACAACATATGTGATGAATTTCACAAGTAATATTCTCATTTATGCATAACTGTAGAAAAATTAGTTTTACTGAAGTTCTTCCCATAGAATTGAAAATTTTGTAAATAAATGACCCACTAGTCTAACCTAAATGTACCCATAACATTATATTTCTGTCGTTCATATTCGGCAACCGTATCTTCCAGTGTTTGTATTTTCTTTTTCAGCTCGCTTTCTCTCCCTCGGGGTGCAGCTGAAGTAAACTTCTCGTTTTATATACAAGAACAAACTAGACAAAATTTACTTATTTGCAGGCTAATTGCAGCATCTTTGACCTGGCTGCACATGATTTGAAATCTTCGGAAATTTTTTTTTTTTAAATCTAAAATCTATCCCTTGCAAAGGTAAAGACTTTACTTGAAGAAGCCACTTTGAGAATGGAGAATAACTTTGTTGATTCCTCCGAACTGTTTCCCTGATTATTGTTGTTATTGACATTTTGTGCATTGGGTGGTGTTGGCCAAGCGATGATATCAGGTCGTGAATCTCTGATTACATTAGCTTGTGGCGAACAGTTACCACACATTTCCGTACTACAAGGAGTTTGCTTATGTCTACACACATCTTTTATCTTTTACTATTACAAATGAGATATTAGGGATATTAGTACTGATAAATTAACCAGTTATAGATATAAAACTTAGAATCAATTTACCTTAATTTATAGAAATGAATGTAATTTATGGACATTTCAAAATAAAATTCATAAATTTTGAATTTTACATTGAAAAAGTCGCAACTCACCTCTATTCTATTTTATCTTTGACCGCTTAATTTAAATTTTCTAAGCAAACGACATCATACCAGAATCTCTCATCTTTATCTGCAGTTTTAGGATTTAATTTGTTGGTCTTGAGAATTTATTCACCTGGCAAAGATTATGCTTAGGTCCATAACTAAACTGTACACAATTGTGGAAATAATTATTCTTAACTTGTTAGTCGTAATGTTTAGTTAAGCTGATTTTGATGAACGAAGCAGGAACCTGTTGTCGAGTAGCTGAGGTGATTTGCTTTTCCGGCGTGGTGATCTGGTACCATTGCTAGAAATATGAGGTGATATGGACTGAAGGCGGCTGCTCGGTGAACATTCCTCAAATTCATCGGACAGATAACCAAACTGAACATAAACTGATAACTTTCATTTTATTTTTACTTCATGCACATTCTAAAAAATGAAAATAAATCTTTCTTTTTTTTTTCTTATTAGTTATTATGGTTTATCACGAAAAACAAAGGAAGAAATGATCACAAAATCCTTCAAATTCCTTCTGAATTACTCTCGAGAAAATCACTTATTCAGGAACTACCCATACACAACATTTCGAAGACAGGTCTAGTGATTGTATTCGTTCTTTAGGATATTTTTGACAAGTACTGTACGATTTCTATGCGCTATTAGTTTGCTATGAATGAAGAAATGGAGAAAACAGTTTATTAATTTCGAGAAACGCTTTTAATTTAAGAAGAAAACATCAAAAATTCTTTTTTTTCATCAGTAATAGCCATTGTGAAGTTAAAGGTAGTTCTAACAAAAGGCAGCTAAAAATTATTTACAAAAAGAAAAAACTTAATTTGCATGTGAATTAATCTAAACAGAAGTTACCATTTCGCGAAAACTTTCAGTCATATCGAATGAATCGTCATCCACAGTATTTACAGTACTTTTATCGATTGCTTTAATTGCAATGCCAAGATAACATCAGGAAAATTATACAAATTATCAATTTTCTATATATTTTCCGAATGCGATTAAAAAGATCTGCTAATAACGAATACCACTTTGTTTCACTCGTTCAGATCAGCATATTTTTTTCCCGTCGATTTGACAATCTATCTAAAAATTTTTCATGTAATAACGTTCCTATATGTACTTGAATGAAGCAAAATGTGATCAAATAATAATAAATTCGTAATATAAGCCATTATTTAAAATTATAGCAATAATTCCTTACATTTTGTAACTCATAAAGGGAATTATATAAAAAACTGGAGTAGATAATTTTTACTAACAAATTTTTTGAGAAATTTATTTAAGTTATGCCGAATTTCGTATTTGAATTTAGTTCATGAATTGATTTTTCATTATCCATCCACCGTATTCGAATACTTTACATAAAAAAGCTAAAGCCTCTGTAACACTAATTTTAATAAAAGCGAAGATTGGTTAAAAAGGAGAAAGGTCGTCTGAAAAAAAAGAAAAAAAAAAGTTAAATGATGGACAGAAGATGGATTGCAAAATCCGCGCTTACGTCTTTCTTGTTTTTTTTGCTGAATGCACTAAGTTCCTACTGATAATCGTGACGTCATTCTTTGCTAAGCCTTCTCATAGGTGGACATTTCTCGGTATCTAGCAAAACATATGAAGAAAGTACTTGAAGGACGGTGATGTTGAATTAACAAATGGAAGTTGGTTTTTGTTATCAACGTACAGAATGACGTTTAGGAAATGCGATTTTAGAAGAAATAATGTGCGAAAAAGTGAAGTAAGATAGAAATTTTTTTTGTTATTTCCTTTTATTGCTCATTGCTATCGGAAAAAAGTATCCATGACTCGATTTTTGATAAAATTATAAGAATGGTGAAAATGACAGGAGGTAATAAAAGTTATCCGCGTCGTAGTAGCAACAACACTCGGTGAAATGTCAAAAGATCTGGGGAAGCACCTGGCGAAGATCTTTGGATACACAGAATTAAAAGTAGTGCACCTGAAACGCACGTAGAATCTTCGATGAAGATCCAAAAGGCAAAATTCTGAAATTTAGGCTGGAATTATGTGATGGATATGTTTATTCGTAGTAATAATAGCAATCATAGTAGTAATACCTTGTGCCATGAGGAAAGAGGTGTGATCTGAAGTTAGAGAGAGGCTAACTTCGAAGAGATAACACTGTTAAGCTGAGCTTTTCTCGTGCTTCTATCATCTATAACACTTTCTATGTGTCATAAGTAAAGTGAAGTGAGTCTCCAAGAAGCGACGATGTTCGCTTTCTTGCAATCCATTTGTATCAATTTCCTGGAATATCCTAATCCTGATCCTTCTTCATCCACATATCTTCTCAGTCAAGTAGCAATAGACGGAAGACAAACAGACAATTATCACTGAAGTGTACAATTATTACCGCTTGCGCCTGTTCCTCATCACTTCAATAGTGCTTTCTTTTGAAGTTTATTATTAACTAATCAAATTATATTAGACAAGGAGAACAACTGTGGAAATCAATTTCTCATATGATCACCTGTTGATACAAAATGCAAAATAGACATAATAATATACAATTCTATTATTTTAGGTTACTTAAATCCTTCCGAGAATCCAAAGACTGATAGATTTTGCTCGTGGATTTCTAAATTCTTTGCACCTATTCACTTCTCTTTAGTTGTGAATCTCTTCAGATACTTTATTGCATATTCTATTGCTGCCTTCAAGTTGGAGCATAACTCTTTTTAAAATGAGAATTCGACGTGTCTGGTTGTGCCGTGCAGGTAGCACAAAAACTTTTATGATCAAATTCAGACAACAGCTTTGAATATAGTGCGATTGATAGGCACTTGCTCACATACTCTTCGATCGCATTTATATCACAGATATGAAGTTAACAATAAGTGATGCTGTGTGGAATGCTGCTACATCCCGTCTGTGGACAAGTATGAAACAATGAGTATGTAAATATGCATGGACTGTTTCGTATTCAGTGGACTCACTTCGTTTATATAAGTTGTATTAAATTATTATATTTAGCAGCACTGGATTTCGGATATAGCTGCATTTTTAGGATATGGCTCAGATGGTACCACAAATTATAAATTATTCTACTAAATGGCATGCGATAATTTAATTGTATTTTGGCACTAGAGAAAAAAAAGTAGTCATAAATATTGTCAGACATATGCCATGATGCGATTCATATAAAGCTTCTTTACTTTCTTTCTCGATTCATTTGAAATAATTGTTGATGAATATCCATCATGTAATATATTGACGGTTTTGTTTGTCCAACGTTTAACTTATTAAAGAAACTTTTTCTCATTATTCATTCGTAATAATGTTGCATGATATTCGAACTTAAATACTTGAATTTAATTTATTTGGAAGAAAAAGGTTACTTCATTGTTTTCATTTGACCATAAAATTTTTTACAAATACTTTCCTTTTTCTCTTAAATTTCGTTAGATTATGAATAAACTTATTTCTAGATGCTTACTGAATGAAGACCAAAATTAGTTCAGATTTAAAACAGTAGGATACCTTTTCAACGGGGCCAAATTCATTTTGAATTTTAATTTTGCCATTTAAAAGATAGGTTGGTCAGGTAAATTCGTATGAAATGCGAGAAAAGATTGTAAGAAAAAGAAAAGTGAGGAAAAAAAAAAAGCTAGAATGTAATAGACAAAATTTTGCCCTGATAATGAAAGGCGGAAGAGGTAACGAGAAGAAAACAAGCATATGAAGTTGAAAAGTAGCAAAGACATCAATAAATATTTTTTAATATCATTTAAAAGTTAACCACGAAAATTATTCGGACCCTCTCTAAATAACAGTTCACTCATCCATTCCGTTGAAAACGCTAGACGGATTAGGAAGGAGATGATTCAAGTCATTATAAACAAAAATTAAGAAAAAATAAATCACCGATTGGATGACTGAAAAAATGCAAAAAATATGTTTCATTGCACTAAGTTTCTAACACATGATCAAGGGAGTAAAGTCAATTTGATTTCACTGTTTGAAATTAATTAGCAAATTGTTTCTTTTTTTTGTCATATTATTATCCTTTTTAAAAAAGAAGCATTCGCATACGTTTTCATCGGGAAAAGATAAATTATTCTTAAATTGTAGTAAAGTAAAAAAAGGAAAGGGAAAAGGTCAAGAGAAAAAATATATCTCCTTTCAATAGAAACTGAGCTTATTTAAGCAATAATTTCCTTTCAACGCTTTAATTTGTGAATCAAAGTGTCATTTCTGTAGTGTCATTACTGATAAACCGTAAGGAACTAATTTCACTTTCAACCTGTTACACATCCTTTTTAGGGCTTCAAGACCAACTGTTTGCTTCTGCGTTACTTATCACCTGATTCCTCTCAAACTTCTTTTCACCTTCATTATATCCGAATATTGCAAAGCATATTAGGAAGAGTAGTAAGACACGAAGTAGTAATATGGTACAAATCACGCATATGTTATTCATGATATTATTCCGAGGAAAAGATTTGCCGTTATGTGTAGAATGATTATGGATACTATTGTTGCAAATTACATGAAAGATTACCCTGAAATTGTTTTCTTTTTTTCTCAATTTACTTCTTATATTTTCTCATCTACAAGATGAGAGAATATGAGAAATTGAGTCATAGTTTAGACGGCTATTTTTTTTTAAATAAAATTTACTTGAATATATTATGAAGTGATAGACAGCGGAAGAGAAATAGGAGAAGAGTATTTTACAAATCAAAAAAGGTAATTCATTTTTTTAAAAATTGTTCTAATGTTGCTTACTTATTTAATAATTAAGTGATCACTTGACTCACTTTCTTTATCTCTCTTCCTATCATGTTCTACTGATAAGGAATTTTGAGATTTGCCAAATAGGCCTGTGAAAAAGATAAGGGCTGAACGATCGTGATAATAGGGTCTGCACTGGGGGACAGGACTGAGGGAGGAGGAAGGATGAGGTGATTATAAAATGTTTCCGCTTTCTGATATAATGATAATAAATGAGAAATAAGAATTGATAAATCATAAGATGTGCACTGCCTGACACCAATCTTTCCTCCCATTCAAACATCAAAAATTTGTGTAAACGGAAGGAAAGCAGGCACGCAATTATCACAGAATTTGCATTCCGTTCAAAATCTGTGAATTAAATTATATCAGCAAAAGGTGCTATGCTAACTTGAAGTTTTTTCTCCCATAACTTAAATTAAATATGAATTAACGAACAAAGTTTAATATTCATACATTTTGTGAATTTCAAAAGAAGTAATTTTAGGTAAGACTAAAGTTTTGTTCGTCGAAGGTTTTTTTTAACCACAGAATAATGCATCATTTAACATCATCTTTTGGTTACAGCTGCTTGACAAGCTTCAGATGAGTTGCATCAAGTCACGATGAGCATAACCTTTGTACAAAGGAACGGCGAGCATTTTGAGGACTCGAATGCAAACAACAAAATAGCCGAGGAGAATTAAATAGACTAAAAGGAATGATGATACGCATTATGCAGCCAATACTTAGTTTACCTCAAGACAAAACAATCACCGAAAGACTCTTAACGAATATAGTTTTTTTATAAGTTTCAATTTTTCGTTTCTGTTCTGAAACAATTTTACCTTCAGAAATGATCAAAATTAGTGCTATTTTAAATTTAAATATATAAATAAATTACGACAAATTCATCTTATATTTAAAATAGATGAATAAGCTGCCAATATTGCTTTCTGAAAATCGAAGTGCGACTATTTCGGATATACATAATTAAATCTCAAAATGCAGAAGTATTTAGTATGATATAATATAGCATAGCAAATTTGCTGAATACATGGGCAGAAGTGATTAAGATTCAAGTTGAAATACTTCTTGAAGCGAATTCCAAACACCGACTAAAGTATTGATAAAAGTTGTGCTAAGGAAGATCGGAGCATCAAATAAATAAGAATACTATTCAAAATTAATAACAACTGTTCATTTATCAAAGCCTTGTGTAGCATGATATATATACTGCATGTTTCATCTTACATCTAGAAATTTATATCTTTAGAAATAATTTATATTACCTTGTTTTTACTCCTATTAACAATTTTTTATTTTTAAACCCAGATAGCTATAAATAAAAATAAATTCGTATGGTAAAAAGATTTGACAGAATGTCTTGATATTTTTTGTTTCCTCATCGTTAAATAAAAATTAATGATAATAAAAACTAACTTTTGTGTTGAAGTTTCGAAGAGGTTGTTTTATATTGAAAAACTCTTATTAAGTCCCGAGGAAGTTGTGAGTAGTACCATTCAGCTATATTTTTTCATAAATCTTTGATGAATAATATTGAGTGCTCATACTCCGACATCTCTCGAAATTTCATCAGTGTTTCAGAAACGAACAAGTTCACGACGTTGATTTTCCTTAATTCTTAAAACTATATTTGATTTACGTTAACACGAAGTTAAATGAAGATATGTTCATCTTTTCAAGTATTATTGGCATGTTTCGGTTAACAACTTAATAAAGAGGATAATATCGCAAGTGATCTCAGTACAGACATTGTAGAATTATATGGCGTTACTGTCTTATAAGCATACAATAAATATTGTCCTATCTATCAGTTACTGTATTTCCATTTCGTTATTTTATAAATTATTGCACTCATTAATATGTTCAAAGCTAGTTTTTATAGTATTTTGAAAAAGTAAAATTTTTGAAAGCGTTCTAAATGGAGCTTTCAAACCTAAAACTATAAGATCTTTTTTAATTCAATTTGTTGCATCATTAGTTTCTTATGGAATTCAGGAGGTTTTATATTTTGCTGGTAGTTAGAAATCATGAGATAGCAGTGGTCCTATTCTAAAAGAAACTAATCTTTATGGAGGATTTGAACAAAAAAAAAAGAAAAAAAACGATCATTTATTAATGTAATAAGTAAAATCAACCTTAAATTGAAACTTATTAAATTTGAAGGGTAATTTAAAAATTGATACAAATATGAAGTTGTCAATTATACTATTTATCGTATTTATTACGGATTGCATTGCATGGTCGAAAAATGTAAGTTATTTTTCTTAGATAAGTCAAAACGGAAAACTGAAAGGATTTGGATCGTCGCAGAGATTTACACTTTTATGAATAGTAGAAATGTCAAGTTGTTTAGTCCTTTTTTAACCTATGTAAAAGTCTGCATTTTATTTCGTGAATTTTATGTCTTAATTTGATAAGATCAATTGCAGATTGATCGGACGGATAAGAGGTTGCCAATCGAACAGTTGAATAGAGTTTATCAATCACTATTGCGCAAATCAAAGCGTAGTCGTAAGTATTTCTTTGATAATTAACATTTGCAATCTTATGGAGAGTGATATTGGTAAGAATAACTTAATGGTTACGAAAAAAAATTTTCTACTGAAATATTATATTTCAATCCCTACTACAGTTTTTAGGTTTCAATCTTATTAATATTTTAAGCCCATCGATTTCTTTTCATCTGCATGGTATAGCCGTTGGTTTGAAGTTGATAATATTAATTAAAGTGTTTGACATGAATAACTGGCACTAATAATCAATAATTGTATCACTGTGGTTAGTAACAGCGCTCAAAATTTCACAGAACATTATGGAAACGGTCGATAAATTAGATAACACTGAATGAAAAAGATTTGATGAATTTCAATCAATTGGCAGGGAATGTTTGATTTCTTCTACACAAAAGCTTTCAGTCATTTTATTTGTAAGCAAAAGTTGTTTTTTATCATTCACCCATTTATAATCTCAATAAACAGATACCACTGGAAGTTGAATTTGCAGCAAGCATGGGCTTATCATTAGCAGAATATATGGCAAGTCCGCAAAGCCAAGATAACTTTCATTTTATACCAATCATTCGTCGTTGAATAATTCAAACGACCAACTTTCAGTTTTTCTACGATCGGTTTTTGTTAAAATCGTGTTGTGAGATGTCTGCTTAAACAACATATGAGTTGCAAGTATTTTACTTGATTATTGTGTTCACTCTTTATTTGATTTGTGGTTGTGAATGGTGGCGATTATTTTTATTGTTAACAATTTCCCAAACATTCCTCTTTCAGCATATTATCATTTGCTGTTTGCAGCCAAGCGTGATATCATTGTATAAAAAATTATTTGCCATAATTTTTCATGAAGAATCACTTCAAAATTTGGTCAGATGATAGATCACCAAGAGAGGGAAGAGAGAACGAGTGCTCTAGTAAGAAATTAATGAAGGATAATGAAATTTTCGAGAAAATCATGAAAATATCCAAATTCATGAAGCTTTGCAAATAAAATTAGCTCGTCTTTAATTCAAACTAATCGATAACATATGCGAACAACACTTTTTTTTTGAACTATAAAATAATACTTTCAGAAAAAAAAAATCTTAATGATGCATATATATGCAAAGTGAAATTATGGTGATTATATTTTAGTCCGTAGCCAAAAACTGGTTAAATAAAGTAAAGAGGAAAGAGAAAAGAATAGAGACCTCGGACAAGAATAAAATTTTGCAAAGAAGAATTGGAAGAGTAGAGGAGATGATCCGTTCTTAAGGAAGTGCATGATGATCGTTTGAAAATTTATTAAAAAGTAGAAACAGATCGCTTTAACAAGATGTCATTTATCCCAACCCAAATTCAGCACTTTTCACAATTCATTTATCAACGTTTCGTCAGTTCATAAAAAGCAGAGAAAAGGCGAGCGTATGTTCAGATATGCCATGATAATTTTTAGAAGGAGTGTATCCGGTATGTATGCGACTGAATTGGTTTTGTTGAATAACCTAATTAGCCATTTGTTCTCGACAATATGGCGACGTAAATATGTTAAATATTGCACTGCTATAAATAATTTAATGTATGGAACAATGAAAAAATGGTAAGAAAGAGTCAGACAGCATCATGATCATTACACGGTGGTACAAGTAAGCTTGGCGTAACAACGTATCCATACGAGCGTTCTTCTATTTCATTGAATACCGAAATGAAGTCAACATCAAACGTACGATACGTTTTCGGTAAACGTATCATCACATTTTCACCTTTATAATTTCTCAGCGGTTGATCACTGAAACTTTAGTAAAATACTCTGAATCGAACAATTTTTTGCAATTACAGTAACATTTTACAAAGTCAAAACATTAGCATGTGCTTTATCTCAACTATAAAGATTATATGTGAAAGCTTGTTGTGATTACAGTAAACAAGTTGAAAGCCTAGACTATAGCACATTGATAATTAAATGTTCACGAAAAACATAATTCTTGATTTATCACAAATCCTGACTCAGGCTCTTAACAGTTCTCAAAAATATCTTATAGTGTTTATACCGTAAATTGAATTAAAAAGAAGACTAACGGTGGTTGTCCAACAACATAGGCGCGTACTTGTTTTTCGATTCTCTCCGGAAAATGTCCAATACCAGCGTAGAAATATGTTTCTGAAATCAATGAAGAGCGATTTTAAGTATTGTCAATTCCTGTGGAATTCTACATCGTTCTTAAATTCATCAGAAATTGTGGAAAAAAAAGTAAAACTCGCTACATGTGTGAACTCTTGAGTAGAATAAAGAAGCTTTTTCAAATGAACACTATTCAGGATTTTCAGCTTCTTCAGAGCCATAACTGTCACAGAGATACATGATGGTAAAATAAAAATGATTTAAAGAAAACAAAAAATTTCAAATCATGGGAAACAATTTCAGAAACCGGCAAATTGGGAATATAAGATTGAAACCATTTATTTTGAGAAGTTTGGATAAATAAAAACCTGATGGACTGTCTCCTTGATCGAATACAAAACGTGGTATGAAAATTGTATTGCAATTCAAAATCTGTACAGGATGTGATGTAACATTATGAGACTGACTCAGCATTGGACCAATTTCCCGTTCATGCGGTGGAATAATGCCCTTTAGTGATAACAGCGGGATCGTTCTCTATAAACAATTGGTCAGATAACAAAGCGTTTGTCCGCACTCTAGAATTAGCAAGATCACAAACTTAATCTCTTAGAAAGCAATAATTATATCTGCAGAACTGAAACTATTTTCGAAGCTTGAATAAATAAGCATTGAGAAAATCTCGAATAATTTATGAAAAGCTCTAGTTTTTTTTTTTTTTTTTTTTTTTTTTTTTGAATCAAATTGATGGAAAAAAATTAAATTCATGAAAATAATGAGCAAACTTGAGCACAATGATCATGTAAAGCAATCCATTGATATTCCGTTATCTTTGCACCATTTGTTACCGAAAATACGACCGTTTTATCCTCAATCAACGGTAACTCAAATCGACGATCGATGTGTATTTTTTCAGTTGCTGTAACTGTTGTCACTGTTCTATGATCCAAGTTATTTTCGTGCTTGTTCTGGAAGTTTAACGCTAATTAAGACGTAATTAAGACGAAAATTAGTGCTTCATAATCTGAAGTAAACACACATTTTTTCGAAATCCCATGCGTCTTCTCTTCTTCAGCCTAGGATCTTGGATAACTCGATATAGCGCTGTGGATTCTCCGAGCAAAGGCGTCACCGTAACTGCAGCATTTTGCGTTGACACAAATATTACACCTTTCTCTGTTTCGAAGAATTTATCTAATAATATATAATCATCTGCCGCTGATTTATCATTACCTGCAGATACGAATTAATCTTGTATGTTTCATAAAGACCGTATGTTCACCAGCAATATTACCTTTTATTTCAGCAACTTGAAATTGCACCACACATTAAGTATTAAATAATTTTGCTTACATGTCCGTTTGAGTCAAATTCTACCAACTACAGATCCGACAATAACGATATGAATTGTAATGAATCATAAATGAAATTTTAAAATCAACAGCTAAAACTTCCGGGATAAAACTAAAAATCTACCGAACCACAAATAAACCTTTAATTCGCTTTTCCAAAGCTGGTGGTCCTGGTGAGTTTTCATACCGTTTTTGATTTTTTGAATCAAGCATAACCGGAAATCCTTTGCTTTTTCCGTCAAATTTGTTGGATTTTTCGGTTTTCTTTTTATGATGCGCCATTAATTTTTCCTGTGAGTCCTAGTGTTAATTATGAAATTCAAATAAAATTCGTTGTAGAAAAAAAGGAAAAGAGTTTCAATATTCTTTAGGTTGTGCCATAAAACTGTTTACTCCACTGATTATTGTAATTGCATCATACACAAATTTTAAGCTGAAATAGTATTTAATCACCTGTTTAAGTGGATATGCATTTCCTTTATACAGAAAAATATCATTTTCGAATTTTTCACCGCTATCACCATTTTTGATAACATCTTTGATTTCATTCCGAACTTCTTCTTGTTTGTTTCTCATATCATGTTCATTCCCTTCTGCTGTTGTTAGCAATATTCTGAAAAAAAGTTGAAACCTAAATTTGAAGAGTAATCATTTTCCGCAAATTTTAAAATTTATCTCATTAAATTTGCAAAATAAAGCATCGCAAGCAATAGATTAAACATAAGAGATATATAGCCAAAAATACTTTCGAAAGATAATTCGCTTTCATCTGATCTCTCAAGTTGCACGTCTTCGATTAATCCATTTTTACACTTAATTTAAATTTTGCATTGCTTTATATAAAAGTTAACATTGATACAAATACTTGCTTCAAAATTTCATTCGGGTACAATGCAGTCTCCATTTCATCACCATCTTCAAATTTAATATCGACATGGAAATCTTCGGATTCACTCCTTGTCGATTTAATATTATCAGAATTGAATTCTTTTGTTGACCAGTCAAAAACTATAATTTAAAAAAAATAGGAGAAATCAGATGGATATCCACTTCCTCATAGCTCAATACCAAGTTCTTCAGAACTAATATTAGATCTTAATTTCTCATTGACTTAAAATTGTACTTTCAAAAATTAAGAAAATATGAAGTCGATTTTAGTTTGAAAATTATTGGAATCGTATGAAATTTATTTGTTTCTATCTACCATTGCCACTCTACTACTTAGCTTTCCCGTTCACCTCTGATATCTCTTTTCGAATTTCATTTTCTTGTTTCCTCGCCTGCCACGATAGAAAAACAATAAGCGAAATTTTAATTACCATTAGTCACGGTTGTTGTATTTGCATTTGCAATGTTGTTATCGATGGCAGGATTTAATTGTTCACCGTCATCTTGAGTTTTCAAAGATATTTCACTGCCATCAAAAATATTGGTTCTGAAGTAGTAAAAAAAAAATGAGAGAGGCTCACTTCTGATACATAAAATCCCGTACAACGGAGAATTTCAAAAACATACGTATTTGTGTCAAATAGTGTTATCTCATCCATTGATTCAGAAGAAAAATCATCTGGGGTAGTAGCGACTGAAGCATAAATTGTATGGGAATTCCTGGAGATCAAAATGATTTGATAATTTAAGGAGTTAAAATTAATAGATAATTATTACTGTGACATTTTATTGATTCAAATTCACAAAGCAGGTTTGAGTCATTACGAATGCTTTAGCGCTACATGTTGGATATTAATTATCGATGTGAACAGCAGTGCTAAACATAAAACAAACAAACGTGATTAATACTGCTGATGAATCGATACTTTCAGGACTACTGATTTCTTCGATATGGATGTCTTTTGTTTTCGGAGTAACGCTCTCCGATGAATTCAAGTCTATTTCAATCCCCGCAAATGGATCTCTTTGCTGACTCAACATCGGTTCTTCACCATCTTTGTGAATGATTAATGTTAACATACGTCTTTATAGAATTTATCAAAGTCATTTTTGTCTTATACCATTTCCTTCTAAGGTTACTGATCAATAAACTGCAACAATGAAAATTAAAATTTTACTCGCAACAATTCGGTTTCATATATTTTGTTTCAAAATTTCAAAGAAAACCTTTTCGAAGTTCGAGATGATCAAATTCAACGGGACAATTACGTATCCCGCAAATTGTGAAAGGCGCTTGACGGGTAAATCGCCTTCTGGTGGTGGACTTGGACGTTACCATAGGTTGTGAGATGGACAAGAAAACACCGCCGTTAACGGTATTACGATCAGCCGTTCGTGATGGTCCAATTATCATTGAAGTACCTAAAATGAAATGATTTATTCCAGGCCTTCAAAACAACTTATTTTAAATGATTATTAATCTTAAAGAGGTTAATAATCATTTTAATGATGATATGAAAGGAAAACTATCATTGCATTTTGGTAATATTCTATCTCACTAATTGTATTGAACAAAAGTACCGAAATTTTTGGGTTTTTAACAAAATTATTCATAGTGAAGGTAACAGATATGGATGCAAGAATCAATGGATATGTGAAATACCGAACATACATACATCCACGTTGACGTGGATGATGCGTGAAACGATGAAAAATGATGTTATATTCACTAGCAGCATATGCTTCCGCTCGTGTATTACCGTCGCTGTAATGAACAGCACCAATTGGTACTCCATAATAAGGGTTGCCGCTGTTCTGACCTGTAAATTATTATAATTAACCTCATATTTTTGTTTTTGCTAGTAGAAACAAAGAAGAGTAGTGCTTGAGTAATGTGCAGTACATGAAATTTTAAATCAATCAATGATGCATGCCTTTCATTAAGTTGAATTCATTGGTTACGCGAAATATTTGTATCGAGTAAAATATAAATAACGGAATCATCCTCATTAACTGCAATGAGACAGTTAAAATAAAATATTGGCGAAACTTTTTATCATTGCTCATTTCACTCTACAACGAATGGCAAGAAAAAATGCTGCACAGTTAGCTTGTATTGCTTATCCATTATAATTTTCAAATCCAGACTTTCAGGCATTCTTAAAAATTAAAATATTAATGGCAAGATAAGATAATATGCTTAGGATAGCGAAAAAAAAAGGAAACAGTTTTGAATATCGGAAAAAACAAATAAATGTCAATGAAAGAGTTATTTACAACTAATTATAGTGTTTCAAACAGTGTGGAAAAGGAAGATCTGAAAATAATGTGTCATTTAGGGTGGGATAGAATGGATGTATGTTGTAATAACGTAGTGTGCCGAATTTGAGATGTACTCTCATTGAGAGGAAGTTTGAAGAGGTCAGTTTATTTGAATATGGCGTTTTGGTCATGTTGATGATGGCAAGGATAATAACAATGTTGTTAGCGTATGAAAAGATGATAAAACCGATGATAGCAATGATAATACAGTGCTGCTGATTTTTTTAATTCTTAATTTTTTTTTTTGTTATTTTTTATTAGATCGATAGGGATACTTGAAACTAAGTGAAGAAGATGAAAATAACATACATAATGGCATGGAAACAAGATCAGTTCCACATATTATCTTTTGAACAAATTTCAAAAAGAAAAAAAAAAAAAAGGAAGCGTTATTTTGACTGTCATTGAATTGCAAAATCATTCTTTCATTTCATAACATTTAAAAGAAACAGCGGCTCCCGGATGAGCAGCATCCATTTGCCATCGAATTAAATTTGTCCTCGCTCATTCCACTCATTGCAATATTATCCTCTCCTTAATTTTTCACTCTGTCTCATATTTGGGATATTGTCCTGTTCTCATAAATTTTCTGGACAATTTTTTGAACTAAATAACATATTATACTCATCAGTTATTGTTTCTCAAGATATATCAATTACCAGTTAGATAGATAATTGTGATTAGCTATGAAACAGCGCACTGAATAATGCTATTCATGAATATCTCTCGTTTTTATTGTCGATAAAAAAAAAAAAGAAAAAAGAAATTTTGAATATTTGTCTGCTATTGGCGATTGGATCACAAATCTTAAGCCCTTCGTAGTTAATTTTATTTTAACAATATGAGAAATTCCTTTTATCAGATATTTTGACTTTTAATTTCAATTTCATTACGAACAGGAAAAATTGAGCGAGTAAGTTATGGGAATACTTTATATTATGAGATTTAAGCAAACAAGGGATATTTCGTTATTGACCTCTGCTCATTTCTCTCTGCGAAGGGTTTCAATTTCTAATTCAAACTTTGCGTTCCTTATTGTCCCAATAAAGAGAGAAAAATCAGCATATTATAGCTTTATTTTATTTCGTTTCACCCTAAAAGATGTGGTATTGTTTTATATGCGCAAAATTTACAAATTTTTGTTCAGATCAAAAATTTTTAATCGAAACTTTAACATGTAAGTTGGACGATAGAGGAGAAGACAATTCTTAGTAGAAAAACTCGAGAAGCTTTTTTTTTCTTAGGAAATAAAGAGCATAAACATGGATTTTCTCTCCAGGTGAGAATTACACCCTTTTTTTTGGAACAACTTATGTAATCAATAATGATGATAACGATGATATATTATATTATGATAAATTTATTGCGTGGAAATTGCTATCATCGACAATCAATATTCAGTATTTTTTTTTTTTTCGAATGATGCAATAATGAAATTACATGATTTTCGAAACTAAAAATGGGTATAAATAATATACAAGGAATTGGGCGACATCACTCATTCTTCTTCTTCCTCCTCTTCTTCTTCAGCTTCTTCATCTAAAAATTTGAATAAAGTATTGAAATAATATTGGAATTCTGGACATAAATTTAAATTTAGGATCTGAACATACAGCTATTATAGAAGCTGATCATTAATTTCCAAATTCTATCTTATAGTTTTTTCTTTTCAAAAAAAAAAAAAGCATGTAAGCTAACCTCCTTCGTCTCCCTCCTCGGCAGCTTCAGTGCCTTCATCTTCGGCAACTTCTTCAGGAGGTGCAGATTCTTCTACCGGTGCTTCTTGCTTTTTCTCTTCTGCTTCAGCTTTTTCAGCACCTTTTTTGGACCATTCTGGTTTGTCAGTCTTTTTTGCCAATTGCTAAATAATGAGATAAAGAAATGTCATAATTAAGCAAGCATTTTCCTCATGAAATTTTGCAGTCAAATGTGCGTAGATAAATATTGTAATACAGAATTCTCTTCTTTACAAATAGAAAAAAAAGAACCTTGTTAACGATGTCATCGATGACATTTTCTTTTTTGACTACTTTAAGGTTGGCTCGGAAGTCCTGCTTATCTTCTTTTTGTCCCGCCATTTTCTTGAATCTAAGCAAACACCAGTTAAATTTCATGCCATGATAAATTAATAGATTTATCTTGGATTTCTTTAGATCTATATAAAATGACCAACAATAGTGGGTTGCAATACAAATTAGTTCATAATAAAATATTTATCAGCTTTATTGTAAATTTCTTTGAAACCTTACTTATTGTCATATTTCGATACTTTTTTGAGCGTTGGTTTCACGAATTTGCCACGCAGATCGTTCACAGCAATTGTAAGTTCATTGATCTGAAAATGCAGATAAAGCGTTTGAACCCAACCATATGTACTTCTGAAACGGATATTTGGATTTGAATGATGAGAAGTTTTAAATTTTTTGTTCATGGAAAAAAAAATTTTTAAATGAATGAAATTTGTATACTTCAGCATCCTTAGCCATGACTGCTTGGTTAATATCGTATTTTTCTTCCTCCAGCTTCAGCATATGTTGAAATAACTGATTGTAAATTGCTTCCAATTTACCTGCCAGATTCATTGATTTTAAATTTTAAAATTTTTTCAAATCAGAAAAGGTTCTTTTGATTGCTAATGCAAAATTTTTTTTATAATTTTAATGGATTCAGTACTTCTGCTTATGATAAAATTTTCTGCAAAATTAATTATTTGATATAAAAAAATTTTGCATCAACAATAAAATTTAATTTTGTATTACCATGATCATCGATGGTGTCTACATCCGGTAATGGTATTGTGCGTTGTGAGAGGACTTTTTGCCTTTCCTGCTCTTTTAGTAACTGTTGCTGTTTCAGATCTTCCGCCGCTTTCATCATGAGTAGTTTCTGAAATTTTGAAAATTTCTATTATAATCGAATGATTTTTCTTTTTTTGCCATTTCGATAAATTTTAGTTTTTTATGAAGTTTCATCTATTTTAGAAGTTTGACTTACAGTGTTTTAAACTAATCAATTTCTGATACAGTTCTGTATTTGTGAACTTACACGAAGTTTCTTCTTCCTTTCTGGGGTTAAGAAACCCTTTTTCGCTTTTTTCTTGCCAGCTTCTTCCAGACGTTTACGCACTTCTGCTTTTTTCATTTCCCTTTCCTCCGCTTTGCGCTTGGCTTCCTGCGGTAACGAGTACAAATAAATGAAATGAACTACTGATTTCATGACAATAAATCAAAACAATTGATTTTACTACTAAACTTTTTCATCTATTAGTTTCAAGAACTTGAAAACTAGCTTCAACTGCAAAGTTGATAATTTTGATTTTAAAATTTCCCCCAGTTGAGTGAGTAAACAAAGCCAGAAAAGATATCGAGTCCTAAAAAAGTAAAAGCAATTTTATAAACTTACGGAGTCATCGTCCTCGCCGAGAGGACCGCCGTATCGTGGACGATCCTCACATTCAGGCACTTCGTAACTCTTATTCTCATCCATTTCTATTCTACAATTATTTATAAATTTTGATTTTTGCTAGATTTTTTCTGATAAGTAGAATGCCATTCGCGAAGCTTTATCATTTTCGAGAAAAAAAGCGGACTCTTTCGTAGTTTGTCAGATACTTTAAATTCAAATATTGACCAAATTTAAATAAAAATCCTTGATTAAATGATCTTTTAGCTTGTGCAGATCCGCGAAGAATGTCTCGTCATTTCTGAACCTTTTTTTGAAAAATTATTACATAAATGAATGCAGAATCTGAACATCAAATGTCCTTGGATTCTTGAGCCATCCCGTATAGTGATTCCAAAATCTAATATTCTATTCGCAATAAAATGTAGAATTTATAATTCAGAATCAAGAAAGCTGAACTAAATTTTGAATCTTATCCTTTTAGCTCAGGTGAAAATAGCTGAACTAAATTTCATCTCCGCAGCTTTTTATTCACTCAAAATGCATTGATGTTTCCATAGATGTTTTCGGAATTCCTATAAGACCAAAAAAAGTTTTGCAACTGATCGAACGGCAGTAAAAACGATAAAGAAGTTGGAAATGATGGAGTCGATAGTTTTTAAAGATGAAAATAAGCAGTATAGCATCGTTGCTTTAACAAAATAGAATTTCTGTTTGTAAATTATCTTTAACTATCGCCTCGCTGGGCAAGCATAATGTGAATAACAAAACAGCTGACGTCTCTGAATGAAATGATTTATTATGGCTAGCTTACGTGGTGATGTATGAACTGATGATTTTCCTACTCATCCTCAATTTTCACTAACAATTCACATAGTTCTCAACATTAATAATTAATTTTTATATTCCTCAAGGCTATAGTTGTTTCCCTTCTTACTCTCTTTTGTCCTCTCTTTCCCTTTCTGCTTTCTGCCCTTACCTTAATTATTATCATAATTGATGCAAAAATTAACAGATAAAAATCAAAATGATTAAACAAGCACTGAATAAGAAGTAGAAGTAATAATAAAGATTATTAAATTTAGATTATAAATTTGACAACTTCATAGAAACCTTACATTGCTTTTGACGAATTTTATGTTAAAAACCGAATCTGTCCAAGAAATATAAACATTTTTAAAAACTTGTTCTAGGAAAACGGAAAAGTTTCAGTAGATATTTTCAGGAGATTCATGAATTTTAGCTCTCGAGTAAGAAATCTATTTATTTTAGCTATTAATACAACAAAATTACGAGCGTTTTTTTGTTTTTTACTTAGAGATCTATGTAAAAATCCAGATGTAGAGCACAAATTTCTCCTTTATTTAGCAATTTTTCGATTATAAGAGATATAAGATTGGCTTAAGATATACAGATTTCAATAACATAAAATCGGAAAAAAAAAGATATATAGTGATCGAAAATTTCTCAGTGTTTGGAAATACATTTCGATCAGAAGTCGAGATGTGATTTTGTAGTTAAATTTGATGTATGAAACTATAGAAAAGTTCTAATTGCTTAAGGATCATCTTGTAAGTTACCCTGTGGCATGGTTGATTTGCTATAAAGGACAAAAGAATATCCAGTAATCATAGTTCTTGGTTAAAACAGTGAAATTTGGTCCAAAGACTGTTTGTTTCATTTGATAGACAATTATATTGCACAGATCTTTTAATTTTTTGAGATCATAATTCAGTCCACTGGTTTAGAATTATGGATCGATTAACATGGTAGCTTAAGAATCGAGCCATGATTTTAAAAAATTGAAAAGATCTGTGCTAGCGAAAATGTCATTCAGAATTATCCAACAATAACAAAAAAAAAAAAAAGTTTATTTATGCATGAAAGGTAATGATGAAACGGTGTGAATGGCAAATCAATTATCAATGATAAGTAGAACTAAATCATTTGGTGGATAGAAATAATAATGGGAAAAAGGGAATTTTATTTAGCTTTATATCGGGATTTAATTCAAAAAATTATCGATTGTGTTCTGGTAACGATGGAATGGTTATCCATTGTAAGCAAGCTTTACTATTGTTCAAACTAAACTATATTTCTTCAAAATGCCTCATCAGAGATTTCTGCTCGTCCTTGCATCCCGATCTGCTCCTCCCTCCTTCTTCTTCATCATTCTCGAATTTCTCTTCTCGAAGATATTCTTCTCTCTTTCATTCGCTGAGAGAAGCTATCACTTCAGCTTCAGAATAAAGATAGCTTTCAGGAAGCAGGCAGTAAATTCGAAGACATTTGTTGAGCACATCTAGAAGATGTTACTACTAATCATTTTGAAGATGCAGTTGCATCTGGAGCTTCCTGTAAATCACCAAGCATTGCAACAATACTTCTTTCTTCGCCGCTTCAACATCATCGCAGCAAAACGCAACCCACGCCTTTTCGTTTTAACTTCAAAATCATAAGTTTAGTTTATCTGTTCTTTCACATATCCATACTATGCAATTTACGTATGGAAGCTTTCCTTAACACTTCTCACAACTGCTTCTTTTCTTTTCTGAATCTTTTACTTTCAAGCAATCAAACTGCTCTTAAAATCTTTTACTTTCAAGCAATCAAATTGCTCTTGAAATGCAACATGATGCAGATATTTGAAGAGTTTTTCAGAAAAAAAAAAGATTTTTTTCTAAACTTCATGCTTTGTTTAATTCAAATTGATATTTGAACCATAATTTTGGAGTGTAAAATTTTGTTTTATTTTTTAAAGTGACTGTAAATTCTATAAATCATCCTAATTATTTTTGCTATTAAAAGTTGCTATGATTTTTAAATGCCAGCAGAAGCACTTTTGCAAATCTACTACTAATCTTGCAAAATTACCAAATCCACATAGCAAGGATCTTGGCAAGTTCATGAAATTCCACCACTTTCTTGAATTTCAATTTCATGTCAGTAAGATCAAGAAGGTCTTTTTATGCTTTATAAACTTTCATATGAAAAAGGGATGGAAATAAATCTCGCCGTAATTCAAGTATTTGAATCACAGCGAGATTTATTCCGAAAGTAATCACTAACTGTAGTGATTGCTTTATGAAGCTGCTTGAAATTATATCAGTATTATGCCGGTAAGACAATGCATTCGCTGAAAATTATTCAAAAATTTTTCAAATATTTAAGCTTTTACGGATATGCACATCATGCATTTTGCATTACGTGCATATCTGTAACTGATCCCACAAATCGAATAATGCGCAATATCAAGCATGGAGTATGAAAAGCTGTTGATAGGTACTTGATCTGTTCCACATATTTCTATGCACTTCAAACTCAACGACGTACAAAGTTCAACCACTGATTTTAAGTTTCAATATACTGCGTCCAGGAATCATTGCAAACTCATCCATATGCGATTATTCTCTTAAAGATTAAAACTTTATGCTGATACCATTCTCATTCAGACCTTTCGAATTACTTTTTCAATTTCATCTTATTCTTTTTCTCGTGGGTTTTATTTTCTATTTTTTTTTTCTTGAATTTAATGAAAAAAAAAATTCCATTTTCAATTCTTTCTTGTTATTTCATTTTCAATTCCTTCTTCTTTTACACTAAGCAACTTTTGTTTTTGCCTTTCTCCTTCACTCCACTCTTTCGCCATCATCAAAGACTTACTTTCTTGAATAAGCTACCCAAACTTCATCAGGTTGCTCTTCCTCCAGATACTTCCAACTGCAGTGTATCCAGTCATTACTCGAAGATCACTGCATAATAAAATTATGGCATAATATTGATAAGATCAGACATAAATATGTAATTATCAATTGTATCCGCAGCAGTAACTTCCATGCAATAATCATAAAATGGGAGAAAAAAATAGATAATTCTTCTAGAAATTATAATACATCGCAATAAATACAAATCTTTCCTAATTTTCCAATACATATCTTTGAATTGAATATTCAAATATTACAGTGGTCATCATTTGAAATATCGAAGATTAGGAAATGACAACCAAAATGCTTCACAATGATGATGCTTGAAAATGAATCATCCATTTCATATAACCCCAAAGTTGCACCCGTTGAGCAAAAGAAAGCAAAAGAATAACGGATATTTCTAAAACAAGTCCCATCTGATTTATCAACAATAATTCCCTCAGTCAAATCTGTCAATACTTAATCCCACCATTCCCGCAATATTCCGTGAATAGTTTGCGCTGAATCCGGAATGGCATACTTCATCATCGTATTTTCAGTTATTTATGCTTCATCAACTTTACTGAACTCTTCCCTTTTCCCAAACTCAATTCTGTACTTCCTTTGACGAACAACTACTACGATGTTAATGAGAGCTTCCTTTCAGGACAACCCATTCAGTTCCATGAAAGTTCAATAATTTTAATCTAAGGAAAGAAAATAACTTGCGCGGTCTTCTCAGGACAGTACACATGCTTGGTTTCGTAAGAATTGAGGCGAAGTAAGTGTGAAAACGGAGGAGGAAACAGGCAGTGGTATGGTAGCGATTTGAACACATGCTTCATGGTTGAAGTGCCAGTTGCCGATGTTACTTGAGTTATTAATAAGTGGTTACGTTCTTTCGTGTTTGTTGGGGGCTTTCGCCTGGCATTCGCGCTAAATTTCTATTAAATTCTCGCCGGATCTCCTCTCAATTGTTTATCTCGCCCGGGTTTGTTTACTTACTGACATTATTAGTCATCTAAAGGCCTGTTACACATTATCTTAAAAATTTTCTTTTGCATTAGCTTCACTGAACAGTCCAAATCACTGCAATCCAGCATTTTCCATTTCTATTTAACTAGTTTCTACCAAAGCAGAAATCTTAAGCCATGCTATTCAGGTATTGTCAGATACAAGTAATTGAACTAATATCATTATTGATATTATTAAGGCTTGAGTTGGACTAATTTGGAATACCAAGCATGAAAGACAGGCTTTCCGATTTACAGCAGGTATATTGATTTGTCGTTTAAAACCATTAGCTTTTATTTTTTTTATTTGTTGGCAACAACCGGGATTATTTCCCAGTGATAATATGATGTGGCTAATCATTAAAACTCGAAGGACTCAAGAATGATGGCCAACAAACAGTTAGTTTGATTTATTTTGGTTACATTTGGATGTACCGTGATATTTTGTTCAGTTTGCAAATTCTAAATTATACTACCGAATAAAATAGTGTTGGAAGTAAGAATAGGCGAAATCTTGGATATTTACAGAGCGCTAAGAAGGAGATATCGTTGTCGGCTTTAGTGGAACGACTGGATGAAGAATGGGCTGATACATCCGAGAAAACTAATTTATTAAATAAAGCTAGTAGCAGTAAGGTCGTTGCGGTATGAAAATTTTGTTTTCGTTTCATCATTTCAAGCACTGATTAAATCTTTTAATCCTCTCCGAGTTTGCACACATTTGATATAAAATTGTTCTCAACATTAAAGAAATATGCAAAAAATTCTCTTTATTTTCAAATATGATAATTTAGTTTCTAACGCATGTGGATGGGTTGGTAAATGGTATGAATGAAATGGAAACGTTACTGGATGAAATAAAAGACTGGCACTGGAAAATTATTGTGGAACCAGGAGATCATCCTGGTAAACGTCTTTTACCTTATAGATTTTACTGTAATGGATAGTTTAAATGACTGATTTGATTGATCGAATTGTCCAGTCTAGAACAGTCAAATCTAACTTGGATTGCTCGTATTAAGGCGAACAGTTTTCTGATTACACTTCGGAATCTATTTCAGTAATGATAATACAGACTTAGAAATGATAGGATTGTAATAGTAAGATTTCTCATGGTTTTTTATGACCATTTTTGGTAAGGCCGATCTTATCATTTCACAGGAGCTGGTATGGAATAGTTAATTTTTTAGCTCACATGGATTTTCACCATTAGAATAGGTGAAGTAATCTGAAATAAAAATTGCAGAAATGAATGCACAATTAGATGACGCAGTGGTTTCTTACACGACAATGCTGTATAAAACCCAGGCTGCTCTTAGATGTAAGTGCACGTAATTATTGAAAGATGAATTTTTATGATGCGTAGTCATTTTCTTACTTTTAGGTTTTTTGAAGCGATTTTCATGTCTTTATTTTTATTTTGAACCAGTTTTTTGTCATTTTATTTTTTACTATTTGGACCGGGCCGCGCTCCGCGTGGCCGATCCAGCATACCTATGGGGGCCCGTTACGCTTCGCATGTCCGGCTCCAGCTAATCTATATAAATAAAAATGTCAATGTTCGTCTTAAATCTCTGAAATTTCTTAAACGCTCCTTTTTTATATTAATTCAAAATCTTAGATATCGGAAATTCCTTACCTATTGCTTTGAAATTTTGACGCAACAATTGAATTCGAATACGCGCGTATTTTATATACATAGGTTGTTGTCGGTCAGTCTGGTTAATGTTGGAAAAAAAACTGATACTTTGTTATTTGATTTGTAGTTTGGTTGGACTGGAGATTGATTCTTGCTATCGTGATTCGGCTAAGTCAGCAATAGGTGTGAAGAGATTTTTCTGTCTTGTGTGACAGAGATGAATGCTGTTGAGAAAGGTTTTATTGATTGAAGAGTGATTCTTCGTAACAAACATTAACAAACAATTATTAGAGGATATCCAGGTAAACACAAAGACAAAGGAAAAAAATCAGTTTACCTGATCACTGGTTATTCTTTACTTTGTCGCCGATAAAGAATAACGTTCAAATGAATTGTCGGATTATTGCTACTGGATTGTGTCGCTTTGAACTATCAAACTGGAACCTTTTGAACTCCGGACTGTTGCTGTTGCTTCGTCGATCTTTGTCGTTTATCTGTGAATTGGAGCGTTTTGGTGTAAACATGTTTGTCGTCCCTTGAAGCTTTATCACGCCACTTGACCTATATTATTTCTTTTTTACAATAATTGTGGCGTATTTGACATCTTTTAGTTTTCGCCCACATCTAATATGTTTAATTTCACAATATTTGTAGGTGTACAGTATTTTTTGTTGTTCCATTGTCTCTGTAGATATAGAGATTGTTTGGTTTGCCGACTCTAGAACTAGCAACATATAATTGTCCATGTGAGAAGCAATCGATCTCTAGATCTAAACCGCACAGTTCCAAAGATTGACCCTGAGTTTTATTGATGGTGATTGCAAAAGCAACCGAATTGGAAATTGCAGTTTCTTAAACTGAAATCGCTTATCCGTTGGAATCATGGGAATGCGAGGAATAAGGACATCTTCACCTTTGAAAGGTCCTGTCAAAATATTTGCCTTTACGACATTGCTCATTAATTTTTTATTGCAAGCCACGTGTCGTGGCTAGTTGATATTTCGCAACATGTTAAATGGCATGCCAATTTTCAATTGCAGTACGTGCAGAGGCATCTCTAGCAGATCAGTGAATTCGAAAATTCTGTTGGATAATTAAAAGCTTCATCTGCTTCCTCAATAGTGTCGACGGACTTGTATGTGACTGCCTCGCTTTGAATGTTAGACTGAATAATATTAAAGTTCATCGAGTCTTTGTTCTTTTCAAGAATAGTTCGTTCACTCAGCCAATCATGATTCTTATAATTTTTTTGAAAATCAGGAAATGCCTCTTCAACCAACTCTTCTTTTAATGTTACTAAATGCAGGAGTTATGAAGCAATGAAATTCATCCTAAGGCCAGATCAACCGACAGCTTTCCGTTCCCAATTTTTCAGCAACTGATGTGAGAAGATCCCAATTGATCGATCGTTTTGCAGCTGGCCTTGCATATTGTAGTTAATTTTAACGTCTTTAGTCGCCACAAATTAGAGTATTTCAGGCAAGCATTTATTTCCTCCGCTCGTGTCAATCGAAGAATTACAGATAATGTTTGCCTGAAGTCTTCTGGAAGCAATATAAATGCGTTTCCAAATGGTCTGATATTTCTACGCAAATTTTGCAATGATCGGTCAAGAGCCTCGACCAGTTTTTTGTGCGTCATTGTACATTCATCCCAAACAGTAAGTTTGCATTTTGCAATACTTTTCCCATGCCGGATATTTTGGAAATGTTGCATGTGAAAGTTTCAATGAATTGTATGCTCAATGGCAATTTCAAGACGGAATGAGCAGTTCTTTCACCTGGTAGCAATGTTGCAGCTATTCCGGACGATGCAAGAGCTAAGACTATGTCATTTTGGGATCGAATTGCTGCCAGAATCAATCTAATTAGGAACATTTTACCAGTTCCTCCTGGCGCATCTAAAAAAAGTGATTTCTTCAACTCTCTTATTGACAGTTTGCATTATTTGATCGTAAATGCCTTTTTGCTCAAACGTTAGCTTAGGAATATTTGACTGCACGTATGACAAAAGATTGATCGTGTTATCAGTTCCTTCGTGATGCATTTCTATATCGAACGAAGCAACAGCAAATCGATTCAGCGATGGGATTCCCAATTGATTGGGAACTTTGTTCGTGATTTGTAAGCACAAATTTCAATCATTACCAAAGCTTCATTATAGATTACTGTTGAGAAATCCATGTTCAACGACCAAGTTTGATCTTCTGCGTTGATTCTGCTGAGAACGAAGCAGATCTGAAGCTGCAGTACACGATCGATATGCTCGCAACCGTACATCTTCAAGTTTGGTTTCACATCGTTTTGCTCGCATTTGAGCCATTCTTTGTCTTATTCGTTCGTTTGCTGATGCTCGCTCTTCCTCAGTTTGATTTGCAATTATTCGTCGCATTTCTTTCGTTGCGCGAGTAAAATGACCTAAGTTTGATCTTCTGCAAGACATTATTTGAGTGTTTCACATAGATTACACCTGAACAGTTTTCGGAATTGACTTGTGTGACAGGTAAAAAAAAAAGTAGATATTTATATAAATAAAAATGTAAATGCTACCTGTTGTTTCTCAGTGATCTCCACAAATACTCCACCAATTCTTTTCAAATTTTGACGCAACCTTGCATTCGAATAGGTGCGTGCTTTCATATAAACATATTTACTTTTTTTCACGTGCCACGTGCGAAACAACTAAACCTAAGTGAGGGGCGTAGTTTATTGACTCCGCCCTCCTTTTTTCTCACATTCTTCTTCTTTCTCCCATCTCTCTAATAATAATAATAGTAGTAATCCATCTTTATTTTCTTCTTTCATCCCTTTTCTTCCTTCCATTTCTTTAATAATAATTAATAACTAATAATTAAACAATAATAAATAACAATAAATAATAATAAATAATAATGAATAATTATAAATAATAACGAATAATAATTATAAATATTAACAAATAATAATAAATGATAGTAAATATTTAAAAACATGCGCGTATTCGAATGTAACGTTGTGTCAGAATTTCAAAGCAGTAGGTTAAGGATTTTCCGATATTTAAGATTTTGAATTAATATAGATAAGATGCGTGTTTTAGATTTCTCGGAGGTTTAAGATTTTGAACAAACGAACATTGACATTTTTATTTATATAGATTAGCTTGAGCCTTACACGCGAAACGTGGCCGGCCCGCGTGACCGAGTCCAGTTAGTATATAAATAGAAACATGCGCTCATTCGAAGACAAGGTTGTATTGAAATTTGAAAGCAATCAAAGAAGATTTTGTGAAGTTACGTGGCAAGTAATAGTCTAGGTGTGGTCACTAAATTCATTCCGCTCACACACTTCACAAATCAAAAAATAAACGAAAAGCTTAGAAGGGATCATATATATACAAAAATTTGAAGTCAGTTACGCACCTATTCGAATGCAAAACTGCATGAAAATTTCGGATCAATCGGTGTCCGCTCACTTATTGTTACCTATCGCAAGTTTAACAAGTAAAAAAAAGTAGCAAAGTTGTATCAAAATTTGAAAGCAATCGGTAAGAGATTGTAAAGTTATGTGCCAAATAACAGCAACGATGACACGATTTCACTTATTTTTACCTAAAACAGGTGTGGTAAAAAAAAAAAAAGTAAATATATATAGATAAAAAAACGCCCTAATTTCAATGCAATATTGTGTCGAAATTTAAAAGGAATTGGTGAAGAGAGTGCAAAGTTACGTGGCAAATAACAGCAACGATATAGAAGATATGATACATGATTTTACCTACTTTTACCCTGTCACAGGTGTGATAGGTTTAAAAAAAAAATAGATATGTATAGATAAAAACACGCTCCAATTTCAGTGCAACGTTGTTTCAAAATTTGAAAGCAATCAGTGAAGAGATTGCTAAGTTTCGTACCAAATAACAACAACGGTGATTTACATTTTTATGTATATAGATTTTTAAACAGTTTTTATGTTTATTATTATTATTTTTATTAAGGTTTGAATTCCGAAGTTGAACGGCTGTTCGACAAACCAACAGATGAAAATGTTCAAACTGTCGAGGCACGGATCAGAAGAAATCAGGTGTGGTGTTGGATTTTCGATCTAGATTTTTGATATGTATAGATACATAAATCATCTTGTAGTTGACTATAATAAATAGCTTTTGAATTATTTTCAAACTTTGAAATATACTTTGGTCTTTTTTTATATTGTAATATAAATTTTTAGATAATGATGCTGACAAAAAGGCTCCAAAGTCTACTTATCGCTTTCAATGATGAGCAACTAACATACAAAGATAAATGCAAACGGAAAATTCAGTCATATTTGAAAATTTGTATGCTTCTATTTGTTTATGATTTTCATTTTCGCTGTATTACAGACAGAGTACTGTAACAAAATAGTTTTTTTTTTGCATGTTTAGTTAATTTACTTGGTATCTAAAATAAATTAGCTTAGTTAGTTTACTTACATGCAAGTTTAGCTTCAGTTCAGTGTAATGCTGAAAACTTGTAACCTGTTAAATAATATTACGTTAGCTGACAACGCGGTGAACGAAGAAGATCTTGAAGCGATCATCGAAAAAGGAACTTTATTTGAACACACAAAAGTGGTTAGCTTTTTTCTTTTTTTGCGAAATTTATCTTTTATTAAAGCACGTCATAATGCAAACTATGGGTAATTTCCTACAAATGAATAAGGATAATTTCTGTACGCTAATCAAGTTACTGCATTACTTATTCTAGATAATGTTGGCAGAACGAGATAAAAAAGTTCTGTATGATGAAGTAAAGACGCGTCACGAGGATATTGTAAAATTAGAAGGCAGTATAAAGGAACTGCATGGCCTATTTGTCGAATTAGCAACTCTCATCCAAAGCCAGGTGTTATAACTTGTCATTAGTAAAACAATAATTTTTTTTAAAACCTCAGATCTTAAAAATTTCTTTGTTAAATCATATCTAGTTTAGTTTTCTGCAGAGTGAAATGCTAAATAACATAGAGCGAAATGTTGAACATGCCGTGGAGTATGCGCAGAAAGCTCACACGAACATGATCAAAGCCAAAAATATGAGGGCAAATGTCCGAAAGGTTCGTATTATAATTGTTACAATTTTCTGATTCTCACATCCGGAAAATTTCCCGAGGTTTCAACTAGAAATCAAAATTTTCTTTTGCTTATTTCGATTTTAGAGTATACTGTCTATTTCGATTATTTCAGAAAAAAATGTGTTTATTGATAGTGATCATCGTTTGCATAATCTTCATATTCTTCCTGGGGACGATGCTGTTCTGCTTCTACGTACCATTTCTATGCCGTTAAAAGGAGATCTCTATGTAGCATCATTTCTTGTCTTAAAAATTTTACTACCAATTATGCAAATCACTGCTGCACTATTGATGCCTTTTGGAACTCTTTTTTTTTTAATGTTTTCTTCAGATGGCATGAATTCCAAAAAAGAAAAAAAAAAGAAATCCTGAGAACTTGAAATTAAGCTAAAATTCAAATTTTCAGTTCTGAATTGTCAAATTCGGAAATTTAAATTTGGAGCATTTACATCAAGTGTCTATTCCAGTTACAGTGCCTATTTCATCATCAGCTGATGTTTCATTTATTGTATTGATCCTTACTTCTTACTGTAAAAACTTTGTTATGATTATTTACTGGTCATGTATATTTATAAAGCTCTTTTCTTGGTTCCATTATTTTTCAATAAAAACTGCCACTAACTATGCTTGTTTGGAGGTATAAATTGTCTACATTGCTTCAAAATGCATTTGAATACTGAAGAGGAATTTTATTCAGTGAGATGTAACGTTGAAAACTAAATGTAAAGTTCGAGGAACCAAGAAATAAGGAATTTGAATGTTTCGGTTAGTAATTTATAAATTTTGAGGAATTTGGATTTCGGTTTTTCTTTCTTTTCGGATCTATCATTTATAAATATTAACGTTCGTATCGCATAACTTTCCGGTGTTGCGTCATGATGCTTCAGCAACGGATTCTCCCAGTCGAGCCACACCCAAAACTGCTAATTCAGGTGTTATCTCTGTAATTTAATTATCAAATATAAGCATTGATTTTGAATGGTCTGGTTTCTTAACCAATTTAGATAGCCCTCTAAACTTATTGGGCGGATAAGATTCTGAAGTGATGCGTATGGAATTTTTTGTAAATGTCTTCAACGTCAAACGAAAGAATTGAAATAGGCAGTAAGAAAAGAAAGAAAGACTATGTTCGAGAACTTGACACTTGATTTTTGGGATTGCTGTCAGTTTGCATAGATTCATAGGATATCATACCTTGGTAATTCCTCTGAGACCGCTTATTTGATGATAACAGTTGTCTCAGAACACTTTGTTCTGGGCTTGATTCTTCATCGCGTCTTACTGAACTGCAAATAATTGCCGTTATTATAAGATACTTTGATGCCATTGAGAACAGAATAACCTATTTGAATAAGGGTCGTTTAAGCAGCACACTTCGTGTTCTGGTTTATTAATAGTTGATTACCTATGCTACTTATAGCAAGTGAATGATAATGTCGATGAATAGTCGAATTATTGGGATTCGTTAATATAATCAGAAAAAAGCTCACCTGCTTCGATGATTAATGATGATAAACTGCGTTTTAAGATTCCATGGATTCGTAAATGGTATCCAAGTAGCATTAACTTTAATGCAGTGTTTATTCACTGCCCTGATCCTATAATTCGTTTCTCTTGAATCACGTTGCCTTAGTACTGAAATTACTTTCTTAAGGAGGTTTATAGCGGGAATGATACTACATGCTAATATATCAGGGTAGCGAAGTATATAATTTCAAATACAATTATCTTCCCTTCCAAGATCTGGTTATCACTTTATTACTTTTCACTACTTTCCAATTACTTCATCTCCATAGTATAACAGTAACTATGCTAGACTATTTGCATGTGTTAGTTCGCTTTAGATTCCGGTATTTGCATGTTTTAGTTCGTTTTAGAGATATGCAAGTAACAAACATTGTTAAAAGCTAATTCATGTCGGGAACTCAAAAATCTTTGAAGAAATTCCTTGGCTATTTGCATTAACTTAAATCACTTCCTAAATAGAGCAAGAATTAGAAACCTTGTTTATGATGATGAGCCACGTCAAGTAGATCCCCCTCATGGATAAGATCGTAATAATAGCATCCAATTAGATCTTGTGGAAGGTGTTTTAGGATGTATGGTAGTCTGTAATTTAATATATGATTCTAGATGCATAGAAGATCCAAAGTTCGTGATTTATAAAAATGATATGATTCTAACTATGTGACAAAATTACTAGATCTGGACGCAAAAATGCAAGGTCACAAAATCATAAAACTGCATACCCAGAACCGCAACGGATAATCTGACCATTAGGTGTTACAGTTATCTGAAATCGCTCTTCTACAGCTGCAAAAAAATACAGATTTTATGTAAGCTAAATTTGAAAGGTACAATGATCTTATTAGCTTTAAAAATTTTTAATTTCGAAAATCTTGAGCAGCTCAGTCTGAATTGAATCGTCAAAGCCTGTTTTTCTTCTTAGGATTTTCAAGCTCCAATTTTTACTCTTACCGCAAATATTGTTTACTTACGCGATGACAATAGTTTAATGAGTAACATCATCAAAATTGGTTTATCAACATGACGTAGTAAACCGTAGCAATGAAAACATTCATAATTTTGCTCAGAGTGATCCGAATCTCTGTAATTATAACTTTTTTTTGTAATTAGCTTACACTCGAAAGAATGTAAAGTGCAACTATGAATATTTTTCTGAGGTGAATCTTCTACCATCCAACATTTCTTCATGAGGAAAATTGGAAAGAAATAATATTAAAAGGGATTAAGACGGGTTTCATACGAAGCAATAATTGAAAAGCTACAGCATACTTGGAATTATAGATCTGCAGACGGCATGGGAAAGAACGTCGCAAGCCCAGATTCCATTCTACCTTTTGCTTATAATATCCGGTGCTCGAACTTACTGTTTCACAAACTGAATTAAGCATGAAAAATAAATTACTCATTATATAATTATGCATCTTCCTAAGTAAAAATTACTTGTAATGCAGCAAAAAAAATGGGTAATTCAGTAATGAAATGATGGATAGTTTAGTTTTAATCATGAATTAGTTCTTGAATTACACCTGAGTCGCCGGTGTTGACATTCTCGTGGCATTCCATATTGGTTTCCTTTTTGAAAACAGCTGCATCTATTGGATGTAATATTTCGTACCAATTTCTGAAAAATCATATTGAATAATCATGCATTAATCATTTAGACTATATATAATTATGATCAATAATTTAATAATAATAATAATACGGCAAAAAACAGTGGATAAGGGAATCGGTTCATTGACTCCAGCTACCATTTGCAGTTTAAAGTCAAGTTATGAAATTTTAAGGACCGACCGAGACATCTGTGGACCAAAGAAATTGTGTGTCTCATTTATCCGAATATTAAGATAAAATGTATACGATATAAGAAGATCGTATACATTTTATGTAAATGAAAATTATATTTCAAGACCTTTTTATCAAATTTTTTCCGAATTTCTCTAGAGGGTCAAAATTTCTCATTAGCAGTGTCAGTCAGTCTTCCTGAAGAATTACTCAAGAAATATTCCGTGAAAAGACGAAAATTTTTTTTATTTTATAACAACTTTAGAATAAAGGTTGTTAATATTGATTGCTATAAACAATACCGAGCTAAAACATTGTTTCCCAAAAATTTATGCATTTCATTGGAAGCGTATAAAATTTTTCCTGATGATATCTCGACTACAGCCACAAAATGCTGAACATTCTGGAAACAACTTTAACTTAAATTATAATTTCTCTTAAGTCCAATTGAAGGAGATTTTAAATGTAAATTCTACAGGAAACTAGTGAAAAAAATTTTGCAGAATTATTTTACTTCAATAAGAATAAAACGCCTCGGTTTTAAACCTCGAATTTTATAAACTTCTGAAGTCCAAATAAGATTAAGTATGCCTTTAGACAATAATTTCAAACATTTTTGAGAAGAGTCAGCAAATCGCTGAAGGTGACATGTTTCGTGCAACAATCACAATTCAATTCTTTATCATTCGATGTTCCTGAAAAGCTAAAATATCTATTTGACCTTATATTTCTAATTTATGGCAATTTTTGAATTCCTCGACTTTTTTCGAGAAACTTCTTAACCTTCAAGCTCATATTTGATATTATATCTTTCGATCCTATTGGAAATTTTTACATTTGTCATAGTTCATTTTTTATAGAAAAGAAGTACAATGAATCACATTTTTTCAGCAGAATTACATTGCGTACAGGTGTTACTGAAATTAAAGTAACATTCATACTCATTGTGCTAATGTGATCAAGTGCAAGTCGCAGTAGGGAAAGCTTATCAAGTTTCCGACAAAATGTTGACGGTATCAGTGCAGCTAGTTGTCCCATTAATTCATTTATTCGATCACGGCGTCGCTTTTCAATTTCGGAATGGTTACTGTTGTTAGAAATACGATTTGCCAACGGTGAATTTGGAGCAAAATCCATCCAATCATCATCACTGGAATAAATTTCCGGAAAATTTTAATACATTACAGGTGCAAGAATCAGTTATAAAATTTCTTCATTTTTTGTCTTTATGGTTCAGCAGTTACCGTATTATCTTTGGATATGTTGTTCTGTATGATGATGTTTCATGAATACAAGGAGTTTCAAAATATTTGAATTAGTGTAATGTGTCTCTAAGTATGGTACAATTATGACAAGGAATGGTATTCCAAGCTAATTTTAATTCGTTATTTGGACAGTAATCAATGGTCGGAAGTATTTAATAAAATAATAAAGAAGAATGGAACTGAATTTATAAAAAAGTATGACAAGTAAATGAAAATGAAATTTCGAAAAGAATTGAATTGAATGTTAAAATAAATGGACAAGAAATGGTTTACATGGAACAGCTTTTGAAAGGTTATTTCAAGTAAAGTATTACTTTTCACAGGTTTATATACCATTTTTCGTAAGGAACTATAATATTATCCTATCTGCTTTTCCAAAATTATTCTCCTAGTAATTATTCTGTTGTAAACGGGGTTCATTCGTTTAACAAATAATTGATATTCAAAATTTTCCACTTTTTTTAAAACAATAATTCAGTAAGATTTGTAATCTGGCAAGCAAGTTAAGGATATTGCAGCATATTATTTCATCGCGGTATGTTTAGCGTCATTGTCACCTATCATTTGTTTAGCCGTATCAGCACTCTCATTTTGTACGACAGCATAGTAATCAGTGGTGCAAAACTTGATATTTCAATGTTTGCATCAGTTTTTCGCATCGTGCAATAAAATTATACAGTGCTGCGCTGTCGTAAGAAGAGTTGTGGAGTATGTGAGAAGTTGCTTCTCGAAGTGATATGGAAGGGAGACTGGAGAGATGCATTAACAATGGGTGAAGAATTTGTAGCATTGGGTCGGTCTATCAATGTCATCATCAATGATGGTACAATCATCGATTATCCTCAGCTTACAGTTCTTCATCTGTCTATTTCGTTCCCAATGATAGCTCCCTTAACTTCACTATTGGCCATAATTCTGGCTATCAATTCGTCTATCATTCATGAACAATACTGAGGCCAGATCAGTTGAGGCAGTTTCAAAAACGTCATTCGTTTGAATCGATGTCACCGACAGTAAGAAGAGTGAGTCTCCCTTAACTGTTGGAGAGCTATCCTCGATGTTTTATTTGCATCTCCATCGTTTGTCTATTTGTCATGTCCGTCAACTGCTGTGGTTTGATAAATGATGGTGGGTGTAAATTAAACTATCATCATCCATTAATGCAACTTACCCCTTATATTACTGGGAGATGTATGTATGTGTGTGTATGTTTGATATACAATAACAAGCCTAAATTTGATAAAATCTTCCAAAGATCCGAACCATTTTCTATAAGTTGATTGTGGTACTATTTATTGAGGAATAACAATTTGGTTGGAATCGTCAAAAATCTCCTAAAGATTATTCTTTAGTTTCAACCACTGATAGATTGTTCGTTTCCTGATTTATTCAATAAATTCAACTGATAGCCGTAAGATTATCTAGTAGGACTTATCGGATAAATCAACTTAGCTATAATATAACAATGACCTCAATATGTCGCTAAAAGCCGCAAATCTTTTTTCGCTCTTCAATTTTTCTCTCCTACTCCATTATGGAGTACTACAAACATAAAGGAATCACGCAGTTTTGGTATCCGATTATTTATTACCTGAATATTTTGCTTTTTTGCAAGGTTAAAAGGAACATTTCATCGAAGCAATATTTGCCTGTCTTTCTACCGTACTGTGAAAGACGGCCAGATATTCACTTGCATTTCAAGTTGCATTTTTCGTTATTCTAACAGCTTATCAGATTCTTTTAGAACAAGCATTGAAGACTCAGCAATATCAGTGAAAACTATAAGAGTGGTTTTATCCTCCAAAGTGGAATTTTAGTGTAAGAGCTTGCAGGAAGAAGTAAGATAATAATTTACCTTACAAATATTCATCGATATTTTTTCCTGACGAGTGATATTTTAAAAAAAAAAAGAAAAAAAAAAGATTTTCACGTCCATTTATATGCGACTACCTATCGAAATATATTTCTTTGCTTTCTAGACAGATATTCATTGATGAGACACAACTGTCTATAACATGGGGTTTTTTCTGGTTTGGCAGTAAGTTCCAAATTTCTTCCTAAAATTTCGAAATTATCGATTGGCCACTGTCGCTTACCCATCTTCACCCGAAACAGTAAATGGGACGATTAGTCCCTGAAGGTGGAGCTAGGGTGAATCGTCTGACCTCTGTTACTCTAATCCTAAATGTGGATAGTGTGCTCCACTAAGCTGCTGCAATGGGTCGCGCGCATAGATTCTTGCTCCATAGGTCAGAGGGCAATAACAAAAGAGCATGGATGCTGATGAATTGACTGTTGAGTAGTAGTAGTAGTCGTAGTTCGGGCAACTCAATACTCTTTCCCATTCAGTTCTATTCTATCCTATTCTGTGCCCCTCCATCCTTCCCTCCTCCTGCTTGTCACCCAATGTCACCAAGTATTGCTAACTAACCTAAGTGGCAATTGGATGACCCTTTTTGTCCATCTTTTCATATGCTTGCATCACCATTTTTCGACATTCTCTTCACCCTCCTGCTGCATCATCTACATCTATTGTATGCAGTTCCTATCACTGCTTAATCTATTGATATGAACGCTTTTATTTGTTTCAATTTAAAGAACAAATTTTCCAAAATTTATAAGGAATTTTTGAAATTTCAAAAGACTATTGATCTGTTCCTCTCTTTTTTGCAATTTTTCGATTGGAAGAATGATTAGTATCTTTTCATAGTATTTTCTGCCTTTAGAAAGTCCAATTCGTATACTAGCTTCTTTTTAAAGTAGCCAGTGTAATATGATATCAGTACTTCTAAATCTCCCCCATAACCTTTTTTTAGCTTAGCACTAAATAGTGCTAAGCTAAAAATTTTTTGTCTTCACCCTTTAATGCTCGGTAAATTAAGTTTAAAACGCAAGAGTATCGTGATCTTCATACTGAACAATAATCTTTGACGTGATTTAGAAAAAATTACACCAATAATTTTCTATTTTTATCTGATTTTTATAAACTGATGTGAATTCATCACAGTTCTCTAATTTATCTGAATTAAGATCCGTGTTGGTCACTTCCGCTCTTATATTTTGTAAATATAAAGCTAACATAGGTTCCTAGCCAGACTATTCTTCATTCATCCTCTAACGATCCTTAAAAAACAAGTGAGAAATTTTGGCAAATAAGATATAATGGCCGGAACAATCGATAGTTGGTTTTTGTCGATGATACCAATAAGCATGATTAATAATAATTCAGTTCGGAAAGGAATGTCATATCACAAACCTAATGATTATTGCTTATCTATTTGCAGAACGTCTTATCAGTTCCGTGTGCACGACTGAAATTTACTCACTTTCTTCCGGCAAAATTATAATTTTTTTCGACATTTGAAAAATTAAGTCTGCCCATCTTCTGCGATAAATTTAGCCTGGAATATCTATGGAATAAAGTTCGTACTACTGGATGCTAGGTACCAAGTACTAGATTTGAATTCTGAAAGTGATCTCATTCCAAGTGCCACAAACGTGTTTGTAAAGTATGCTGGGCATACCGTTTCTGGATGGTGCATTTCTGAAGATATTTTCGCCAACAACATACGACGATCGTATCGACCGACTTAATTATTTTGTCACAAGCTCTTTATTAACTTTTTTTGCGATCCTTGTCTCAGCGAAACAGTAAGTTAACTCTTGAGTTTTCTTTAAAATTCAGTTTTTCTCCTACAATTTTGTTGAAAATTTGAAATGGAATCATCACTATGAAATAATGACACTAATCGGATATTCCAGATATGTGGGCTCGCCAATACAATGTTGGGTTCCTATGGAATTCAAAGGTGGATGGGAACAGTATACAGAGGATTACTGCTTCATACAGGTCTGCTACCATATTTTCTATTCAATCCTGAATTTATTAAAATAAATGCTAAAATCATTGTTGTTCCATGTGCTTGATTATGTGACTTTTTTATCGGTTTTCTATTAATGGAAATAATAGGTATGGAAATGCTTTTTGAAATGAAACATTGAAAAGTTAGAGAGACTATTTAAACTTATAATTCTATATAATTGTAATAAACAGCTATTAAAATTATATTCAATATAGAACACCTACTGGGTCCACTTTGACGATCCAGTACCGGAAGATGTGAATGATCGTCATGGAGCTGAAATTGGTTACTATCAGTGGGTACCAATTATGTTAGTGCTGCAGGCACTAATGTTTTTCATTCCAGAATGGATATGGAAAACTCTCAACAAACAGAGTGGTTAGTTATTTTTGTACCTCTTTTTTTCAAATTCTTAAGCACTGAAAGTCGATCGAGAGTTCCTTTTTATCTGGGTTTTTGTTTTTTGTTTTTCTTTTTGAGTTAGAGTTAAATCTATTTTCTGATTCCAGTTGACCAAAGAAACAAATATGATTTCCATAAATATTAAGCAAGGAATGAATATTTTTAAATATAAATGGGAATAAATTTCATTTCAAAAGTAGCCTTTTAACTCATTAAATTACTGACAAATAGGATGTACGAAATCCTTAAAATTTAAACTTTCTGCGTATTTCAGGTCTCGATTTGGATACAATAGTAAAGGGAGCGAAAAATCTACGAACATCAAAATGTAGTGAACGGAAAAAGGAATTGGAAAAACTGGCATTATATGTTGAAGAATGTCTAGAATTCGATACACCCCATTACCAAAATCGTTACTTCTGTTTTAATTATGGCTACTCATTGGGCTCCTATGTCACCTTACTATACCTATTCATAAAATCACTTTTTGTTATCAACATATTCAGCCAGTTTGTGATCCTTAATAATTTCCTTGGTACCAGTCACAGTCTCTGGGGATTCCAGGTAATTTTTTCTATATTCTGAACTGTAGCTTTGCCTTTTTTCTTCTTTTTTTTCAGTATTCAACAGCTAACCTGAATTTCGTAATCTGCAAATTATACAGCAATATAAGATTAAAGTTGTAAGGAAAAATCATAGATATGTTAAATAGAGAAGTGAGGACTTTAGATACTACTGGATCTATGGCAAGGCCGGGAATGGCTAGATTCCGGTGCATTTCCGCGCGTAACAATGTGCGATTTCAAAGTGCGACGCTTAGCAAATATTCATCGCTATTCGGTACAGTGTGTTCTAATGATCAACATGTTCAATGAAAAAATCTATCTTTTTATCTGGTACGCTAATTTACTTCAAATAGAAAATAAAAATTGGATACGATATTTAAAAATTCCAATCCCAGTTACATGCCATATGCTTATTTATTTAACTAATCTATAAGAGAAATATTAGAGTGCAGGGAGCCATGGTACCTCCAACAACTAGTAAGGTTGTGGTCTACTGGGAAAGTGTCGCAGTGATTTCGATGTTCATGATAGGGAGGGTTTGAGGCAGAGATGGTTGTGATCGAAGAATCTTGTCAAAGACTATCGAAATATATAACGAACGATTGAAAAACAATCAATTCAAGATAATTTGATGAAAATAAAAAGTAAAATTCACATATGACAATGAACTTTAAAAAAGCAAGTAATGCTTTTAATCAAGTTTAATGGTTTTAAACATAGAAAGCAAAAAAGAATGCATCAATCGCAGTAATCAAGAAAGCAAGTGCATTCGATTATTCTTTTTTTACCAGCAAAATTGACTACAAATACTTTTAATTTTCTCATCCATTAAAAAGTGGATGCTATTCAAAAAGAAATAAGTTTTTACAGGTATTGGTTTCTGTTTGTTGCTGCATCCACACTACTTAATTTTATCTACTTCGTTTACAATACCACATTGGCCTCAAATCGAGAACGTACAGCACGAATGCTCCTTTTACATATAAAGCTAGATGAAACCCCCATGGACCAAGCAATATTGCGTCGTTTTGTGCATAAAGCACTGCGGCCAGGTTTGTCACTATCATTGTTGCACTAGTTGCTATCGTTAATAAATTTTGAAATATAAAATTCTAATCACTGCTTCAGTTTCTGCATGCTGGTGATATGATGGCATATGATCTTTGTGGTTTAAACATAAGCTAGCCTTCTCAGCACTGGTTATCGGTTATTGGAAAGGCAAAATTTTAATTTAATTAGTTTTATCAATAAAATCTTTAAGTTTCGGAATTTCTTAGAAATACAGGGTAAGAGCTGCAAGCTATGAAGACACACTTTCATGCTGCTACAATTTTAGTTGCAAATCTTATGCCGGAAAACTAATAGCTACCACATTTTTTAAATTTAATCAACCAGTTTTAGACGGTGTACTACTTTTGCGATTTGTTGATATGTACGCTGGTGGTATGATGGCACGTGATCTTTGTGGACAACTTTTTGCCGATTTTTATCGGGAACAATATCATCGAGCAATTGGTAGCCATACGACAAAAAGCTCATCACCAGGTCCTGATGATGGCTTTACTGAAACACAGTATGATCCGGAAAAGGTAAGCCGCCAAAACAGTTTTCCGACTTATCTTCAATTTAGTGAGGTAGGTTACACCTTAATACTTTTCTCAGATACTGATAAACGAAATACTGGAATATGTAAGATAGAAGAAGTAAAGGGATCCAGACTTTTTGATATGATGCTTTCTTCCTAGATAAAATTAGAATTCATTGTTGAAAAGAAAACTGAAAGCAATCTTGGAGTGATACTGCCAATTTCTATTTATCGAAAAAAGTGGAAAAGTAGGAGTGAGCTAATCGAGATACAATTCGTCCGAAGAAATGTTACCTATTTCGGACTTGTTAAATCGGTTCTGAATTTTATCAACTATTAACCTTCATAATTTGCAGTTACATGGTCCATTGATGCAACCAGACACATTCACACGAGCGATCAGAAGCAAAGCCTCGTGAAAAGCCTATGGTCAGATGTTGTGGCACCTATTAATAAAACTTGAATTGCTTCCTCGGAATGATTCTCACATGGTACTAGGTATATCAAATTTCTGCTATTTTTTCCAGAAGGTAGTAAAATTTCTGTGCTTTATACTGAACTAGAAACTGAAATTTTGCTTTTGTTAAATTGTTAAATTGAGGGATCCTTATTCTCTCATTTAGCTAACAGAATCTATTAAACTTTGATAAAATTGTTAAAACTTGAAATGAATTGAAAAGTAATCCTTCCGACTTGATTAACAGAATAAGTATTTTGTGTCGGTGAAAGTTGCGGAAATAGATTATCTAGACTTTAGAAAAAAATAGCACTGAAGAATTTTTTATCAGCATTTCTGGTCTTTTTAAATCGTTCGGTTTTCACTATTCGATAATCTCAGTTGTTTTGATTTTTCTTTTTTTTTCTTTTTTTTTTTTGTTTTGTTCCATAGCTGAGATGTTTTTCTAGATGATTATAAATGTTTTTTATCACTTTCCAGTTTTTTTCAGAAATTTTACCAAGTAAAGGGAAAAACTTTGAAATAAGAATAGCACATCTACTGGAAACTCAATGTTTTTTATCACCTATTTCCTATCTATAGTTGTTCTTTTTTTTGTTAAGCATTCTCGAAATTTCTAATCACTTTTCATTTGTCTTCTTCGGTTCAGAACTTTTTGTTAATTAACAATTAAAGACCAAGACTATTATACTTCTTTTTATAACTCTACATACAATAAAAAAAATTACATAAGATGCCTGTAGTTTATGGTTTCGGTAGTATATTTGAAAATCTTATTATGGTAATATGGAATCGATATAAAGACGAAATATAGTGGTCAAAAGTTGGAATCAAATTATTAAGTAATTTGAAATGACTTACGTCACATTACAATCCGCAAGCTCATCATCCTGTATTTTTCCAGTCATTATGGCGAATTTCGTCGAATTTGTTTCCTGAAAATCTCCTGCAAATTAATTTTAAATGAAGTTATCAAGTGTTATTACAAGCAAAATGATTATCGACTACTATTTATTTATTTTGTTTACTATATCTTTATTTACATTTCATTCATTTAATACTTTTCACAATCTCATTTTTTCTGTCAAACTGACTGGTTGCAAATATTGTCGCATTCTTGAAAAGTTGTCGCAATTTTAGAAGTTTCCCAAATCAGAAAACGATTAAATATCAGTAATTTACGTTTTATGGCTATTTCATTTTCTATCTATGCAGATGTAATTTACAACGAAATAGCTTCCCCAACTTCTTTCTCAATTCCAGCCGAAAATTTTTGAAATTCCTATCAAAATAATCATAAGCATGATTAAGTTTTCAGGATCCCGCCAAAACTATTCTCGCGAAATGCAATTCTATTTGTTATTTCATAAAATTCCAACAAGTAATAATTATTATGATCAAATATGCTTTCCAAAATTAAGTGATATTCATATTTCATAGAATCACTGTTGCAAACTTATTCATTGCTAAAAGTAAATTGCTATTGCTTTGAAGACTTGCTTGTTGACGTAAATCACCTAATTTAACCGCGAGACGCGGCACTGGCTTTACAAACATGTCAACTTCTAAAAGCATAAAAGTTTGAGATTAAAACCACCTTATGATTTTAAGCTTCTCGAAAATTCCCACCTCTACAGGTTGGAAGAGGTGATATTTATAATCTGTTGTTTCCTTCAGCATAAAATTCATGATTTGAAACAATTTAGAATTAGATTTCAAAAACTGAAAGCAGAAGGAAATGGTTACCTTAGAAATAAAAGTATTCTGGCAGTGTCTTGGAATGATTCCTGCTTTTTCAATAACCACCGGAATTGATTAGCAGTTTAAACAAACGTGGTTTTGCAGTTCGCAAGAGTGATAGAGCATGCACATTTTGAAGGTCACAGTTCTTTAAAATTCGCAATACCGGTTATTGATGTATACATTTCGAAAGTGGTACGCATCTCCAATGCAATTTAGGCGGTCTCAAAGAATGTTCAGGTCATCCAGATTGTGTTTCCAACCTGAATGACCTACAGATCTTTGCACAAAGCGTGCAAACGGCGAAGGCGAGAATGAGATATTTTGAAAATGACGACCAAAGGATGAATTGAGAAGTGTGCAATCAGAAGAGGGAGTTTTGAGTTTTAGGATTCATAATTTCCCAATAAAAAAAATTGAAACTCGTATTTCCTCCTGACACTAGTCAATTTATGGATCACATGAGTGGTACGATGGAAGTATACTTCATATCGATTGTTTCAAGCTTTTTAATTGCTTTTAGCATAGTATCTTACAAACTATGAAAAACATAATCATATCGATGGATAATATTGCCCTTTCATGGCGGGTTTTACAAGGTTTTTACAAATTTAATCAGGAGAGAAGGGAATTTCTCAGTTACTTACTTGTTCATGAAGTTATCATTTCACGATATATCATCACATGGCAAAGATCACAGAACAAATTGCAACTACTCCATGTTAGATTTAAAATTTGAGATTTCTTGTTAGACAGCACAATGGCACATGGAGCATGCCAAGATTAAAATCATCAAATGCAGTCGTTTAACCTTTTATTTATATCTATAAGCTAGTTAATCGCTACAGCAGGAATTTTCATTTGCTTTGTGTAAAAATATCAATAGCTTTACGTTACTCTACACTGATGAATTTTATTTGATAATAAATCATTACAAATGTATACAAAGATGACAGAACGTAACCCAGGCAGGAATGGTTCACGCTTTTCTTGCTACGTGCTTCGAATGACTACGATAATTGTTTTTAAGATTTTCTTGTCTTTTACATCATCATATGTTGAGAAAGTACAAAGACGTGTTTTGAAATTATTTCTGCAAAAAAATCGGAAATGTATTCTAGAGTGGTAACTTGGTCTTGTACTTATCCATTATTTGGATAACTGAAGGATCCCAATATGCGTTATTTCTGAACTGTCTTTCCCTGGATTAGCGTTAGTCCAACTATATTTCTCAAATCCTTTTACAGAAAGCAGGGAATGAACTCGAATATTTGTGTCCATTTTGGTGGAACCGCAGAACAAAACTATAAATTAAACTGAATTGAGTAAATTCAGCACATTCACCAGTACACCATTATAATACTCTAGTTGAGTGAGGAAAATAATGCAAATTTATTTGTATCATGGATTTCCTCGATTTTTCTATAGCACATCTCTCATAACATTATTATGCAAATGAAAAGAAAAGTAGTATCACGTAACGATAATACCTTCATTCGGAAATCTCTAGTACGGCAGAAGCAGATCCACAAGCTTTTCTTTGGATCTGTCATGAAGACATCAATTTCAACGTTATTGGATCGAACATATCCGGAAATCGATCAAATTTTTGGGCAAAAATTGCTAACTGTAAAAGGAAGTGTTACCAATACAAAATTTCTAATCATTGCAGAATTGCAGATGTGTAATTAGTTCAAATTAATTAGTTCTCAAACTTTTTACAGTTCATAGTTCTGAACCAGTAGAAACTATAAAGCCTTACAACAGAACTCTACCACTTTTTTATGTAATTTCATTACGGATTTCAAAAATGAATTACATCCTCGTGTGCAACATTTGAAATCGAAAGTTCAGCTATGGTTGAAAAATTGATTGCCACTGGTTCGTTTGGATCATCTGGTAGGCTTTTCAACATTTTCATGGCATCAAAAACTTGTCCTTTATACAGTAAGCAAATAGCTATGTTGTTGCACAGCTAAAAATTTTAAGGAAACAATATCTGAGAAAAAATAAGGGAAAAAAGTAAGATTACTGTTGCTTTATGTAAACATGATACTGACTAATCCGACATAATATCTATCAAAAGATCACGGATATATATGGTTCAAAAAGCAAACTACTGGAACCTATATCTAAGATTTGGAAAACAGGCTATCAGGATTTACGTAGAGCTGAACTCATTTCTCGTTTTTATTTCGTTTAATACAAATATATAGAAAAAGTAATCGAAATTACAGCACTTCGGAAGAAGAGAAAGAATTCAGATATTTCTGCAAGGTTTCATAAGCTTCGTTATAGTTGCCATAAAATATATATTTCAAACACCTAAAATATTCAGTGTTTGTTCCTCAAAATGTACCAGTCATGATACATTTCACAGTGGAACTAAATTTAAGCTTTAAAAAGATTTAAGCAAAAAAAAATTTAGATCAGCAAAAATTTCTGAACAAAACAACGATCGAGCAACGTGCCTATGTAAGATTTGATCGTCATGGACTGATGCAATGATTTCATTTGAATAATACTCTAATTTTTTTTGATCACCGATAGCCACCGCCATTCTCATTAACATCAATTTCAGAGCTGTCTGTTGCTCAGAACTCAGTCCAACTGCTTTTGACAAACGATTATACAGGATCATGGAGGTTGAATACTCCTGTAACAGTAAAAAACTTTTTGTAACAGCATTCGTCAGATCTGATGCATAATGATTAATTTATCCCTTTTCAACAAATCACCACCTATCGTCCTACAGTAATTTTTCAAAGAACTTACTTTTTGTTATTTCAAAAAGAAAAAAAAAAAAGCTAAATACATACCTTTAAAAAAAATAAACTACGTGCACGCATTTTTTGAACGGCTAACAAACGATCCTTCCATATTTCGAAGAAATGTTCGCTTCTGCTCGCAGAATTATTCAGAACCTGTGAAGTCAAACTTGATTTAGATTTCCACAACTACTAATATCACCGCAAAAACATGAAAATTCGACAAAAAGTGTAACCTAGATGTTACTTTGTTAACATTTTTCTCCAGTCTGTCAATTCTTACTAAAGTTGCCCATGGGTTAGAAGTGAAACGTAAAGCCTCGGCATGGATCAAGCGCATACTGAATAGCACCAAACTTCCTAAAACTAAACGAATTAAAAAAAAAAAGCCCAATTTCTTTCCAATGATCAGAAACAAATTTGGCGACGTCAGTAATTTCCAAAAATTTGAAAATCGTTTCATTCGTCCCATGTTTATTGTTTTTTTTCTTTTTTATATAAATATCTCATGAATGCAAATAGGGCATTACGAAAATCTGGAACATTTTTGATACCTGAATGTATACCTTTGCAACTTTCTGAATAGAGACTGGGGTAATACTGATAGAACAGATCTGGTGCATCCAGTTCTTCAAAAGGTATCAACTCGTCATTTAATAATGTATACAGTTTTAAAGCCATAAGCAATTGAAAACGGCATGCCCACACCTACGACGAGAATAAAATTAACAAATTGGGAAAAATTTACTTTACAAGTCATATTTTAGTACTTAATAGCTTAAGGTTGATTGTACACCGATAAAAATCAATCACGACCATACCATCTATTAAAGTGCTAATGATATCAAAATACAATCAAGCATACATTACGGCAAGATGTTGCAAAAAATCCAGCGTCTATTTTCATGTAATAATATTCTAACAAGTAAACCTTCAAACTGTATTCTGTATTGTTCGAAGGCTGTCCAACCATCCCGAACCCTTGATTAATTTCTGTTAACAATTCAGCAGTTAAATTTACGGCAGCTCGAAGATGTCCATCGGCCTACAAATTTTCATACAATTATCGTAAAAATATTTAAAGTCAACACTGCACTAGAATACCATGATGGTGACTGTACCTTCTTCCAGGACCATTATGGAATATAAGCCAGTGATATCCAGCATATCACTGTTTAAATCCTTCTGAACTTCCCTTTTAGCAAATATTTTCCACAAAGTCATGGAAATTTTTTTTATTAAAAATATTTGTTATGAATTCTTTTCCAGCCAACTGACCTGAGAATTTCATCACAAAATAAAGAAGAAACCAACAATGAGAAGATGAACTCCATTCATATCTTTGGGGACTGACGGTCGAACGACAGTTTTATTCAGCTTCTGCTCCAGCATATTGGCCATCAAATCAGGTAAAGTTACAGCTGCCCTGAAAAAAATAATGGACGGTTTCGAGATCCAAATGCCAGTATCTATAAACAAAACTTTGTAAAATCGCAAAAAAACGAAATGAAATCTGTGAAAATATGAATTCAAATATACAACAAGAATGCTTACTTCAAACCGGGCATAGTGTAGTAATCATCAAATTTTGCCAATGAAAGCGCTTCTTTCAACCTATCCGAGTCGGGCCATTCCTGCATGCCGTCACCAGAAATCTTTTCCATCCCCTGCAAAACTAGATTACGTCATCCATCGATCTCTATACCGAAGACCTTTCGCTTCTGGTTGTTAGAGAACTTCCTAAAAATAAAATCAGGCTCCGACCTGTCATGTAAAGACACTGCAAATACCTTTCCTTCGTTCTCGCAATCGTTTATTGAAAAACATGGAGTTAAAGACAATTAGAGAATATAAAAAAGGAAATATCCATAAGGATTTCTGGGATGTGATAAAAAAAATTCATTAGGACACAAAATTCAAAAAAAGGCACCAAAAATACACAGCTGCCATAAAATGACACTTTTGCTTCAAAAATACCTTGCCTCTTCTGAAAATTTATTGGTTATCATGATTCAGAGCTAAGCATCATATTCATCGACTTGAAGAATACCGTTACAACAAAAAATATGCAAATAAAAGATAAACAGCATATAAACGGCCCGTAAACAAAAATAGGGAGACCAATGATTTCAAAATTTAAACATAGTCTAAAGATATCTCTCAGATAGATTTTTAGATCTGTGGATAGGCACTAATGCAAAAGTCACGTCAAGTGTAATTCTTCGCACATGATTAAAAATAACAGCAAAAAAAAAAAAAAAAAAAAAAAATGAAAACAATACAACCATAATAGCAAGCAGAGATCAATACTAACAAAAATTTTGAATAAAACATAAAATTAGTGCCGACTGAAGAGCCCTCCCGCACTATTCTTCCTGCCACCTCGACTCAGCATGCCTGAAAAATATTTTTTAAAGCCAAATCCCTATGAAATTTCTTTTCTTCTTTAGAGATTTTTGAGTATATTTCATCTATCCTTCCAGATTTCCTCGAATGCCATAAATTAACCTATAAAATTCTTACATTAAACATCGTTGCTAATTTCTTCTAAGGAATGGATCTAAAATTAGGTTAGTTGGTGAAACATGCTGGAATGACTTGATCAATAATTTTGATCACAAAAAGAAAATGAAAGGAAGATAAGTACTACGTGTACATGAGACTTGTACTGTACTACAAAATGAAACGTCTTGAAATTTTAATGCAAAATAAGCTTAAAACACTCACCGCTATATTTTCCGCCAGGAGGTATATAGAAATGAGGAAGAGGTCTTTTCCGTTTCTGCTCCACTTTAACTTCCGATTCATGGTCCCGTTTTCTGGAAGAAGTCCTTAAAACTCACGGACTTAAAAACAAAACTGTTTTAAAAAATAGTGCATCCAATTGAAAATATACCTGTTTTCCGTCTTCCAGCTTGGTGTTATGACAAAAGCAAAGGAAGGAGATTTATGAGCAAGCATTTTTGTCAGATGAAGAGTATTTTCTGCCATTTTTAGAGAATTTTGTTGGAATGAAAGCTGATTCTTGTCTCGTTTGGAGGGTTCCAATTTACGCATCTTCTGCAGCTCAGAATTGGCGGAAATGATATAGTGTTGCAATAATCGTCCCAAGTAAATGATTCTGAAAAATTCTGCGATAAATGCAGTGCATAATATTGAAAAGGATAAGTGCACTCAAACTTGATCTTTTAACATGTAATATATTTTAGATTTTCATATGTAATCGCAGATAACATCAATCAAATATACATTCAATCAAATAACATCAATCAAATATATAGTACAATGGTATAACTAACTGTAAATTACAGTTAGTTATAGCTTTTCACTACACGATCAAAATGGTGTATATATCTCCTTGTTTTGATTGACGATATATAGGCTTTAATAATGTCTAATGTTGTAATTCCTCCAATATGATAGTCTTTACTCTAGATTTCTTGAGAAAGTGAATATTTTTCAGAAACTAGATGATGTCAAAATCAGAAAAAAACCTTTTCCGCCAATTGGCTGAATCCTTGCTATGTTCCAGTGCGTAATCAAAAGCTGTTTTATCTGTTCTACAGAATGATACAAAAGCTAAAGAAGTTGTTTCCAATTCGCTGAGACGTAATTCTTGCTCCAAAGATGAGTTCACATCTCCAACATCTGCATTGGAACATTCGGACGGCAGTGGCGGAATAAGCTTCTAAAATCGAAAACATCTAATCTTATTCAAAATCAATGGCTTTAATCAAGGACTTGTAAAAACTAATTTTTTATGATGATCAGACAAGATGGTGACCCTAACAACGCTAATCCTAGATTATTGAGACTTAACTTTAATTATAATTAATTACAAATGAAATAATAATGGTAATTTGATAAATAAAACAAATTTAACACTAACCGAAAAATAATCTGACAGAATTATTAAATCACCACGTTCTAATGACTTTGAGAATGGAGCAAGCTCAACCAGAGCTCGCAAAAATCTAATACGTAAAGCTGCATTTACTTCTTCAAGAACTGGAATGCCTTTCGATATCATAAAATTCACGAGTTCAGTACTTCGACAATTCATCTAGAATAGAGTTTATCACATTTCCAATAAGTTTTGCAACTTTTTTACAAGATGTAAACATCAAAACATAAACAAAAGAATTTCTCTATTTATATCATTACAGAACGGACCGAAAGAAGTAATCGCGCTCGCTCAACGAAATAGAGTATCTGATCAAAGCGTTGAGGATCGTTAGCCTGTAAGTTGAAAATTAATTGTACCCCAAGAATGACTACAACAAATTCATGACAAAGTATGATCACTGATTATTTCAATCCAAAGGCATTTACAGAATATTTCGAGGCTCTTTTCATTACTTAACAGCAAGAAATTGTCAACCTCATTGTATAGTTTTCAAAAAATAGTAACTTATGGAGTTGAAAGTTGAAATCTTCAAACTGAAAGTCTTAAAAATAATTTTAAAAAAAAATACCGGGAATGGTTCATCAATCTGCATTTGGTCCACAACGATCTTGTACAGTATCATGCGTCCTTTCGCCGTTCGGAAAAACTCCAACGAACGCATAAAATTAAAAATTAAATCGAATTCCACAGCTGTGATATCTTTAAGCACCTGTAACAATTAAAAACGAAGTTTCAGTTTAACGCAGAAATGATCTTTCACACCACAGCAGATATATTCGATAACAGGAAAAAAATTTGATTACCTCTCGAATGTGATGTTCGATGGATAGCATCAAGTCCTCGTTCATCAAATGAATCGGAATATCGCGTACATGTAACTGAATGAATTTCAATAAGCGCAAACGTACCGATTCCTCTTCCGACTTCACAACATTAACAAATATCGCAGAAAGTACATCTGCGTATGAGTATCATTCATTAAAATTCCTATGAATGTTCTGAAGAAAAAATGGAGAATTCCGGATAGTACAAAAAAATTATTCTGATCCAAACAATTCTTATCAATGTATGCCATAAACGTTCTGTACTTATCAAGCATTAACCCTTCGGATGAGACTTCAAGAATTGAACGAGGACGTTTGTAAGCATAGCTATTTCTTGAAGTTCGTCCGTTTGCTGCAGCATCTGCGACAGTACATCCGCAATTTTATCGACAAGTTCACCAGATTTGACTAAATGTGGTACTTCACGAATTACTGCCTTCCGAATCTGCAAACGCACTCGACATATAATTGAAAGAAAAGACGGATACAGAAAAAGATAATCAGAATTAAATATCAAGATGCATTAAATGAATGACGCAACAAAAGGGATACATCAGGATCTCGATCTTCCAACAATGAAACAAGTGAATAAAATGCAACATTTCGTAGATCAGTGAAATCTTGCCAATATCGAACGATCATATGAGCACACAATTTTTTCACCTTTCCATCATTCCCTTTGGTACCCGAAATGAAAACTTTGTAATCTTCAGCATCCTGTAACTTCGTGCACTTCTATTTTCTTTCTGTTACCAAAAGATACTAAACTTAGATTTATTAAGCTGCTATTATTAAAGCAGCATTAGCATTCCAAAAAAATGGTCTAAGTTCATCAAATAAACTATGCAGTCTCAATGCCTAGTTGCAACAAACCTCAAGGTTATAATAAAGTTTGTCTTTGCCTGTTTAATTTTACTAAGTGAACTCATAATTATCTTGAATGTATGGGTAATGAAAAAGCTAATGAATAACCTTAACTTCAGCCTTGTCCAGACGTTCGCAAGCATCATAAACATCATCAATTGTTGTACTGCTCATGTTTCAAATCTTCTTTTCACAAAAACCTATACCAACAACAGCAAAAAGTTTGCCTGAAAAACAGTGAAAGCTGCTGCCTTTTATGACCTATCCCATGTTACATGGGATAGGTCATAAAAGGATAGATAACCAATGTTAAAAAAGAGAAGAAATTGAAGTGATACTAAAGATATACATATAAAAAAAAATAATACCTGCAATGTAAAAGTAAGAATGAATATATAAAGAAGAAAATGCGCAAGCATAAAGAGCTGCATTCAAAGATGTTTAGTTGAGTATGACAAGATAATTTGTGTATTAATACCATGGTTTCAAGCTTAAGAGCAAGTACTCATGTTACCAATAAGCTCAGCTATTTGAGAGACTGGTAGATTTGGAAATCTAAAAGTTATTACAGCGACGAAGACACAGCAAGAGATGTGTAGTGGAAGAATGGTATAAACTCAACCAGAACACTGCAATACTAGAATAAGATGCCACAAAAAGTATGGTAGCGAATTCACACAGATTTCAAAGATGGACAACAGAAGGACATCACATGAGATAAGATGAAATTCACGACGATCAGGCATTCAATGGCGTAGATGTTGAGGAATTTATCAGCAACATGTAGAATAATTGAACATAATGCTTCACAGTGATTGATGTCTAAAAAAATCTGACGATTCTTGCAGTTATTCCATATACATCTTAGATCCCTTTGAAAAATAGTATTTTGGGTAATGATTTGCAATTGCAGGAACGAATCAATTAAATCCATAATAAAACAGTTATTTAAATTAGCTTCCACCAGAGCTATCAGTTGTTATTTCGGGGCGGATGTGATATGAGTAGTCAAACAAGTATCCCAAGTTGAAAAGAGATAAAGAATAGAACTAAATGGAGGCAGCGAAGAAGAACAGCTTTAAATAAAGAGAGATGAGGAAGGAATTAGATGAAAGGTTTCACTGAAAATAACACGTGTAGCATGTGTAGCTTCTGTCTGCTCCACACCTACCAGTACCTGGAACTGATGATGTCTACAGCTTCTGATGAAATTTCTGCATAGTTATAGTCTGGAACTAGCTAGGTATACCAGCAAACAAATACTACCGATGATGGTAACTAGCCAATATGATAAACCCAATATAATCAACACTTCTATAGTAATTATAATTCAGGTCAAGAGATCTCTAACCATCGGATTCCAAACAGATGGATAAAACACAAATCTGCCACCATTCACGCGATACCCTTCTTGTCCTTAACCTGTAGCTAATCGTACTTGGCAACAGTAATTTTAACTGGTTGCTTGGATCGAGATGCTATACCTGGAAGTATTCAATATATTGGGACGTGTTATTTGTGGGTCGTAATATTGTTTACGGTTCCAGTTTTCATGCGCGTTGTGGGAGTTGATATTAATCTCTCCATGTTCTTTTTCGTTTTTCACAACCGTCGTCCGTTCATTTGTTTGCACGGAAATCAATAGTGACAGTGTATTACGCAATCAAGCACTCACTGGACAATTCTGTAGATTTCTGTGAAAGAATATCATCATCTTCCAGAAATTAATGAAAATATGGTAGTCCTTATAGTTACGTGTGGCTCTTTCTTTGAGCAATATATTTTCAAATTTTACTAAATACTCTCGAAATCATCCAAAAGATCAAGTTCAGGAAAGTGAAATGTTAGAATGCAAATATTAGGTTCAATAGCCAAATAATAAATTTGGAAAATGCCGAATGGAATGTATAGATGATATCGTATTTCATCTCTCAATGTTTGGGGAAGTTTCAGATAACAATTGTGGTTGAACTATCTTGCGGTAATGAAGAAATCTAATTATGAATCGATTCATTATTACTCAATATTTCCAGGTACCAGCATATTCGTTTTGTTGTTGCAATCTTTCAACTACAATGAATGTTTTGGAATTATTTGGATTCGATTTCAGTACCACGCTTACCGAAACTCAAAAACTTACGAAAGGTTTTGCTATATTTATCATAAGCACGGCGCACATATTCCTTCATTCATTTACTTTTTTATGTATTTATTCATTTATTTAAATGACAACATGGAAGATCATGAACGTTTTCAGTTCGACGCATACTTTTATTCCCTATAAACTTCTACTTTTAGTTCTCATACATATATATTTATATTTATTTATTTATTCACCTGTTTATTTATTTTTGTTTTTTATTTATTATTTATTTATTCACCCGTTTATTAATTTTTATTTGTTTATTTACTTATTTGTTTATTTATTTTTATTTATATTCATTTATTCATTATTTGATAAAATTTTATGGATGGAAGTCGATATAATTTCAAATATATTGGCTCATTTTACTTTTCACGTCTAGTCTTTTATATTTCGAACATTTTAAAAAATTTATTAATAACCATACGACAGCCCAAAATTCTGGTTATTAAGCTCTATCATGATTAATTTTTTAAAACCCAAAGAAAAATAATAAGAAAGAGACAAACACTTCCGTTATATCTTGTTCACGTGGTTTCTTACATAATTCTAATGATTCATTTACTATACGTTATCTTTCATTTTGCGTATGAGAAAATTGTTGTTTACAGTTTTCTTAAACGTGAGTTGAAACACTTCATTTTAAACTGTAATCTTTCTTAGTCAACGGGTGCTTATTGATGGTTGCAAATTAATCGATTTTTACACGATAACGGTGATTGTTGTTTGGAATATTCAATTATAATAAGCTGCTAAGAAATTTTTTAATATTTTGTTTTTATCAACTTTTTCTTTCTCTATAAATTTCTTCAGATTATGAACGATCCAATTTGCTGTTTATCACTAGATTGGTTTTACGCGTTTTTCTGGATGAAAGTATGCGTTCCAGACATCGTATTATCGATGTCGAAATACGTTCACTTACTGATCTTTTCGTCATACTTGAGAAAATTTTGTGGCACGGTTTCAGAAGTTCAGGTTTCAAGATTTCTTATATAAAAGTTTCCTTGGAATATATTACTGAAATGATTTATAACGTTTGATTCAAATGATAAGTCAAACTATTTAGTATCTAAACGATAATAAGTATCGATGATTCTAGAAATTCATTTGAGTAATATCGAGGATTGATAGTAGAAGACCTTCTTTTTTAGGTGGTCTTTTATACTGTTGTCACAGATGATTTGCTGTTTGAAGCAATAAGTACTATTAAAAGTAATTTTTGCGCTTTGATAAATCCGTGCGAGACAATTTTTTATAGTCCAAAAGACGATGATAGCACTACGTACTCCAGATTCCGAATTATGGAGTTGTCTTGGTAAAGTTGCAAATATAAATACAGAAATGAATGAGAGTTATCAATGCATTGATCGTCTTGATAATATCACGTATGTTGTTTTCTCTAGAAATCGAATCAGTTTTGTGAAAAATTGGGGTAAAGATTCATTCATACTTGGTACGCTTTAGTTTGCACAGTATCGGAAATCGGTTTGCAGAACCCCTCTGCTTCGCATTCGAGCCTTTCTGAGATTAGCTGTTATGCAGAAGAAACTTGGCAATTATTTCGAAACTTTGGTCACTTCAAGCCATATCAGGTTTGGAAATTTGTTGGTTCTTTCATACAGAAATGTTTCTGTATGTTTTTAAAACTAGGAAATGAATTTAAAAATTAGCTGCAATATTCCATTCATTCTGAAGACGTGTTCAAGAAAGTCTTAGTTTAATTAATTTTAAAACAGATGACAAAAGTTTGTAAAGATATTGGGGCCCCGATTTGTGCTTTATATTTAGGTTAAGAATGAATATATGTGGTTCATTTCGTATAAAATATTTATAGTTTACTCGTATAAGGTATATGGATTAGCAGAATATGATATTTCATAAGATGTTTTCCGGGACTTCTACGAGCCGTGGGCATTAATTCGACATGATGAATGTATTGGTTTGTCAGGAGCACTGATGGCACTTTCGGTTCTTGATTGCAATTTGGTCCTCGATCAGACAGAGTTGGAAAATCAACCGGTGTAAGTTTCGAATTTCTGTGATGCATAGTTTTGTTTTCTTTGTTGTCCAGTTGTTTGACGTCCGGATGTTTTGTTTTGTTTTGTTTTTTTTTTTTTCTTTAATGATAATTTTCACACCACTCTCCTATTTTGAACTACGAAATATCTTTATTAAAGAACTGTTGAACTAGCGGCTTATGTACATTTACCAAACATATCGAATCATACAAATAGTGAAAAGGAATCCGATTTGGTCAATGCAAGGTCACTGGAACTTGTTCTTGATCAAAAAAATTATTTGGAACAACGAAATCATTATTTGGAGTAAGCTTTTTATAAATTTGCCCTCCTATGCAATAAGATGAATTTTATCAAAACTTTTCAAATATATTGGTTTTAATAAAATTGTTGACTATTAGAATCATACGTTAATTGTTGGAAGCCGATAGCTTTTTAAGCATGTTAAAATCTTTGAAAAAAAAAACACCATTTCCATAATTCATTTTCTATCTCATAATTTGGTTTAACACTAGATCCAAAGTGGTCGAGTTGAAGACAAAAATGGAAGAAATCAGTCTGTCTGCTCTCAATAATGTTAGTATAATATATTTTATAATTTTTGAAAGTATAATACCTTTGATTTATTTTCAGAATGAATGCGAATTTCTCTGTGTACCTTAATTTTTAATCAATGAATAAAGATTTTGTACCTTGTAATATATGTGTAATAAAGTTTTCGGGTCTTGTACATATGTAATATATATGAAGTATTCAAAGTAATTTTTCTAGTTAGTTGGTGCTACAACAGAAGATGTGTCGATGGTGACTAATGAGCATATTGCTACAGTGGAAGCATTGGAAAAGGAAAAGTCTGTCTTATTATTTGTCTGTTTTAAGATATTTTATTCAATTTGAAACAAAAAACTTCTCTTCATCATTAATTTCATTTCAGAGCAGAACTAGCTCAGTTAGCATCCGAAAAAGAAGATTCCATACGAATTTTACGACAACAACTAGCGGATACAAAAAAAGTGAATGTTGATTTGTATGAGAAAATTCGTTTTGTAGAAGGGAAGTATCGACAGCTGGAAAAAGATATGATGAGTGCCAATAAGCGATATAACCATGTGAGTTTTTTTTTTTTTTTTTCAATAAAATTGGTGTGGAGTCATCGAGATACCGTCTATTTGTGGTTGTAATTAAAAACGAAATATCGAATTTGATGATAAGTGAAACCAGTTTGTTGAGGAGAGAGAACAGCAACAACAAGTGATCAATGTATTGAACGAAAGAAATTCTATGCGTGAAATGGATTTGGAACATGAAACTGGGACTTCAGAAATGTTGAAAAAGGAATTAGCCGACAAAACTGATGAATACATGCAAACATTGAATGTGTTGGAAAAGAAACAGGTGGAAAGGCTTAAATTTCTAAAGTCTCAATTTTTAATTTCTAATTAAAAAAGTCATCATAGATATTTTTTATGTGAAATGAAAACATTGGACGTATTTGTACGTGTTTAGCAAGAACTGGCTGTTGCGAATGACCGGCTTGGAAAATTACAGCGTCAGACTTTTGAGTTGAATGAAAAGCTGAAACAGTTGCCTGTAATAAAACAGGTTCATTTTATTCTTTATTTATAATAATGAATACTACATAAATGTCGACTTAGAAGTTATGCTGGGCGCATGGTTGATTTATCGGTTTGTCATTTTGACCGTCACTTCCGATGATGAAGTTCAACACATGAATGTTGTGCTCCAAAAATTGGGAAAAATATCGCGCCATCATGAAATAGGATGAATCGATAATTTTTTCTTTCACGCAACTGCTATTATATTCATTGATTCTTGGTTTCATTAACATTATCATCCTTTCTGTTTGCAAACAAAGCTATTGTTTTCTAATTTTAATTATTTTTCAGGAACTCGAAGAATTGACTGCTAGTTATAAATATAAAAGTGAGAAACTGGATGAATGTGAAAAAGCCTTAGAAGAACTTGGTGGACATCTTTCGGAGTATGTCACTAGTCCATGTACTAATAGTGCCGATTGTGCTATTCTGCCCACCATCTCTGACGGCCTGTAAGAAATGTGTTATTATTCCAGGTCAAAGTTGAAAGTTGTTGAACTGAAAGAAGAATTGTTGCCTCTTTCGGAAGCTGAGTGGGAAAAGGATGGCAATGTATTGAATTGTAAAGGATGCAATTTGCAGTTCAGTATGAGTAAACGGAAGCATCATTGCAGGTTTATCTAGAAAGTATATCCTGTAACATATCTTTTAGAAAGTAGACAGGCGGTTGAGCTTGATATTCGTCAGGAATGATTTATAATTGTTAGCATGACCGCGAGTTCGAAGTATGTTTATTAGTAAGTTTATGTTTTATTTTGAAAAGTAGGGACAATTTCTATTTTAGGAATTGCGGTTCTATATTTTGTAATTCGTGCACCGATGCTCGCGTCAAGCTGCCTTCTAGTGCTAAACCAGTGCGAGTCTGTTTGCACTGCTACAACTTATTGCGCTGGAGACATAATTCTTCGTTAGAAGAAAATTCATCACTTAATTCTTTTTAATTTTGGTCGATGTAATTGTTAGAAACTTCTTGTAAATGAATAACCGTTGTTGACTTATGTATGAAAGAACTAGTGCTGTAATTTTCTACGATTTTTGATCCTTGCCTTTCTTTCTACTCCACTGACTTGAATTTCATGTTGACAGGAGTGAAGTGACATTCTGTAAATGATCTTGTCTTGATATAAATGATGTTTTCGGAATAAATGGATTTCGGGACATGTTTTGGATATTATAGTAAAACAGCATTTCCGGACAGAGAAAGTGGCATTGTAAAATACCATATTTTGAAAACTTTCAGTTGATTAATTAGAAAGTTTCTCAGTCACAAAAATTGAACTGATTTCAAGGGCATCCTTCGAAAAAAAATGGCTTGTTCAAAGTGAATTGTGTTCAGTTTAAGCACTTGTTCAGTGATTTAAAGTTCCAATTATTGCTTACAAGAATCGGGCTGGATTTTTTCGGAACTTTCCTGATTCTGTTCTGATTTCTCCTTTGACTTAAATAAGCTGACTTGGTGGGTATTACAATAAGATGAAATTTCCACTACCATGATATTTTGCATGGGTTTTAGGCGTAGTTGCAAATATTTGTTTGCAATTTTTATCATTAGCATGCGTACGGCCTACTTCTTTAAGGCAAATCGTGCAGCGAAAATACCAATAACAGTAGCAGGTAGAATTGAAGTTGAATTTTGCTGTTACCATCACTGCATCCTCATGACTGGGTGCATCGGTCGGGTAAAAGAACTGGTTGTTTCTATACGATACATACGCTTTGATTTTCGTTTTCCTCTTTTTACTTATTTGAAGGCGTTATTCCAATATTGTTGTCACTACTATCACCACCGCAATAATATTCTCTTCCTATCCCAAATCATTCAACCCGTTCCTGTCCCCTCATCCTCTCCCATTCCCCCTCCCCCCACCACTCTTGATCTAATGACAATCGCACTTTGTTATCAGTATACTATTTCTTACCCATCCAACCAATATTTGTTTCCCATCTCAACTTACCTTAAATCATTAAGATCTTATTCGCCATATTTGTCCAAGTTTTCCCAACGACATATTTTTTCTAATTTTTTTTTTTTTTTTTTTTTTTTTTTTTTTTTTTTTTTTTTGTTAAATTAGACTTCCAGTATTTAACAAATCATTTATTATATTCACTGGAGACTGACTGATTCTGCAATGCTTAGCAAAAATAGGTTGATTCACTCCGAAATAACTGTAATTCTATCTGGACCAATTTCAAAATCATATTTGTAATAAAGTCACTTAGCCAGTCATTATCTGCTGGAAATAGCTTTTGGATTTTAAATTCTGTCATACAACAGGAATCTGACATTTTGACGTGCTTAGCTTATATCTTCTTACGATTGCTAATTCTATTTTCCAGATAGATGAAATAAATAAATAAAAGTAGTATTGAAGCATGAAGAGTTCATCAGTTATGTTCAATGAAGCGGGGAGAAGTATCGAGTCGAGCTGTATGATTTTTAAAAAGAAAACGGTTCTCATCTTAAAATTACATTAATCCAAGACAATTATATTAGACTAAAAATATGCCGTTTCTTGCTGTAAGTATGATAAAGAACTTAGTAACAATAAGTGTTTCTCCGATATTTTCCTTTGTTTCCAAGATGTATGATGAATTCAGTGGACACAGTGTTATCTATTATGTTCACAACCGAATGACATCAGTGTCGCTGTTATCTACATTTACAAAAATCACAAGCGACGTCTAAAAAATAATGAAACCTCAGCGATTTCACTCAGTACCTTCGTGGGTCTCGAAACTGGTTAGTTTTTCCGCTTCTATTTTTTTTGTGATTTTCAAGAATTTTGCCCCATAATTCTAAAGATTAAGTAGTAATATCTGATCGGCAATTGAAAACACTGCACCATACTATATGTGTTCGACCGCATACTGGTTGGTATTTTTAACAATAATTTTCTTTTTCAGGTTTTGAGCTGAAGAAACAAAATAATACAATGTGTGTTATTACTCAATTTTACATTTTAACCGTTTCATTTCAATCAGCTGAAATGTTGACAATGTGGGAGACTTGGATTTATCATACATGTTCCAAAGGTTAATAATACCTGTTATCTTGCTTCATTCATTGATCTCTGCAAATTTTCGGTATTATTGCGCTTTGATGATATTCATATTTTGATAATGTTTTTGCCCTAATACTTATTTCACTAGCACAATTTCCTGATCGGCCAACACCAATTATTTGTCTTTTGCTCAGCTTCTGTTCATTGAAAACTTCAAGTTCAAATGTGTACTCTTAGAACACCTCACCGCAATATAGAAATGATAACAGGCAAAGTGCCATCGAAGTACGACTAAATTATATCTCAAACTCAAGTAAGCCGAGAAGACAATGCATTATGTTCTAATCTGCTGAGGAGAGATGTTTTCTACTGCTGACAATTTGTTAGTTGATATTGCTTGCAGAATGACTTTAGAACAGTTCAAATTAATCAACTGCTTAAAAAGTCTGTTTCATTATCATATTCTGCCACAGTACTATAACACTATTCTATGTCATATTTCCATATTATTTGTGGATTTTTATTTTTGAGTTCAAGTGCCGAATAGGAATCGAATTCATCTTCTTACTTTCTCGTCTTCCATTTATTATTCGGTACGCCAGTACCGAACAATTTTCATTGGACATTTATGTAATAATTGGACTTCATAACTAGAACCAGTGTTTACAGAATATCTTAGAATGGACTAAGCTGATTGACAATCGAAACAAGAGGAATTTAACAATTCATTACTGATAAATTGAGACTGAGTAGCTTTAACTGGGGTTTACTGGAGAAATAGCTTGAATATTTCATTAACTGAAAGGAGTGAACCCAACTGACTTATTGTTCCAGAGAGAATGCCAAATAGTGTGTGCCTTGATAATATTAACAACAGTAGGAAGAAATGATTCGAAAAATCTGATAAACTTTACTTCTTTATTTTACATTTTCTGCACTTTTTTTTTTATATACATTTATTTTACACATATATGAATTTGCAGGTTCACTATTTTATGCACAACTGATAGGCGCGCCTGAAACAAGCCGGGCATATGATTCGTTAAATTGTGAAGTTCGACTGCATATACATGTTAGCTTTTGAAATTCATTCGCAATTGCTTGTCTTTTGACACAAAATTATTGAATTTGCCAAGTTAAGGAGAAATGGAAGAGGTAAAAAAAAAAGAAGCAGTTATACCATCGAAACGGTTCGTTCAAGATTTCCAGAAAATTTTTAGGATGGCCGCATCGCACTTGTTGATGGCTGTCCACAACGTTTGGTTGGTTTCTGGTTTCTGAACGATATCATTCGGGTTTGTTTTAACGACAATAAGTTGCAATTCTTCGCAAATGATAGAAGCGGTTTGGATGATGGCATGTATTCGCTGGTTTGTGGACGAATACAGCTCCTCGAGAAGCACTATAATTTAGCTAATAAGCCTGTAAGTTATTCTCATGCTCTCTTTTAATTTATGAATTTCATTTTGCAATAACTTTTTAGGTTATTCAAACGGAATTGGAGTGCGATAGTATTACTATCTGACGCAAGTCCGGGAATGCAGTCTGTCAGAACGTGATGGGGAAAAAAAAAACACACATCAGATTTAATTGCATGAGACGTCTGATCCATGGAAAAAGCTGATTTTTCGATCTGCTTCCCTATCACACGTCAGTTTAAAAATACGTTTGGCGCTGTAGCTACATTTTTTTTCCAGTAACAATATATTCATTTAATAATTTTCTAATTTAGGGATTACTTACCGCATTCTTGAAGCAGAAAGAAGGTGATGGATTGTGGTATGAGGATAAATTTGCTGATTCTTCACAAACGGTAATCCAACATTCTAGTATGTGTGACATCCAAAACCCTGAAATAAATCATTTTGGTCTTCCGTAAGTTTATTTCCTTTTTGAGAACTAATAGATTTAAGGAAAATGTAAAACATTCCGTAAAAGTTCGAAAAACCTGGAATTTTTGTTGGTTTTTGGAATATGTCATTCTTTCATTATATCATTTCTGACAGTTCTTATACTTCAATTGTAGCTCTGTACATCGAAGTACGAGTCGGAAATCGAAAATCTCAGGTACTTTTACTTCAACACTGAATTCCGTTTTAATTTACTCACTCAACTTAGTGTCTAAAAACCTTTATAATGACACTATTCCAAGTGATGCTAAATAGCGTTAATATTTTTCCGAAGTTTTAACCGCAAAAATTTTTTTTACTAATTTTCCGGAGAGCTTAGAGTAAGATACATAGCCATAGGATATGAGCGTGTGGAATGTACCCTGATTCACTGAACAAAATGCTATTTTTACTTGCAGTGTCCGCAAGTGCTGCATCTGCTTCATATGTCAATGTGCTGATGGATCCCAGATCTCTTCCGTTATGTAAGTGATACATGCACATATTTAATGAAGTACGGAATTATGCATTCATCTCTTTATTTTCTGTCGTTACTTGGATCCATACTGTACATGTGCTTTGTTAGGAATATCAATACCACTTCGGTTACTATTTGGGACGAGATATACTGAATGAGAAAATACCTAAGTTATAGTCAGGAAACGATAAAAATTCAACAAGATTAAAATAAGATGGGAGATGTTCCGGAAGCCTGAAAGAAGCCAAGAATATTGGCAAGTACAAACAAAATAAGATAAGCCTAATAAGCAATATCAGCGTGTGATCATATAGTTCGTGGCACTGTAGTCGAGCGATCCTAAAGATGTAGTGGGAGTGATGCTTAGGTGGAGAGTTCGAATTCCTCGTACTCGTCACAATCGACAACGTGTGTGCGTGTGTGTGTATGCGTGTCCGTGTGTGTATGGGTGTGCTATTTCCAGCTAATGCTCCATCGATGGCATCGTGCTGTGTGCCGTATATAAATGATATGGGTGAGGAATGCTTGCATTCGCAGAGTGAACCTTCCGTATTATCCGTTGGACATTGGGATAAATCATCCGATGTCCTGCTCAATTCGTCTGCCAGGAATCGCAATATTCCGGTATTGTCGAACGCTACAACATCAAGAAAATTCTTATCACGTGCAGATAGCTGGCCAAGACCACTGACTGATGAAATCATCCGAGAGGTTAGTTATATTTGAATCGTTTAAATTGCAAATGATTTGAAATTTCAAAAACTCTCTCAAGAACTTCACAAAACAAATTAAGTTGAGCGGATAAATCGAACCAATCAAACAGAAAGAGAATGCAAAAATGTGAATGGTATTTATGGTAAAAAGCTATTAATATGTAGATCACCTTAATACTGAAATTACTGGTCAAACAAAGACCAAGTAATTATATATTATTATTATATCTTGATTATATGTTTCTGACATCTCTGTAATAACTGTATAAGCAAAACAAACTCTTCGGATTTCAAATTTTGCGAGAGTTTACTTTTTGTTAGAGATCTTCCAGAAGCATCTATAGTATACTCGTATCAGGCTCTTCAGTAACAGCATACCCTAGTCGTACGATAGTTGAAAATGTTTTAGAGAGAAATGTCTGTGCATACTCGGGAATGGTGTGCTGTTAATGGTAGGGAAACTAAGGGACGATTTGTAAAACAAGAAAAGAAGAATACTATTGGGAGCAAGCATTACGAGTGTAACAGCTTTCGGAGACAATCTGGGTTAGTTCTGAACGGTGTTCCTAAAAGATGTCTGGTTTAACTGAGTCAACTGGAATTTGGACTGATGGCATTCGGTGGTTTCAGTGTAGTATACCTTACGGCACCATACTAAAGCTTGTTACATTTTAGTAGTACTATGGCATGCATTGATTCTGCAAGCAAGCATTTATGATGGTACCATTATTTGCCATACTTTTAGTTCGGCAATTTCCACATAGTTGTTTGTTCTGTTTGGAAAACCTTAAAATTTCAAGGATATGACGTATCGTTGATGTTGCCATGAAACCACAAAAAATTTGGGAAGTTTTGATTTTGTAACGAAAAAGAAAAGTACTTGTAATTAATCAAACATTGAAACATTTATTCAGTTGTACTCAGTGCTTTATAATTGTTTACGGTAGGCGTCTCCCAAAACGTTCAAGGTCATTGGGAATGGAATCTAGATATTTAAGTTCATCACGAGAGAAAAACTGGAACCGTGCGAAACGTATCATTGGTGGTGTGAGGAAATCGATTAATGATTTGAATGCATGTAAAGTAAGTGGATAATAAAATAGCTTGACCAGCCAGAAGGAGGATTTTAATTCCATTTCAAATCTTCGCTTAATTCTTAAGAATTACTTCATCCTGTGGTACTGTTAGGTATTTTTTAAATATATTTGCACAAGCACAAATATTTTCTTAAAAGATATATAAATAAATTAATGCATATATATGTTCCTTTATTATTTGTCACACAACGTTTCAAGTTCTTCACCGATTGATTTGAAAATTTGATACTGCATTCGAATAGGGTGTGTTTTTAAATAAATAAGGTGCGTGTTTTAAGAACTTTCGAAGATTTAAGATTTTGAGCAAACGTTTACATTTTTACTTATATAGACTAGATGGATCTACGCTTCGCGTGGCAGTCTAGCTAGTGCATATGTATATATTTATTATTTATTGGTTTATTTATTTATCTATATTTATATTCAATTTTATTTTAGTTTTCGGCATCACTGGATAAATTGGCACTACCGGCAATGTTGCATCATGAAACAGCGGTTAGTTTTAATCCTTATTTGCCTTATTTTGCGTGTTTTTTTTTTCTTGGTGAAAATCAAGCGTTTATTTGCTCCGAGGCTTGTAGGCAGTGGCATCATCATCTATTAATGACACCAAACAAATTGAACGAGTATTACCTGATGGCTTGCAGGAAACAGAATTCACAAACCAAGGTCATAGTTAGTATTTTCGAGCTTTGAACGATTTCAAAATTTCGCTTATGAAAAAAGAAAAAATCCGAAAATATTGGAGTTGGAAATACTTTGGCTAAGATTCCGTATCATTGGAGAAGGCTCCTTATTATATTCTGTCCTTGATTAATAACCGAAAAATATTATGAATTGGTTGACTTGCGAATTTGATGTTAATCGTTACATTTTTCGTTTGTTTGCAGTTGCAATCAGGAAGTTTAGGATGTTGCATAAATAAATTGAATATATATGCAAGCATTAAGTACTCTCAACAATAGGCTTCTACTTGATTCATGATTTTTTTAGGTTTTGCCTCATCATTATCTGCACAGTCTATGAACAGATTACCTGGTCTAATCAAATTACCGCCCAAAAAATTTAGCCTTATACGTGCTCGCCATATACTCACAAAAAGCCTGCAAAAATCAATTTCAGGTTCATTTTCGGTATGTGATGATTCTCGATTTTATCATGTCTTTGAATTTAGTTCATTGTTATCTAGGGCAAAGTCAATTTCGTATTTCGAGGGTTTTAAAAACAAATGAATATTATTAATATTGTTCTAAAAATTCATAGACAAGTGACAAACGAAAACAATTACGAGCAGGGAAGATAATCAATTGATGGATAATGGAAAAATGAAATTACGATTCGTTCATACTATATTGACCTGCTTAGAAATATGACGGTGAACGATCCGCGAATCATTTCAATCTAGAAGATGCCAAATGCACGGAACCTGTGGTCGACAGTATCGAATCGGCAGTGAAAAAGAGTCGAGCCCGTTTACTTGAAGCAGAACGGCGACATTCGGGGCTTAATGATAGTGCAAGTCCAACAAGTCGATCTAGGTCTCATTATGATTTTCCGTTTAATTTTACATATTTCATCTATCTAAGAAGTACCAAAATTGAAATATCGCTACGAAATATGCATATTTTTTATAATTTTGGGTCCTATTTCATATAGAAAATTAAACGAAAATTTTCTCCTGAATTTCGTTGATATTGCAGGTACTGGTTTTGATTTAATATGAAAATTAGAAAGGTCGTTTCAGCCATTCAGTCTGGACAACATTGCCAGAAAACGTGGCAGTATCATCAACTTGGTCAACTGTTGGTCTCTCTTATGTTACCGAATCTTCTCTGTCGAGCTACGATCAGAAATCACCAGTGAAGAATACTATGTCAGCCGTCGATGAATGCTACAGTGCTGTGAAGTTAGATTATCTTTTTTGATCCATAATAACATTTTTAAATTGTTAGGTTTGGAATTTAATTAATTTCAAAAGAAATTCAACATAACTTTTTTTTTATCAGTTCTGAAAGTTCTTCCGTCCAGTATTTCGAATATTTAAAATGAAAGAATAAGAGAAATCAGTATTTCAGCTTGTTTTCAATGATACCTGATCGACAACTTATCAAAAAAAGTGAAAGCCTTTCTCCAGCACCAGTCAGAACGGATTTACTGCCACTAGTAAAGAGGCCATCCAGAGTTGGAAGCATGAAGGTAAAGTTTATGAAGTTTTAATGGATCATAAAAATATATAGCTTCTTTCCTTGGTTCTTTCTGTAGTTATCTATTTCAAGCGAGGACTAAAATATTGCATTTTGGAGTGTAAGCTGCAGCGAATTAGTTTTTTCGTAGTTCTGGATATTTCTTTTTAAAGATTTATATTTGATCAAAGAAGGTTTTTTGGATTTACAAAAACTGGAAATGTGTTATGTTCCTCTGCAAAACCCTAATTTGGTCTCTTTCTTCAATTCCTTCGGATTTTGATGTTTTCAGAATTCCTTAACAGTCGCGAAAGAAACAAATGCAGAAAAATCCCAGTCGATACCATTGTGCACAGCAACGGCCTCGCTTTCAGGAAGTTACTGTAATTTGGAAGCCAAAAGTAGCAGGAATTTATCCCAAAAACCAGCCGAAGTTTCTCGTACTGTTTATGTACAAATCGATCCTGTAGCGACACTTGGCGCAACACAGGTATCAATTCTATAACAAATCAATTTTTGCATCAAATTTTGAGACTCAGCTTATGTTTATTTTTATAATAAATCAATACGAATACATCCAAATATTTATTTATATATTAAGGAATGATTATCAAAAATTGTTCCTCCTAAAAAATGTTTACACTTGCTTCTCATTTCAAGACCCAACAAACAATGATGAGGGATCGTGCACGTGTTGACAACTTAGTTAAAAATAAACATTTTTCGAGCCAAAATAATATGGAAAGCAAGGATCGAAGTGGTTAGTTCCAGTCAAAACATTAAATTTATCTAAAGTAGCCTAAAGTACTTTATCGTTTAATTAGCGTGGAGTTGTTTATCGCCAGCTCAAAATTTCCATTTATACAACTTTTTTTTTGCAGATGAAGGATGGAATAGAAGTGGTTTTTTTGCCCGTCGATTGTGGCGGAAATTTCCAGTGTCAAAATCATATTCTGATCTACGTTTCTGACAATTTCATAAATTTGTGCATATTAGTGGAGTTATATCTAATTCGTCAGGTTCCGTTTGCTTAACCGTCTTTTTTATTTCGAATCAACTTGAATATTTTTTGCTATATGAAATGGAAAAGAATTCCTTCTAAGCTTTTAAACCATGAATTCAAAATTAAATTTTTTTTTTATTCTACTGATGACCAATTTTTAGTATTATTATGAAATTGCCGAATTCCCTGACATAAATTTCAATGTTCTTTTCTGATTTTTATTTAATGTTCACTACTTTTGTTTCCTGAATGGCAATCCTAATATTCCGACTTATCTTTTTTATGTGATTTTCTTCCTACGCAACTATTAATTTTTGTTTAATTTTGTTCTTTATTTTTAAGTAAATAAAAACGATTCATTCATTCCACCGCGCTACCTATAAAATTAATATGTTGCAAATATATACATTTATGTGCAATGAAATGAAACAGGTTCCGGACAAAAAACGTTTTTGGATTGATCCAATGAGACTTTCTGAAAATCTACAACTGTCTCAAAAGTGAAAAAATAACTTATTCAGTTGTTTAATTTAGGAAGTTCGTTAGAATAGACTCCTAAAGTTGCAAAAATTCTGTCAATACTTTTTGCCAAATATTTCCAATTTCATTGTTATGATTATTACAATAATTTGTTGAAGCTATGGTTCCTCCAGTTTCCCTGACAGATCCAAAAATTAGTGCAACTATTACCGTTATCATCTTCGTGAATTAATGGCTTCATTATCATGATTATTGTCATCATTATTATAATTGAGTATGCCTTCGCTAAGAATAAACTGAAGGTACAGCAAATTAAGGAACAACATTAGGAAGAACAGGAAAATTCTAAGTTCAGTAATTTTTTTGCCATAACTAAAAATACTTCAACAATTTCGCATATTTGCCCGTTTCTCCTTTAAATCGATCCTAACTTGCTTTTATCCTTTGTAAGATAATTCATGTGCTTTGCATAGCGTCAAAGAACCTATAATGCTTCGCAATTCAAGCATCAGTTCATAAGTGAAATTATCCTTAAACATTGATTGAATTGTTGAAAATTAATCCTACTGTAATTGTTTAGTCGCGAGGATACAGTGAGCTACAGTATTTTCACAATAACTGAGTTTTCTTGTTCTAACTGATTTAATGATGTCATGTTTTCGTCCTGTTTTAGGAGAAATAGAAGTTGAAACGATATTGTAATAACTTTAGAGCCTGGACTTCGATATTTTTTCTCCCAGCTGTAATCTGAATCAAATAATCAAGAAATGCTTCCCGCTTAATTTTCCGAAGAATGACAAAAGTAACTAGGTTATAGCGAAAAAAGCGGGTAAACATAGAGAACTGATAAAAAGAAAAAAAAAACAGGAAATCCAACGTTAACTGCATTCATAGATTGGATCTGTTCCATTTCCGAGCCTTCCCAACCACATTTACCTTTAGAGCTGTTGCTCCTGGTATCGCGAAATTTTCTTTAAATTATGTTTTTGCGACAAAGACGAATTCTGTATGAAGAAAGAATTTATTAGCAACGAAATAATTACGAACAAAAGACGATCCGAGTATATCCACTGACTGTACTCCAAAATCCGGGCCTTTTATATCCTTCCGGGATTCCTCCTTCTTTCCTGATCTATGATTCGCCGCTTTAGGATTGGTCGACCTCGCTTTGTTCAGCTGTTGATCGGAGCATTTTGGCCGGAAACATGTTTGTCCTTTTATTATTGTTTTGGCGGCAAACATGTTTACCGACTTGTTAGTCCATTTGAAACTTCACGCTTCTTGAACCATACCATTCCTTGTTTATATTAATTATAATGTTCGGATTTTTCCGACACGTGGTGCTTTTATTAAGATATCGATGCTCGTCGTCGAATAACTAACTATTCAACCTTTCTTGAACTTTTGATATCCAATGAATGTTACCGTTAGTGGTACACTTCTCTGATGGATCGAATAAAAGAATGAATGAATTATTCCTCCTTGAATACCGCTTGACTTTTTAATACATTCCTTCTCTTCCCATTGTTCCTCGTAATAGCCATGATCGTTTGTCTGTGTTTCAATCCGTTCAAATTGCTTTCCTTCAGCAAATTTACCATTTATCTTTATTGCGTCAACAAATATGAATAATGCGGTTTGAGTCGAAATGAAATGAGAATAATGCACCATGTACATTACGTACAGAGGTTTAATTTCAGCTTTTTCTACACTGGCTAGAACCAACAAATGTCAGAGATGAAGAATCAATTGAACTCAATTTGTAAATCGATTTTTGGACATGTCATTTTTTTTTCTTGAACTTTAAGCAGACTGAATGAAAATGGCGTGAGAGCGAGTGAAAATATGGAAAAAAATAATGAGGTCCTGTCAGAGCTGTTGTCGTTTTTTCCAGTTATGAATATCACACTGGTTGTAAATCCAGTTCCTTCTTTATTAAATTTTGCATAAATAAAATATTCAAGTATTATTAGGAAACTGTAATACGTTTTCGAGTACCTATTTTTTACAATTTTTAAACTGTTCTCTTTTGCAATTCTCACTGTATGTCTCGTTAACTATTATTTTATTTGAAAAGAAGTCAAATTTTCAAACAGATCTTTGTATGAATTAATTGTCGAGAGTCCTAAATATCCACAAAGTTCAATCTTAATCTTTAAAAAAAAAAAGCTCAACATATCTAATGTTGTTATTTACCAATTTCATTAAAGATGATTACGCCAATCGAATGTTTGCCATTCGGTTTTTGGCCTCTGTGATATTTCGAATCCATCTGAAAGAAAATGAAATATTGATGAGACATCGGCTTAACATGTATGTAGTTCTGAAGCTGATCTGTTATTTGCATCCAGTTTGCTGCGCAGCGTTGCTATGATTTTGGCAGATGAATGAAAAATGAAATGAAATTGAATAACTGGTTACTCTGAAATAATATTAGCAATTATTTTATAATTTTTTCTCTTGTGGAGAAAAATTTGGAATTAAATTTATTTTTCAGCTTTCTCTCTTTTTTTTTTTTCATTTACATTCTGATTCTTTTCAAATCTTTCTCTAGCATGTGCAAAATTTTCTAGAAAATTTCAAAATGACTCGCAAAAAACTTCAAAAATTGTAGCTCCTAGACAGCAATACATTTTTTTTTTTTTTTTTTTGGATGACCAAATTCCTCCCAACTATAAAACCAAAAAGAATAATGAATTCATATATATGCAATAGAAAGTGAAAGTTGCAAATCTAATTAAGGATGAAAAATATTCCATTTTCGTTACTCTTTAAAGCTATTTCTGGTATATCTTTATTTCGAACACTTGATTTTACTATGACAAATCTTTACGCCATCTTTCCTTACCCGTCCTTATTTCTTCAGAATGCATCGGAAGGAAGGCATGTGTTTAGAATTCAAAAGTTTCAGGACTTCAGTATAGCTCTTCCAAAAAAAAAGAAAAAAAAATATGCGTTCGTTTGGCCCAAAAAGTATAAGGCTGTTGTGTCATTTCATTTCGCAACTCATTTGAATCATATGAAGTGAAATTCGTTCCAAGCACCGATCGCAATAGTGGCGTCAATTTCAATCTTCCATCCTGATTTTACATAATTCTTAGCAGTAAATTTATTTCCACATAAATTTATATTTGATATGCCAGAAGTGAGCAAATCTGCTACTATGTTTTAAAGATAACATCTATTTTTAAAAGTTTTAAATCGATTGTGTATATAACATCCCCAGAAAATCGATTGCTTATAAAACGATTTCGCATAAAAACTTGGAATTTGCATCCGAATGTAGACGTGTCATTGTCAACTTATCGTTTAATGAAATGGACGTAATGAGAAGCAGTTGGATCAGCTATGTGCCATTTGATGTTAGCGTGGTTTGATTAAGTTGATATTTTGATTAAGCAAGTTCAAAAACGACATTTCTGAATTTTTTCGTCAATCAGGTTCACCCGCGGAAAAAGACGAATGGAACAGAGAAATACGAAAAATTAATGAAGAAGAGGTATCGGGAGGAGGGTGAAGGGGATGCGGAGGAGGAAACAAGTTTCGCTACAAGTGAAAAGTAAAAAAAAAAAAACTGAAAGTAGCTGAGAGCGAAATTAAAACTCTATTTTCAAGTGAATGGTTGACAAGGATGTGCTTTCCTTCCTGTTCAGCACCGCGTGAGACAGGGAGTTCGAGGTGGAGGAACGGGAGAAGGCGGTGCCATATGTTTTGGATTATTAGAATGATACGTATCCGGTTGTTTCAACCATTAAATACGTAGCCATTTCGCTTTTCGAAGAAAAAAAATCAATCGATACTGCTATTTTCAAGCGTCGTATATTTCTGGAAATTTTCTACTAATCACTGACAGCATCATTCCGGCTCAGCCTTCCTTTTCGTAAACTCAGTTTGTTTTCAAATGACAAGTAGTAAATTATTTACATGTTGAAAGATGTATTCATGTTATTTAATTTCTTTTCTACATGTTGTTATCAGTAAAAGAAATCTCCGCTGCGCTGCAGCAACGTTCAAAACGGGGAAGGGAACAGGAAGAGTCGGCGACACTTCGGATAAGTAACTATAGTTTATTACCGTTAGCACTTCTATACATGCTGTTTGTTATTTCAGCATACTTCGAAGTATTTTTAGCGCTGATTCGCACTTCATTTCTCTATTGATCATCTTCGATTCCTTCAGTAAAAGGGAAAAAAGAAAAGAAAGGTAAGAAAAAGGGAGACACCTGTCCTTCTCTTTTGGTTTTTATATCAAATGAGCAGGATTCAAATTATCCTGTGTAGTATAGGACTTCCTGAAAGTCATTGCTGATTGTACAATTGCTTCTGCTTTCCTTGCTTATAGTCTAGTAATTCGAAATTTCTTGAATTCTACTTTTTAACTTATCCAATTTAAGTACATCCAACTACAGTTGATTAATTATGTTCAGTCACATTTATTGACTAATCAGTTGCTCTCTTTTTCATTTATAAGTTTTTTGAGATTATACATGAAGCTTTAAAGAAGAAAAGAAAAGGATGTGTAAGAAGTATATTCTGGCATGAAAATTGCATTTACAATGATAAATGCGGCAATACTTCGTAATCCGCATAGCATATTTTCTACCAATTTAATTGATAGCGGAATCGCATAGCGAGGATCCAAAATTTTTTCAAAATCCACGGATATTTTCAAACATCACAGAAAAACAAGCTATTGCAACCGATTTCCGCTTTGCTGTAAAAAGTTCTGAAATACAATTGGAAATTTTATTATAGGGGTAATAAACTCATTTTGTTTTGTAAGTATAATCTCGAATTACTCTTTCCAACAAAGATTCAACATGGCGATCCCCAATAATCTTTCAATTGCGTAATAATTTCCTGATTCTTTCATTCGTTGCCATTCTATTTTGTTTTTTTGTGAGCGAATTGACGAATAGTACTGATAAAAAAAGTTCAAATGAGATAACTAGGAACTGTCCATTTCAGAATATTATTTCCTGAAATAAATACATAGCAGTTATGTATTAAAGTTTTGAGGTTCCGCATGGTTTTCTTTTTCTTCCTGAAAAAAACAAATTTGGACATGTTTGACATTACGTTCGAATTTCATAGGGAAACTGGCTTCGATTCTATCTTCTGGATGGAAGCAAATTTTATCTGGGATAATTTCGTTGCTGGAATATCTGATATTCATGTATGAATTAAACTTCAAAACTCTAGCCGATGTAGCGTATAACATTGTTCATTTGGCCTCATTAAATTACATCAGGGAAAGCTATAGATACTCCTGTCTCTTTTTTTTTGATTGAGATTTTTGAAAGATGGAACCGGAAATTATCGAGAGATCTTTTTCAACTCAAAAACAGTAGACATTAGAGGGAAAAGAAAAAGTTCATCTTTTTTCAACAAGTCTGATAAAAGAAAGTGAATGTATCAGATAATCTGTGGATATATTAATTTGGAACGGCTTAAGTGATGAATATTCATCCAAGTAAATTCCGTTATACTTAACTATTATTATTATGTCCTTTCTGGCAGTGTTGCTGGAAAGATCTTAAGAAGGTGTGAAATAATGTTAGCCTTTATTAAAGGCAGATAATCTTGATATTGTCCAAGGAACTTGAATCAAACTCTTGCGCTATCATTTTACTTATCCAAAAAAAATTTCCATTATCTTCCGTTCCTCACACGTTTTTGTATTTCGTCCAAAAAATTGTCCAAAAAATTTCCATTATCGAAAAAAAAAAAGATTTCCTTGTCCAAAAAATTTCCATTATCGTTCGTTTTTGTATTTAAAGATGAAAAGCAATATTATTCATTTGTTATCAAATTCATTTTGCTTTGTGACTGCCAGGTAACATATATCCTTCTCTGCTCTTTTACAGCCATTTCATTTTGCTAATACATTTTCTATTTTGTAATTATAGAAAATTCCTGATGGACTGAATCCATTCAATGATGAGAATTGAACCTGTGAAACATTTATAACTACACTGAACTCCAGCAATAATACCAAAGGTTGTGTTAGGTGATGCCGAGGTGAGTGACGAGCTCACTTCGTCCCGTATTTTTTCTACGCTAAAAGTAAGCAGTGTTTTGTCTGATTCATTTTCGATCTTTAAAATGCCAGTTTTTGCTTGCTTACATGCCTGCTAGTAGCACTTGCACGAATTCTCATTACAGTATGACGAAGGAGCGCTTATCAATCATCGTAGTGACATGTGATAGCTGTAAGTGATAGGTATGAAAAGTGGTAGAATGAAATGGATTGGAATGAGCCAGGTGAGTTGCTTCCTCGGGAAGAGCAAAAAGGAGAGCAAGGCAGCAGTAACAGCAGCAGCAGCTATCGACGGGATCGAAGAAAATGTGAAATAATTGAAAGTGGGAGAAAAGGGCACTGATACCTGATGTGGAACAGAATGATTTGAAATGAAGAATTGGAAGAGAGAGGGAGAGGGAGCATGGGAACGATGGAGGGGCAGAACTTCGATTGATGGAAAACAACAAATTTCAAGAAAGTAAGAGAAGAGCCATTGAAAGTGCAAGCACTGGAATGAATGAAAGGCCATTTGATGATGTACTTCGGGCATGTCGCTCGCTATTGCTTGCTACATGCCCGTTTTGTTGTTGTTTGAAATATTTGAAGCGCAAGAAGGAAACAGGAAGGAAGTAGCCATATCGGAACACTTCTCAGTGTCATCCTCTTTTTCCGGATCCATCCATCTCTCTTCCGAAATCTTCCTCCACCGTCTTTTTCTTCATCCCGGTTTTTGTATCATTTCAGATCGACTGTAGTGATCGGAAATAATTAATTAGAACAATCCTCTCCCCGAAAGGCTTCCTTGGAGAAAACGATGCCTACCATCAAAGCAGCAGCACATCTTTCATTCATTGATATGTACTTTTTGTTATTGAGTAAGGTGTCATCTGTGGCAATCATTGCACAATTGGTTTTTCCCTCTTTTCTTCCTTCCCTTTCTCTCTCTTTCTCTCTTTCTTTCTCTTTCGAAATGAAAGAAGGCCTTTTCGGGTCTGGTATTTTTTTTAGCTGGATGCAACGTGCATATGCTGAACTATGATTTACGCATATTTTCTTGGTTTATTCTCATGATTTGTTTACTCTCCTCATTTCATGATTTTATCAAGCTATGTTATTATCATTATTACGCACATACTCCCATCGTCATCGTCATCAGGAATAAGCGTTATGGAATCAGTGGAATTATGGTCATCACATTATTATCATAACTTTCGTCATTATCATTATCAGTCTGTTTATGCTTTAGTATCATTATCGCTTTCAGCATCACAACCAATTATCAGTACTGGCCTTGTCATTGATACTGTCACTGTCACGAAATTTTTCATCTCAGTTTTTCTCATTATCATATATTGTTATTTTATGTTCAGTAGCATCTGATAATCGCAGTTTCTGAAGAGTATCCTTAAAGAGAGCCTAATAAATGGATTGATCTTGTTCCGAACTATAAATGATTGTAATCCCTTTAAGCTATAGAAGTTGTACAATATTTAAATCTAGCATCCTTTAGCATCTTCTCGACTTGAAGTCTTAGTGCTGTAGTTTCGTTTTCTTCTGCCACATCTTCTCCAAAGCATTCTTAAGGCTTATTTTAGGCCACTGTTTCCATTGTACCTACAACGAATTGCCGTACCTTCTAGAGTGCTTGATCCGTGATAAGCAGAATCATTTGCAGATTCGAAAGTCTTGAATTGTGAAGTTGTTTATGCATAAGCTAGAAGCTCGCTCATCGACTTTGTCCTGAAATTCTCAGCATTATATTTTGGTTCAGGTATATATTTCATTCTACTTGAGTAGTTAAGAGAATACTGTATGTTTGAGCGATCATTAATGTATTAATAACAATGATAAGAGCTAATGAATGATGTTAAAAATAAAATGAATTATTAGAAGGATAATCAGTGTTTGTTACTATACAACATCATTATTCTATTAGCGATCTTACGGATAGATGCTAATAGCAGTAGCATAAATAATGAAAGTAAACTACCATCAATAAAAAGCGTGAGCACTGAGCAAAATTCTGTTGATTTCTCTCTAGAGAACGAAGGAAAGAATTCCTTATCATCTTCCAGATATAATGAAAGAATTGATAACACATATATTAACAGCGAATATGTTGCAAGTAGTAATTAGCTGGTGGAAAATTAGTAGAGTAACTTACACAGTATCACTTTTATTTCCATAACATTTGAAGCATGGATTGTTGAGCCATCAAATGAATTGATTTAATGCATTGTCTTCGTGTAAAGCGTTCTTAATAATGTGGTTGAAGAGTCGAAAGCTCTTTGAATGTCAACAAGCCATGAGTGAAATAGACAAATAAGCTTAGCTTGGCTTGGCTATGTACGCATGTTTCTACATGTTCATAGATTGCTGCCATTATCCCTATGCTTTCCAGGCATATGTTGTTACCACAAAGTCGATTTTCTTCATAGCCTAATATAATGACACAACTTTTGTCACTGAAATTCATTTCTGGATAAATCTTTGGATTCTGTGTTTGTCTTGTGTCATCATTTTCAAAACTGACGGGTCTGCTCTATATTTCTCCATCAGCTGTGTCCACGACCGCTTAATCGAAATTGTGCGCTTCGTTTCTCGAAGTGCTTCTTTTTACGTACTATTCTATAATATTTAAAAAGTTCCCTTTTACACTCCACAACAATGGTTAGAACGCTGAATGAATCAACTATGCTAAAAAGTGCGGCAAACTTTGCTGAAAATCATGAATTTTAATAATCCATATGATAATCGTTAAAATACTTGATCTTCTTTTACGCTGTACCTCAAAAATTGCCTTTTCACTGGAATGATATCAATTAACCACAGGCATTTGCTATGTAATTTTTTACCACTGGTCTTCCAGATGTAATTGGTTTGTGAGGTAAGTTAAGTTGTTGTAGAAGTGTATAGCATTGTCGATCGATCAATTATCTGAAGCAAAATAAATGGTATTTTATTTTGATGATTGAAGACATCCAAATAATTAAAATTTCGTGACTTAACGATCTGGAAAGAAAAAATATCTTACTTTCATGCAGCAAAATATAACATATCATCATTCAAATTATGTATTATAATGTTTAAATAATATAATACCAGAAGTAATATTATACTAGAACCATTCTTAATCCTTCTAATCATGAAATCTTGTTGCAACGTTTTTCTTAATACATTTACACTATTTTGATAGCATAAATTCTGCTTCCTCTAAATTATTTGATTCCAAGTAGCGGGTCCCGATCACGTGATTCCAGGATAGGTCAGGTTTTCGATTCGAGAAAATAAAGATACGCTAATTACATGCTTAGAATTCTCCAAATTTGTCCGAATTTCTTCCATTTCGACTAGTTATTGCATAATTTTCACTTTTAAAACACTTCTGTTAATGATTTTAACTATTTTAACTTTATACTGATATAAGTATGGCATCTTTTAATTAATTATACGGACATATTTTAACTGCATAGTGCATGTCAAAGTGTCAATTTCTATTATTGCTGTTAGTTTCATTTAACTCGCAATTTCTTGGCTTCTGTCGTATAACTTGAAAATGCGGAACATCTCTAAAAAGCTTTCTTCAAACTGCTTCATTTGATAAGATCATCATATTTTTAATTTCCATCATCAAAACATTCAAGTTTAATTTTTTTGACTTCCAATTTAATTAGTGCCATTTTATTTTACACAGTAACACCACCTTAATATCATTCTGTTGCACTTATGATGAATTCCAACTTTTTCATCATGATTTCTCTATTGTACGCAGCCAGTTCTTCCATGTACCAATAATACTTTTGCCAGAAAATTTTATAATTCTAATTTTTGGTCTCGAACTCCTTTAGTTATAGACAGTCACATTAGCTTAAGAGAAATTTTCCTAATTTTCAAAATGAATGAAATAGACATTAACTGGGCAAAAATTGACCAAAGTCTATAGTAGTTATATGATCCAGTAGTGTCCAACTGTAAATTTTGCTTCTAGAAAATGATTCATTTTAATCAAAAATGGTAGTCATTTTCCATCCGCTGTGGATGCAGAAGTACTTATATTTTCTCCTATAAATGATCAAGCTCACAAACGGGTTATCCAAGATAATAATGACTATGCACCGCTGATTACTTTATTTAGAATTAAATGAGTGACAAATTCGACAAACGTTATGCCTCAACTGGATGGTGAATCCCTCCAATCAGTGGCAAAATAGGAATGAAGAAATAATTTCCAATTCAAATAAGAAACGATTGCATTCATTGTCCGCCCAGTTTACCACTGAATGCAGAACATTTCGAGAATTTTTCCTTACTCTTTAAAACAATAAGTGCTACAATTAGTTTTTCACTTTTTTGTCATTTCGTTAGTGAGACAGTTCGCCGTCATTCTCCAGCCACTTAATCAAACAGTGTTTTTTTCTATACTCAATCAAAAAAGATTGAGGAATCATGCATAGGAATATAAGCCCCTTCCTTCCTCTATTTTCAAACTATCGATGCCTTCACTTTCTCTATAATCTGTGAATTATCGTTCACTTTCATAATCCTTCACTGCTTTCCATCTAATATAGTAATTCTAAACTGAAAAGAGACTACGAAAGAGGAATGAATTGCACTCTCAATTTCTCAGAAAAAGTGGCATTGCAAAAGTGGCATTCCTTTGTGGTCCACGAAAAATGACCGTTTTTTGCACACTTAAATTGTCTTGAAATTTAATTTTTAAAATGCTTTGGACTATCTAAGCAACAAACCAGCACTGTTTGTTACTGATGAGAAAAATGTTGGAAATTCAAACTTTAACATTGGCATCACCACTGGCTTTTCGGCTTTTTTCTCTGGATGCATAAATTAAATTGGATTATTCTCCAAACTTTTGCATAAACCAATAAGAAATAGCTTGTAGTCCTTATTTCATTAAAGTCTAAACAAATTGGGGATAAAACACCGAATGATGAAAAGGATCATAAATGAATACATTATAGAAGTAGAAAACTTTATCATATCAACGAGCAATTATGGTTCCTAGTACCGTCCAACAATTGATTCTGCTAAAAACGATGAGTTCGTAGGAATGGGACTGAGTTGCCCAACGGGGCGCTGGCATATTTCAGAATTGGTGAAGATTGTTTCAATGCCTCATAAAATCTAAATAAGTCAATTTACGATGCACGCAATGGTTTCGTTTGCCCAAACGTCGCGCTAGATGGAAAAATTATGTACAGTAGATGAATGGTCAGTATATCATGACCTTTCTCAGGTCAGAAAATAACCGTTAGTGTAACCAGCGAATAGTGAATATTAATTCTGTGTTATGAGCGATCGCGCCATCGTTGATCGCGGGATTCCTTGAATTGTCATATCGTATCGTTTGTTTCTTTCTTTCTTTGCTGAAATTTGACTTTCCTTATCTTCTCGTCTGTTTGTCTGTTTTCATTTATGAACGTAAGTTTGTCTTACTCCAATGTTCTCTTGATATTGCTTCGGTTTATTTCAAATTTCTCATTACTCTGTAACTTTACCTTTGACCATTTGTGTTATTTCATCGAGTACTAGAAAATTTGCAGATTTGTTCACTGCAGCTTTTTTTCATAGCTTATCAAGGTAAGCGAACGTAGTAGTATATTGAAAATTATAATAATCATTTTCTGATAAATCATGGAACATTTCTCGTAAACATTTTCAGTACTAGTTCATGGTAAAGTAATTATTGTTTTAATTGGAAAACAGTCCTTGAAAAAACAGAGGTTGGAATATTTTCAATGTTCCGGCTGTTGATAGCAAATGACGTGACAATTGAGGAATTGTTCTTCGTAACTTCCGATTGCAAAAAACTGACTAGTTAGATAGATTGGTTTTCCGGTAATTTTTCCTTCCAGGTACTAAACATTTCCTGTTTGGAGGTTGAAGAAGGCATCAAATGGGGTACTGAGAGGACGCTGCCGTAGAACTATTCGATGCGAGCCTTAACAAATTGAATGAGGATCAAAGTTTAGCTGATTTTTTGCTTACTTTGCTAACATTATCCCATCCTCTTAGCATTGCACTGGTATGAAAAGAACGGATGGATGACAAGAGAACTTCCGTAGAGAAATAGAAATGAATCATGGAATATAGATTAGCTAGTTCTGTTTGAATTTAGACTGTAGATAATGCTTACATTACAGTATTTGTAATTATTACTGGATGGAATCAAGGCAAATTGAACGAAGAATGTATCCGGGATTATGGATAGTAATAAAGTGATTTGGGTTAACCTGATGTTTCCCTACATTTCAGGTTTTTTTGCTGTTTTTAAGATTCATGCTAAAAAAAATAGTCGTCTTTTCAAGCATATTTGGAGGTCATCAAGGTAGAAGGAATCAACGATGGATGTGGACTGGTCTAAATTGACGTCACTGCTCAAAGTGCATCATTTCTTAATTTGCTTCTCTCGATCTTTTCATAATTATTTATCAGAAATAAGAGGTTCCTGTTTTCACCAAAGATCTTCATGAAATAGCTGGACATCAGTGGCTCGAGGATAGCGATGTTTTCGGAATATAGCTGCAGGAGGTTGTCGCTCTGGACCTATCGATTCATTTCATAGTAGTATCTGGCATTTAAGAACAAGAAGCGAGAGCAAAGTTAGGATTTGAATCAGACTTGTGGAATTCTCTCCTTTGGATTCAAAGCTATCCGACATATATGAACCATGGTAGTAGCGATAATTAATTTCTAGGAATGTAAGAATAATGCCATGGTTAATTTACATACTAAACGGATTCATTTCTATAGCGAAGATTGAACAGATCAATTTAGTTTCAAAAATGGCTGTTAACTTTAAGGTTGGCAAATTTTCAGATTTTGGAAGCCTTCTTTCAGTGGGACTGGAAATCGAACGAAATATTTTTTCTTCACTAGATCCATCCAGATACATATAGATATGTGTGTGTATGTTTGTGTGTGTGTGTGTGTGTGTGTGTGTGTGTGTGTGTGTGTTGTGTTGTGTTGTGTTGTGTTGTGTTGTGTTGTGTTGTGTTGTGTTGTGTTGTGTATGTGTATAATTTTTGAAAAGCTATGTGCAAGCAACGCTGGATCACTTTTGAAATAGTTTTTTATGTTTTTTTGGCAAGAAATTACGCTCGAATAAACATACGAAAACATACATACACAGTGGAGAAGTTCTGTTTGGTGTGTGTTCGGCAGCGAAGTGCTTTTACTTTGCTTAAAAAGTGCAACAGAGAGGTTTCTTTGCTTTTTTTTTAAAATGCCTCCTCATCAACTGATAGTTTCTTTCCTGCTTTTCACTTCCACTTTTCTTTTTCAGCAGTAAAAAAAAAGTCGATAAAATTTTGAAATTAGAAGAAAGAGGAATATTTAGTCTAATTTAAGCAGTTCCCCTCGTTTCTCCAGTCAACTTTAAAAAAAAAAAAAAAAGAGAAGAAGGAGAAGTAGAATCATACTATTAAAAATCTTTTCTCTGTTTATGGGCTTTTTTCTTGTAGCTAAATGGAATTCATGTCGTTTATTATGGTCTACCGACTTTCTGCATTTCTCTCCGGTGTTCGTAATTTAGCAAATAAAAGGAAAGTTTAGAACAGAACTGCGATCAGAAACGAATCAACTGAAAGCGGTTTTTGGTTATTAAATGTGCATGTTGCAACAGACAATTATCACTTTTAACTGATAATCGGAACAACGTAAGATAGTTAGTTACAAAGCTGAGATTCAGGGAAATATCGGAAAACACAAACAGTTTTAATGTAATTCTTATGGTTGACATTTCTGAAGAAATTTCCACTTTTTACTTTGAAAATAGTACTAACTTTATGATCAGTAGCAAAAATTTCTGACATTTAATTGTTTAGGCAGGTTTTCTTGAAAGGTCGTGAAGGGAATTCTGAACAGTTCAATTTTCTTTTTTGCTTTCCAAAGATAATAAGATTGTTCTGGCTTTAGTACGTCTTGCCTTCTGGAAGCGATGAGACTGCTTCCAGGACATCATATATTATTATTCCTGTTTTAATTTATACATAACGCGCTTCGACAGTTTCTGTTTTTAAAATATGTGAAAACATTACAGCCAAGGAAGATCATTCCTTTTTATGCATGTAATAGGGCAATTTCAAACTCAAACAACACGATATTCCATTTTTCACATTTAATTTCTACTCTTTATCCAAGATAATGTCCAATACCAGAATCAGAAAGTTGCCTTATGACTATATTAGAACGCGCTGAAATTACATTTTCGAAGTAGTTTCGAACCTATTTGGAAATCTCTTGACGACTGATATCTGCGATTTTTGAAGACCATATTATCTTCACGTGATAATCTGTGTATTTGCGAAATGAGGAAGGCAATAGATAGGTTGGAAGAGGTCGTGATGTTATCTCATTATTGAGATTCTTCCTTCCGTACAAAAGTCCCCGAAGTAGTATTTTCGAATATTTTTTTTAAACATATTGATTAAGTTCTAGTAACAGAAAATGTCTTTTATTGTTAGTTTTTATTAAAATAAAAGTAAATGATGGTCTTTCTTCAATTTTAGAGATGTCTGGAATGTTAGCTTCTTTGAGAAGTCGAAATCAGAATAATTGAATGGCACCATTCCAAAACGCCAAATATCTAAATTAGTCTTGGTCTATAAATTTCGCGACAATCCATTGAAATCGATTCATCATTACTAAGCATCTGGCCTGCTCTATAGATTCCTTTGTATTTTCTGTAGAGTCATTTTCATTTTTCAGAGCTAATTTATAATGCTTTCTGTAGATAATGTTTGATTGGTCCAAGTATAATGGCATCTTCCTGGAAGTTTTTAAACTTGCAGAGCTAATAAATAAACCTCGTACATCTTTGAAAACTTGTTGCATAGGGAAAATAATTATACAACAGAAACATTTGATATTTGAAATTCACAAAACCTGTTACGTGACGGATAATGTGCCCATCTCTATTTGCTGATAGTAGGCTTAATCTCTTGCTCTTGTCTTTATCGTTGCTGGAAAGTGAGACTGCTTTACTCTTGTTGACCTCTGGATGCTTATATTTGCCTGCTGAAAGCTTCCGGGAAAGATCTTGCATTTTGGTCTTTTATCTCACTCATTCCCGCTTAAATTTTCATTAACAAAAACAGTTTTTCTTAGTAGTAAGTTGTGGGGAAAAGAGAGTTGTCGGAATAGTCATATTACCGATGAGTTCTAAAATGCAATGGTATAACAGTATGATGCCACTGTTACGGATAGGCGATTCAGAAAATCAGCAATTCCACAGATAACGCACATTATCCGTCACGTAACAGGTTTTGTGAGTTTCAAATATCAAATGTTTCTGTTGTATAATTATTGTTTCTATGCAACAAGTTTTCAAAGATGTACGAGGTTTATTTACTAGTTCTGCAAGTTCCGAAGTAGGAGGTGAAATATACTATGTCATCATGAGTGATTGTTATGCACATTTCACGCATTACATACGTAGGCACGTGCTACATAACAAGAATTGATACGTTGTTTGCCAGTTTTATAAATTTTTAGGTGAGTGGACCAAAATGTTTGAATACGATCGTTTGGCATTGGATGTCGCTGAGCAATTTGCGCAAATTCGATCGAATGTAGTAGCAAGTTCACCAACGCAAACTTTCGACTCTTTTGTAGGTTTAGTCGATTTTTTCAGCAGTGTAATATGTTTTCATATACGACAAACTTGCTTAAGATATTGCTATATAAGCTATTTTTTTCATCGGATTTCATTAGTTTTCAAAACTTCGAATATGAAATTAGGCCAGGAGAAGTTAGCAAGAGACACTTCCCCTGAATTTATTCATTTTCTCTTTCCGCATCCTTTATTTGAGGATTGCGCCATTTTTTTCTTTTTTTTTTTTTTTTTTTTTTTTTTTTTTTTGTATCAGGAGGAATGAATTGTTATCGAGAAAGTGTTGATTTGCTTAATTTTTCGGTTTTGATGTGCAGCCTGTTGTTTGCCAGCAACTTTTTATTTTTTCTTTTGCTTTTGTGGGTGGTGGGTGGGTGTATATGTCTCAGCGACTAGTTCAGTCTTATAATTCAGAGAACTGTTAGTGGATTGTGCTTTTCGCCCTCCGGCTCGGATGTTCCTGATTGCGGAATGAGTTCCGGGTACGGAAGTCCTGGAACTGGTGAGACACCACTATCAAGCCCCGCACCGCAAGTCTTTTCGTTGCCTAGTCATGTTCAGCATGCAATTTGTGATCCGGTATCCTGTGACGATTTGGAAAATGTTGCAGCATCGCTTGGTCCAACCGTTATCCATAATGAGCACAACAAAAAGGTACTTCGGAAATTTTAAGAAATATGAGAAAAATATTTTATGGGAGATAAAAGAAATGCAAAACATAGTTACGGTGCCCCCTCCCCCCTCACATCCCCCTCATCTGTTTATTGTTTTTCCATTTGCCCAGAATTCTTGATTTTCACCGTACAGGCGAACGACATTCATTTTTTCGGGATTTTTGCCAATTTTTCTTTCGATTTTATAATAACGCCGTTTTATTTCTCAAGATTCGTTTGAATCACTGAGCTAAGTTAGTCTAACTATGTAGATGACGATGGGTTCAAAAAATATCGTTCAAATGAAAACTGAACATCACCAACACTTGCTGAACCTGGTTTTACTTCTAGTCATTAGATATCACGCGTGCAGTAATAGACGGTTAGGTTCTTTATATTCTAAATTTCCCTTCTTTATGTATAGCAGAGATATTCTTAACCAGAAAAAGTTATTGTTAGGTTAGCAAATCGTTACTTTTTAAATATTTGCTTTTTAGTGGTTTGACCTCTAAAAAAGGAAAACGCAATTTTGTTTTCTTTTCCGTTTCTTCAAAGGACATAAAAGAGCTCCTTTACTGAATTATAGTTGTTTGATACTTTATAAAAGAGTTAGAAAAAGTTCTTACTTTTCAGTCTCCAGGCTCAGAGAACGACGAAAATTTACCATCGCAGGCTGCACAAGAAGATGGATTCTCGTCGGATGAAATTGCTCAGTTCACACAGTTACTCTGCTCGCCAAAAAAGGCTCCTCCATCTAAGTACCAGTGTCACATTTGTTACCGTACTGGGCACTATATTTCCGATTGTCCAATGGTTTGTATTTTTATTGTATCGTAAGTTAACCTGGCAATGTTTGATTAGGAGAATTTCGATATCCTGGAATGTTCAAATCATCTCGTTTTCTAACTTATTTATTTATTTATTTATTTTTTGTTGAATTGAAATAATACATATCATATTATTACTAGCTACGTTGCAGCAATCAAAATATGAGCCAGAAGTTAATACATGCACTCATACAATTATTGCAGTTATTAGTGCTGCCAACAATATCAGAATTATAAACTTGGAATTCTTCAACTGCATTGCGCATTACATGAAAATATGCAGCTGTAGCTTATAGTGTATTGTGTTAGGAAGAAAAAAAGTGGATAGAGAATTATGAAATTTCAAAAATTGCAGCGTTTTAACAGTCCATACGAGGAGTTAACCCCATATCAGGGTCGGAAGAAGTGCTATGGTGAATTTCAGTGCCAGCAATGTAAAAGAAAGTGGACGAGTCAAAACTCTGTTGCTAATGAGGCACAGAGCTGCATTAAATGTCACATTTCAGTCTTCCCACACAAGCAGGTTGGTTTCACCTCAAATAAGTTTGTTCCGTTAGTTGACCATTACGGAGAGGAAAGAGAGCGTAGTCGGCCCGGGAAATATTAATGTAGAAACAAATAAAATGGAAGGAGAAAGTGGAAATCGAAGGGGAAAAGAGAAATCCATGATTTCCATTTTGGATATCGCTTCCGTTTCTTATATGAATTTTCTTGTTATCCTCATGTCAATTTCTATCTCAACACTGCGATCGTGTCTGTGTACTTGTTTTCGATAAATAAGCCAGCTTATCAGCTTGACTGCTCAACGATAATGTTGTGTGACAAAAGTGTTGTCCAATACAACATCTGACCCGAATAGTTGACTATTCTCTTTTTTGTTTTTACAGTTGCCTGTTGATAAAGCTGTAGCAATGGGTTTGGTAAAAGCACAGCGTGTTATACCAACCAAACTTGGACCCATTGGACACGGTCGGCCTCCATTCAATACTAATCGACAATAAATGATAATCAGTGTGGTTTTCAAAAGAAGAGGGCAAATGGAATGAAAATCAGAACAGTAATGTTATTCACTACATAGCGTACAGGACGAAACTACAACAAATCAGTACTACAAGAAATATGCTTAGGTCACTTTTTGATTTTCCAGTACGTTAATATTGATCAATACTTCGATAATCTGTATATTTTTGTTAATCAGATATAAGTTTTGGATTTGTTCTCCCTCCTTCCCATCTTTCTTGGAGCTTCCATCCTTTCACTGTAAATAATGTCCTTCCCCCAGAGCGATTTCCATCTGATTTTTATTTGTTCGTAAAAATATTTTGACCTCTTAATCGATGTTTTAATACTTTTTCATGAGAGATGAATACAAAAGATATTGAACATGAGCGAGTACTTTTTTAGGACCATTGCACTTTAAGACGCTTGCTTTTCGTGCCTTTTTCGGTTAATTATTTCATGTAAAATTTAGAGATGTTTCCCTATGTAATTATTCAGATGACAAAGATTATAAAAAAATTCAATGATCTTATCCCGTGTTTCTTCAAAACAATAAGTAGATATTGAAGATTTTCTTAATTTAAAAAAATTATAATTGCAGTTTTTTAAAATATGGAATTTTTTTTTTTAAATCTGAACCTTTCCCTGCTCTTTCTCTCGTGTTACTGCTGTAACCTACCATTTACTACTTGGTATAGCAAATGCAGTATGATTTTTCAGATGTTTTACATCTTAATGTCTCATAATACGATTAAATACCAGAAGCAGGGTTTTTTTTTAGTGAACTCCTAGGTATTCAGTTGTTAGCTATCTACTTGTAAATAAGTTTGGTAACAGCCCATATAAATTAAAGTCGATCTCCTTTTCCGTTTCCTTCGTCCCATTATGTTGTAACAAAAATAAGATTTCAAAAATTTTTTACCCAGAAGTTGCATGTCTAGAGGAAACGCTTAAGACATAAATTTGATTTACTTAATTTAAGCAGTCGCACGGATTTTTAGCTACAATTACATTCACTTTTATTACACGTTTTTGAAAACAAAAGAAAAGAGAAAGTTCTCATCATTTTGTTAATATTAATCAATGTATATATTATCGGAAATGATGAAATCTTACAGCCATACTATTCGTTGCTTACATTTGGTAGTTTGTTTTTCGTCCTTCTAGATAATTTACTGTTTGCGGAAATTTTTCAATTGTTCAAACGATGAAATGATATATTTTTTTTGTAAAATTAATTTTCTTCAAAAAGAAAAGTTGAATTCATGCCTATTCCTGTATAGTACTTTTGTTTGTTTGTTTTTTGTATACACGATGTTAAGCGATTCATTTTTATGACTTCCTGTAAAAAAAATTATAACTTGTCCGTAGTGTAAACAACTGCAAATACCATGCCAGTGTTTGGAGGAGGTGGGAGAAAGACAGATTCTTTATTCATATTGTACCAAAAATCCTGGATTATTCTTAGAAGACGGATGAGAATACAGTAAGTTAAAGTGCGATACAGTCAGATTAAGCCTGATGATTGATTTATTCGAACTTCACTAGTAATTTTCGATATTGATAACAGTGTACTTTAGCAAGATTAAGCATCACAACTACAGCAAAACTAGAGAATTGAACAATTCTCGATTAGTATTCGATTCAGTTTGAACTAAATATACTTAGATAAGAGAAATTGCGGACTGAATTCAGACCACCAAATTTATGTGTAATTGGCTTAGCAATTGTTACTAGAATGAATTTTATTTTTATATTTTCATAGTACCTTCTATCTGTTTATAAATGAGAAAACATCAATTTATTTCCATTGTTGCAGTATACGTCGTACTGTGTAGTTCTTATGACTGTATATTTGAATAAAGTTATTGCTTCTTTTATAAAAGATAAAGCTTTCATATCAGCATAAATTTGGAAGAGATCAGTTAAAAATGATGCACCAAGAATAGACACCGACATATTCCGAATTCTTTATTTTTAAGCATTATCAATTTTGTATCGAAAGTTCTGAAGAAGTGTCTTTTTTTTTTTTGGAATAGATTGGAAGTTCTGGACCGATAATATCATATCTGAGGAGTGAAGAAACTAGTGCTATTCAACAAATGGTAGTATATGCGAAGTTGAGGGAATTCTCACCTCGGCGTCTTAGTAAGAGTTACTGGATGAGTGCATAGAAAAAGTTGGCGTATGGTTTTTTCATCAGCCGGAAATTGATTTTCGTAACTATCAACTATTGAATTCAGGTAACATGTACGTCCACTAAAAAGTTTTGGTAGTCTTTAGTTTGTGAAGTAAAACAAGTCCCAACAAACGATATACATTATGATTGCCGGGAATAATTATGAATGATTCGAAATGGGATTTTTTCATTTATTTGCTGTATAGTAGTAGGTTTAATGAATGAAATTAAATCTATCCAAAAAACTACAGCAAGAAAAAAAAAGGCCGCTGACAAAAACAGCAAGACGAAATAAATGAGTGGTGCAAATCATATTACTCGATAATCGGAATAATAGCTCGTTATATGAAAAAAGATATTATAAGGTGGATATTGTCCCAGCAGCTACTAATTATAGCTATAATAACTGGAAGGGATTTCCAATCTCCTGCATTTTTCCATTCAGATGCAAATTTTGTGGTCAAATAATGATTAATTGAAAAAAGTAGGTGAGATGAGGTTTCAAGGCGGGGAAAAGCAGAAGGATGGAGCGATTGCAGAATTTATTCTGAGATGGTTGATGCAGGGTCGTGACAAGCCGTATTATAATAGCTTTTCTGGAATTCTGAAATAATTTCCATCATTTCGAAGACCATTTGGCAGAAATCAAGAGATGCAAGCAGTGCAAGCGGACTAGCCAATGCAGCAACAATAAATTCGCTGGAATGGATCACTTGAACATTCAGGGGGACCATCCTCACGGCGAAATATTCCATCATACTTCTATCACTTTGATTCGACCTACGATTCGCATCTTCATAATGTCAAACTAAGAGAAAGCTAAGACATAGCATTATAGATTGATTTTTTTCTCTCAAATATTCGGAAAGATCCATTAATACCACTTAGTGTAATACAACGTAAAGTAGGTCGCATTTCGCTCGCTAATTAGTGGTGAACAAATGAAGTATATTATATCAAGCTGAAATCAACATTGTAGCGCAACGGTGCAACTCGCAATTTTCCATGTTTATACTGGAAAGCATCGAGCGAGAGTTAATCTCAAACAGAGTCCATACAGAGTTTGTCGTATATGTATTTGTCTTGGCTTGGCGTCGAAAACACTTCTCATTAATCAAAATTAACATGCATCCCTAACAGGCGAAGAATATTCATTTCAACAAAAAATATGTCCATCCGAAAAAAAAAAAAAAATGACACAGATTATCATGTTGCTACTGTTCTGGAAATAACAGAATTTATTCATTGTAGCATTATTGGTTAGATACTCACTAAAGGCGGTATTATGTCGGCCTCGATTCAACGATATCTTTTGTTTTAAAAAGATTCCATAGACATTCGAAGAAGCAATGGGAAATTGCGGTGGCGATCCATTATTCATTAGCCAATCCATCGTTGGTGGTTTCATTCTTACTGGATTTGCTGGACAAATCACTGAAATTCTGTGCAGAATTTCTTTTTGGGACTTTTCATGTTGAATGAATTGCGATCTAATAACATGAAAATTTTCAATTATATTTATACTGCTGGAATGTGCTGGTTTTAAAATTTTCCGGAATCGGAGTGTAAAACAATTATTTTATAAGCACGATTACAGATAATCAATCTTTGGATTAAAATTAAAGATTCACTGGTCATTTTAAGCAATTATTGTCTATTAAGTTTGTATATCAATTTGAATGAAATTTAATAAGTTTATTAATTAAATTTCTAATAACTTTTTTCAAATAGAGGGCTAAATAAGAAACTTTGCCAATAAATGAAGATTTCTAGGATCTGTAGCCACAGAGTTTTCTATTCATTTCCCTTTTCTTATCCATAAAAGTTAAAAAATACGAAAGCGTTCAAATTACGACAATCTTAAATAAACTTCCGTGTAATAATATAAAAATAATATTAAAAAGTTCTAACCAACTGTACAAAAGACATGTTTGTTCGGTACATTTTCAGCAGATCCGGACGAACATCCAGTTTAAGCAACCGGAAGATTCTTAAGAAAGCGGAGATGAGGACTAAATGATTCTGAATGAAAAGGAGGAGGGAAAATGAACTGATAAGAAGAAAATATTTGATACTGTCGTCTCATTAATCATGCTAATTTTTCACTTCATCTGTCGCATATGAAAAATATTAAGAAACAAAAATTTTTCTTCGATTTTTTCAAAATACCGGACAGATATGCTTGTAGGAATATAGTGATAACTTCATTTTGGAAAGATATTTGATTTCATAATTTTTTCAATATGAGCTGATATTCTGAATCATTCCTGTCTAATTCCGTTTCATTTTCCAGAAGTTATAGTCGATCTGTCTTGTGTCAAACGAATTGCTACGTCGGAATGTTTACTGATTTTTGTCCATCACACTTCCTCAGATGTCTATTCATCTTTTTCCATTTGGGTCTCCATTTGGATCTTTCATTTAGATTTCAAAGATTCTGTCAAGAACGAATTCATTATGACTAAAGTTTGAATTCGTGGCAATCTCACTCCTAAGTCAGGCGATAAAAGATGTTATGTTTTGCTGTGAATAAATTTTAATCTGATTTAGATTGAGAAAGGAGTACTTCAAGATTGAGTTGGTAAGAAAGGATAACTAACTTTGATATCGATAACTTACATGAATCGGATCTTATATCCATGTTACTTGAATTTTTCCTCCTTCCGCTACTTTAATTGGTAACATACACGATGAGTTCTTGCAGCGACTATACAAATCATCCAAAGAAGTAATAAGGAGTAAAGGAAAAGTAACTTGGAAAGCGTGATGATTCGAAAAAGCGAAAATGTTTTGATGTGAGTTAAGAATCCAGGCTGAGATTAGCGCCATTTTCATTCTGGTCAGTGTATGAACTTTGCTTATGAAAATAGTTATCTTTTTCCTTTGATATTTCGATTATGGCTAAATTCTACCAAAAATAATTTCAGTCCGTATTGAACTAATTTTTCATTTTATTTTGAAACTGTTAAAAAGATAGCATCAGACAGTGTCGAAATGTAAAAAACGTAGTATTGAGTGAGCCTATTATGAAATTTTTTGCACACTGGTGTACGAATTCATGATGAAACAGTACTTAATGACGAATTAATATCTAAGACATGAAAAAGGACCAATTTTTTTTGGATTTTAAAAAGAAGTGGTAACATGATAACGCGTTCGTTGTGGTTGAGGAGGGCACGGTATGTTCAGTGTTGAAAGGATGGTGATGTACGGTAAGGTGATGATATCACATGCCGATTTACTATCTCCATTGAATCGTCCGCAAAATAACATCTCATCAGGTGAATGTGATTTCAGACGTGACCTCAGAGTGCTTTGTGTCATGCTCCGTATTCGTTCATGCCGCTGACGGCATGGTAGGACGAGAAGTTGACGAAATGCGCGTCGATACTTTTGACTGTAAACAATATAAATGAGGGGATTTAATGATGATGACAGCAGTGACAACCACTGGAAAATTGGACGCAGCACCTGGGACGCAAATTGGAATGTTGATGTACTGTAGTCCTTCGCAAGAAAAAAGTAGAAGTATATTCCTGTAACATATAAAATATTTGTAAATTCATATAATAAACTTAAATTCGAGTTATACAAAGACATTATGCTTGAACAAGAGTCAGTTCTTGACGATACATCGGAATTATTTCAAACGTTTCGTAGTCTTTTGTAATAGAGGAACATTAAATTTATTATCAAAATGATAAATTATCATTTACAATTATACAAAAATGATCAAACCATGCAAAGGTAGCCAGCACAGTGCAAAAACAATAATAACTGTAAACATCATTTGGGCAACTCGTAATTTGATACGCTCATCACGAATCTAAAAATTGAAATTTTATTAGGATTTCCTAAAATTTCACAATGAATTTTTTGCTGAAGAATCCCGTAAATTGATAAATGCCAAGGTATTACCTTGGCATTCACAGCCAAACTACGATGACTGGATACAGTGATGAAAATACGCGTATAAAGCGTTAATATCAGCATGAATGGGATTGTAAATGCAAGTAGTAGGTTCACAATAATAAAATTCATTGTTTCGTCTTGTGTTGCGATGCATAGGCGTGCTACCAAGGTACCATTCGGTGGATCCAGAGTAAATAATATCTAAAGTGAATATTGTTTCTAAGCATTATTCTAGGACTGGATTTACTTGCCAACATTTTTAACCAAAGATGATGAAGCTAATTTTTTTTTTTTTTATTAAATCGAAATTATTTCAAAATCTTTGTATCCGGAAACCTCGTCGTAGATAGCCAAGGTTGGTGCAGCAAGTATCCCACTAAGCATCCATATTCCTGCAATCACGTAAAGTGTCCATCGGGAATCCCACACAGCATATTTCATTGTATGACAAATTGCCAAGTAACGATCTGCTGTAACGGCCACCAAAGTAAAGATTGAAGCGCAGGAAGTTGTCGAATTAATCCAAGTTGACACTTTACAGCCTATCGCTCCAAGTTGCCATTCTGAAAACCATAGGTTCATAGAAAGTTTATGTAATAAAAATACTTAAATCATTTTAAATAATTTGGAGGAAATTATATTGCATGCACCTTTGTCAATAACTCTCTCAATGCACTTTTCATAACGTTTAAACCAGACAGATTAGATTAATCCCCAACAAATGACACAAATGCATTGTGTTTGAGGAATTTTCAAAAGGTGGATAGGTATGCATCTGCCTGAAGAACTTGCAAACCAACCGATACTTTTTTCTTGCCATATTCAAAATTGTCTAAAATTCTCAGGGCAACTAATTTTTGATACACGAAGGCGTATTTATAAAAACACAGAAGCCTTCTTTTTCATTTTTTCAGCTGCCCGAATTTAATTAACTACATATGTTCTTTCTAATTCATTCAGTTAACTTCATTTTACCATTCTGTTGACACTTTGAAAATGCGTTTTAAAAATTTTTCGGATCTTAAAAAAACACTGCTCTTTACTTCTTACTTAGTGACCTAATTAATTTCCTTTCAACATTTGGTAACATTTTATTGGAGAGCTTTTAATTTAAAATAAAAAAAGAAAAAAAAGATTTTCCGACAAATATAAATATAATCTTATATTGTGCAAATAATGTAAATTTGAGCTGAAATATTGACTGAAGTAATCATTGTCCCGAATTTTCGAGAGATATTTCTATAATTCCTTCAATTACTCCTTCTGAAGTTTTGCTATGATTCAGAAAAAGAAAATCGAGAAATACAAATTGCTTGTCATTATCGTGTTTCTTATTTTAAAATCAGTTCTTTCTTCTTTGAAATGTCAATTTCTAAATATGTAAATATTATTTATGCATAAATTTTTGAAATATTGCTGGGGTGTCAGAACAAACAAAAAAAAAAATTTTTAAATGAGACTTTGCTAAAATTTCCGACGACAACTTGGAAAATTTTAAGCTACACTGAAAATCATTCTGCTCAGTATTTACCAGTTACGACCAAGAAAATTGAAAAATATATAGAAAGTTTGTGAATGAAAAATTCCTTTCAGATTAAATTCCGAACTTGATCAAGAGAGTGTGAAACAACTTGCATTCATAAAACGAGTTGCAAATACACAGAAATCGAAAAATGAAAACAATAACCATAATTTTGCAATTTTCCAGATTTTTCTAAGAGTTATTTTACTATAATGCAAAGTTTAAGATTTCTAATTCCCCGAGATAATACTGAAAGGTTTTACCAATGAAATGTTGATTTACTAGAAGCTTTAGTCACGTTCTTGTCAATTTTTCATTGCATAAAATAATGAATTTAGTACAACATTCGCCCTAATTTCACCATTTATCTTCTTTGAAGATAATGTATGAAAAGAATGTAGCTGTTCAGACAATATTAATTCGATTTAATTAATACTTACAAATAGGAAATTAAGTAAGCTAATTCATTACGAAGCTTTTTTATCATAAGCATGCGGTTTCAAATTAATGAATAATGATACTGCAATTTAGAAAAGATCCATAATAACCAGAGGGCTAAAGAATTCACAGACTTATTTTTGAACATTAAGAACGACGTTTTAAGTTTCCTTTCCTCTTTGATATTAACTTTTGGCCTAAAAATTAATCGATTTATCTATTTTTATTCTTGTATATTTTGGCCTTACATCACTGATAGCAATAATAATATCACTAGAAGTTTTCATAAAATTTTCACATAGCTATACTAAATGATAATTAGTCGGAAACAATTTAATTTTTATTATCAATGTTAATATTAGTGACGGTTATTTTGATAAATTTAATAAGTAAAAGTAACAAGCTAGTTTTGTAGTTTCAAATTTAAATGCAAAATCGGACATAAAAAAGTTGACTTTTCTGAAAAATGTTTTATAAATATATACAGAATATTGAATTGGATTTATAATTTGCTGGAATTCATCGTGACATCGCCCGTTCTTAGTACGTAATTCTGAATTAACTATTAGTAGAGTAACAATTATCATTCTAATAATGTGAAGTCTGTCGGGACCTGATATGTCATCCAAAGTTTTCCAATTTCTGAAAAAAATTCTGAAAAAATATAGAAAATTTTTGAACTGCATCTCGACCAATTTTTATTAAAGTTCAATTTGGGAATAACTTTTAACTTTTTGCGTAACCGGCTATTTCTTCGCAGAAAACAAGTTAGAATAGTGCGCAATGAAAAATTGAAATTAAATCTTGAAACTTTTGAGGCTTTCACCTTCTATAGATTCATTTCATTTTCGAGCAGAATTTCAGTTTAATTAAAATGATTGTTATTTGCATTCCAGTAAGATATGGCATGGAAGAAAGTGAAAAAAAGTTTTCAATACAGAATGGCAAAAGCATAATTCTTTCAAAAAGTATAACCAGAGTTTAGGAACTCAGAAAATTAATTACATCGGGGAGTTTGGGCCTAAATTTATAAATACAAAAAAAAAAAAAAAGAGGAGCTAGAAGCCAATATAGAACGGATAGATCATAAAATTTAATGTGGAAACTCATTGTGCAGTGAATTATTGAAATAGGCGCAGGTAATTTACAGGTATCTGATATCTGAAGATTCTAGAAACAGGATGATTTCAGCAGTTATTGGATGTATGTATCATGCGGCATTTGCTATCATAGCTAATGCCCATAATGATGATAATGAATAGTGAGAGTCTCAGAATATATCAGTACCGCAGTACATTTCATACTAACTGTCCATTTTTTGAATCATTACGAAGTTTTTTTGGAATGGTCATAAACTCTTGGGCATGTTTTTTTTTTCTCTCCTGTCTCTAAGGACTTCTATTCACATGATAACTCCAGTTTTTTGTCATTCCTCCTAGAAAGGCTGGAAATTTTTTGTAAGTCAGTGAATAAGTTGTCATGCGGACATACATTTGGTATATAAGATTTTACAAGAGAGAAAATGCAAAAGCAGTGAATCGCATCAAATTGAAATGGAGAGATGGAGACCATTTGGGATTTTTCCTATCGGATCTTTTTGCCTATTCTCACGAAACTTGCTACCAGTTGTTGGATTCTAAATAAATGCATTTACTTCTAAATAAATGCATTTACGGATTCTAAATGAATGCATTTGCATTTGTCAGGGAAATTGCCCAGATTTGAAGATTATTGAACGGAAATAGGCTATTTATATTCGAACAGTATTACCTCCTTTAGTTTACATTGAGGTTTTGATCAATTATAAGAGAGTGATCAATATCATTGGCCAATATAAGTAGTACTTTCATTTTTTGAAAGAAAATAGTACTTCATTTAGCTATTGCAACTTATTTTATTTGAATACCGTCTGTATTAATCTCGATAAACATTATAGGTTGAACGCATTCAACTTCATGCCTATTATAATCAATTGTGGGTCCCAATTACAAACTGAAATGCTTGTTTTTTCAGAACTAGAACCAAAATTACATCATGGAAGACAAACTTTTTGCGAACTCTTTATTTTCATACATCATTGAATTCTATGGATTCATAATGTATTTGAAAAAAAGATTGGTTCTTTAAGGAATTGAGTTATGAAATACTTGTGTATGATCACTGCTTGGATTTAGATTTGGAGTTGAAAGAAGATTCGCAAAGTTTAATAAATTATGATTGAAAAAGCTGAGAAAAAAATCCTTGATAAACTCATGAAAAGCTTTAATTTTACATATATATTAACTTTTTGGTTTTGTTTTAAGATTGAAAATTTTCGGAATTTGAGATCGATCTTAATGAAGCAGCGGCTTGTACTTTCGTAAAAGAATCATGAAGGAAAATCTTGCCTTTAGTAAAAATATATGAATTGATCAACAATATCTTATTTATACTACGTATTTTCAAATGATCGATGAAATCCAGCAATCAAGTAATACTGTGGGTAGTAGTGCTGTAGTTTGCAAGTTTCGTCTTTTCATATGAAATAATAGATGACTGAAATTTATTAGCTATATCAAACATCCCCTCCTAATCTTGAACTTTTTAAAACTTTCCAGTTAATTACTCAATTTTCGTGCTTTTGATAAATTATTGGGAAGAAAGTTCTAATCGTATATTTTTCATTTTTGTTCATTTTATTACAGTGAATGTTGAATTTATCTGGTATGAATTTTAAATTTTCAAAAATTTATTGGGATAGCTGAGGGAAAGATTGATTTGATTCAAAAAAGGAAAATGATAAGTTGAATACCAATAGATAAAGAAAAAATTTATAATAATAACCTGTTAGAAGATTATTTAGCAAAGTTGTAGGAAGACAAAATAATATAATTAATAGATCAGCAGTAGCCAAAGATGATATCAAATAATCCGTGGATGAGCGCAGTTGTGGATGTAAGATGACAGATAACACAGCGAATGTATTGCCCAAAAGGCCCAGCAAAAATGCGGCCGAATAAAACGCGGAATAAGTAATGAGTAATAATGTGGGATGACGAGTTTTTTCCAATTCTTCCATGTTATCCGGATGATGGACTGATTGTTTAATTATCGCCGAGAACTGATTTGATGCTGCAATATCGCTTCCGTTACTGCAGAAGCGATCGAAGGGCAGCAACAGTTTTTAGCCATGCAATCCTTTCGAAGCTTTACTTCGTTTCAACTTATTCGGACTGATGCTTAATGCCTGCTGTCGCTGTCGCATATTCACAGCTCCACCCCGTCCGTTATGTAGCTGCATCATACCGGAAGTGAGAAAAGAATCCATTACTGATATGTTTAGAAGCCGGAAGCATTATTTACAAAACAAAATCATTTGTTAAGTTTGCGTTATTACTCAGAACATCAAATCCCTGACGATTGCGATCGGCCAGGAATACTTAATACTTCCAAGAATATTTCCAAGTAATATAGGGTGTATTGGCGGAACAATCCAGACAATTCCCGTGTCATCACCAGTGAATACCAATTCTAGGAAAATTGATTTGAATCTGATTTAATGATTTTAAGAATATGACGCAGTTGCATATTGCAGTTCGAATAAGACCACTTCTTGGCTTACCATATAATTTAACAAAGATTTCAGAGCTTTCAAAATAGCAGGAGTTCGAATTTCTGTTCCCAGTGTTTGCCTCTGCAACACTTCACCTCTGCTTCACATCGTTTTTAAGGTAAACATAGTTGATTCTGCAGTACAAACAAAGCCCGTAAAAATTTGTCCCTCACAAAATATGAAGTGTGTTAGTGATAACTAAGTTAAAATTCAGTAATTAACATTGCAGAAAGTGAGTCTCAATTTTTTACATATTTCACAAACTGATCTTTGGAATGAGCCGAAAAGTTGCTAGAATTAAGGCCAAACTAAGTTATCATTATGAAAAGATTTATTCAAATGACCAATTTTTGAGATCAGTTTTTTTATTTTTTAATTTATTATATTTTATATTTTTTTTATTTTTTGAAGATTGAGGTCAGTCTTCGACGATACTACACTAAGTCTTCAATTCACATATTAACTGAAGAGAATGCAGTATAGATTGACCGTTGATTACTTTTCAGTAGATATCTCAAAATGTACTTCGCAAAGAAATGAACGGAATTATGGAGTAAATGAATGACAACAAATGACTCAATTAATTAATTATGCGTCTTGGTACTCACTGCGGAAGAGTCACTGTTTTGTAAAATGAAACATAAATGCTGCAAGAATTAAAGGTTAGTTAGCAAAGAATAAATAGAAGTACTGCATTGAACAGAAAATTAATGTAAACTACTGGCTTGCTTAAAGCCAATGTATGCTTAAACAAAAACTTGAAGAAATGATCTGTCTAAATCGATAACAGAAATGTTGATGAAAGTTGTTTTCTGACTTCATCTCTTTAATATTATTCTGCTGAAGATTTTGAGATGACTTGAGAAGCGATAGTTTTTCGCTGATGATGATGGATGGAATAGTTTTGTCTTAAGGGTCCCACTTTACGATCATTTAGATAATCAATTTTTTGTTAAGAGAAGGACTAAGAGATGTAGTACCAACCAGTTCCAATAGGAAATGAAATCCATTAAAGCACATCTCACGTCTTTTTAACAATAAATAAAGTCACGCATTGCGGGATGATGCAGTTTGTTGAAGACAGGATTGAAACCAATATCTACTATTGAAGATAGCTTATAATTATGTTCTGAGTGCTTTTGCTTCTCGACGGTATCAAAAGAAATCACATTTAAAGATGATATTGATAATCCTGCTTCCAAGAAAATGGCTGAAGGATAACTTTTCAAAATCGCAAGTATGAAGAGAAAGATGTATCGGCTTGAAATTAAATCTCTTGGGATTTCAACTTGTAAAGGCACTCTTTTTAATGCTGTTAATCAAATTTCAGTCGGAATTTGAAGTTTGGATGAAATTATAAGGTAGTTAAGCGGCTATTCAATTAATATCACATGTTTTAAATGCAGGTTAGAATATTAGTTTTTCAACATTCTTTATAACCGATATCACAGTATGCAAGTGAAAGTTCACAATCGGAGCGGATGAAATGTGAAAAAGAAGTGGTATTATTGGAGTTCAGTAAAAATTAGCTCAAGAGATCTTAGGAAGTGATTGGCTTCATAAGAATCATTTGAACTGAAATCCAGCCAGCTAAGCGATTATCCGCTCTCTATAAAAAGGGATAAATAATGTTAGAAACCTTGCAATATGTAATAATTGGAATAATCTGATATCTGTGTACCATTTGCTCTTTTAGAACAAATATTATAATGCTGGATTTTGTAATGCAGAGAGGTGAAAGTTTTATCGATGGAGCAATTATTATTTGCGAGTGTTTTGGACCTCAGAGCTCAGAAAACTTTTCTCCTCTTATCCCAAATAGCCCATTTTTACTTCAAAAATTCATTGAATAATTGAAAATATTTCGCTTCAAATGTGCATAAGCTCAGATCAATCAAATTTTGCTAACGGATACAATTCACCAAACGAAGCGACAAAGGAGCCATCTCCAATTTTGTTCAAAAGTCTCCACTCTGAAATTGTAAACAACTGTAGTGCCTGTCAATTGTGATATTTTTGCGATGTCTGGATAGAATCACTCATAATTGTTGTGACAAAAGTGAAGTGCGTCTTGTCCGAAAAATTTTTAACTCTCATCTTTTTTACTTCTATGATTCCTTTGAATTAATCATTATTTAATTTGTTTTGTCTCATATAAAAGTTCAGAACGATACCCTCCTACCTCACTATCTACTTGTCTTCCGATTTTTTGCTCTGAAAGAGCTACTTTTTTTGAGTTTTTACTTTACTTGCCCTCTGGCACAAGAATGACTCAAAAAAACACCACACATATACACATGCACATACACACACATATTACACATACATGCATACACAGACACACGCATACACATATTTATACACTTGAATCCCTCAGTACTGCAAGATACATGCAAAATAGTTGGAATTGGAGAGACGAGACGGATGCATGTCATTTTAAGACGAGATGTCATGTCATCTTAAGAGATACAGCTGAAGCAGTACAGCTGGAATGCAGAAACTGGTGACAATAATACGACTGTGAGGTGAGCAGTGCAAATTGCATATTAATACATTTCCTTGAAATATTAGTAGTTACTTCTATTTCGTAGACACACAGCGTCAGTTTTGATTGATAAATTTGAATGATAGCAAGAGGCTTATGAACAGAGAGAAAAGTCAATGTTAGCTAATCGCCGTCAAATCTATTCAGTAAGTTCTCATAAAGATGAATTATCATGAAAATTCCGAGCAGCAAAGTCATGTTTAAAATCAGTATGCTTTAACGAATGAAATAAACAAAACAGAGCATGGGATAAATATTAAAAAGCGAAGGAGAATTTCTATGAAAATTCTAAACGTCAGAAGGCATAAAATCATCCGCTTTAGATCACTGAACATATTAATAAGAGGAGATATTCGAAATTGAAATAATCAAACGAGAGTTCTTTCTTTATGAGAAATATTCAGTGATTATGGCCAATGAAAACAACTATTTCCAATTTTCGAAACAAATGATACTATAAAGTAGTCTATGTGATTGTTAGAATTTCAGTGTGAAACATTCTAGAGCAATTTTTGCTTAAATCATGTTAATTAATTATTTAAATTATTTTGAATACGATATGATCAGAACTATGATAGTAACGATTCGAAGTGTTCGTGTATTTTACACATATATCAAATTGTAACCTTATACACCCTCTGAAACTTGTTAAAATATTTGTTAATACCATATACTGATCAAGCATTATGTGATTAATAGCAATTAGTCATATATCGGAAAAAAAATTCAGTAACTTTTTTTTTGTTGTCGGTATATGGTACACATCATTTCTCTACAGAAAATATAGAATGAATTTTTTTCTTCAAACAAATTAAACATTTTTTTTTTTTGTGAATCATTTTGAAAAGAGCTGAAAATCATTCCGAGTATTATTAAAATGCAGATCTCAAATTCTTGTGAATTGAACGAGAGGCCAATAAGCAAGAAGTGAAGAAAATATGCGGAAAGAAATTACTTCTACTAACATGCCTTGATTTTGCAGACCAGAATTGCTAACAACATCAAGCTCTCTATTCTGAGTCCACAAGTGAAATAGATTTCAAAAGTCACTGCCAGTTACTACAAGAGAACAGTGACTTGTTTGCAACAACTCCTAAAATTGGTTGAAATCACTAGCTTCAAATAGATATATCCAAAAACTATTTCATGTTAATGATGCGAAGTTTATCCCTATGCTTGAGCAAAATCCTCTCTAACTTTTCAAATTTATGATCGTCTGGCTTGATTTCAATTAAGCCCAAGTGAATGTCAAAGGAATAATCATCGTACAAAGTCAAGGTTATTCAGGACTAAGCCATTATTCAAAGCAGTACCTATATCGTCAGTGTTATAGCGTGACTACATGCTGAACACAAAGACTGATTATTTGAAAATGCTGTAAAATCACTCCATGAAACGATTTCGTTCAATTAACTCATTAATTAAGCTATGGGTAGCTTGAGTTACCGAGCTTTGACAGGCTAATACGCTAGATTCAGCTTTACCAAACCATATTTGTCAATATTGTCCATATGCCCCTGGTTCAGTTGTCTGGATTTGACTTTTTGAGGATATTAATCCATTCTTATAGCAAATATTTGGTGTTAGACGATGTAACAAACTTTCCTCTACGATTGTGCTCAAGCTCGTAGAATACGGTGGTTATTTGAATTCTCAAACAAGAAGGCGAGCGGATATCCAAATAGACACAGATACAAGCCTACAAGTTTTCGTCACATTCTAGTTTGACATTAATTAAAAATATGTATCAACTGCAGCAAAGCCTTGGGCTTTCTGTGTCTCATTCATCCTGTTAATGGATTCGCTTTGTGTGAATAAGCGGAGAAAAAGGAGACAAGATATGCATGCTGTCATTAAAAATTTTTGGTGAATAGTGAAAGTTCACTAGAAAATTCCCTGCAAAATTCAACATTTAGAAATTCAAAGGTTAATAGAAGTTTTTGAACTTTCTCCAACTATATAGTCAGTAAGACACTTCAAGTTTCGTAGCTCTCTTTTTTTTTTTTTTGGATCAAATGAGTTTCGATTTTGCATTTCTCTGGTAAGATGAAATCAGTCAAAAATTTGACGGGGACTGAAGGAGAAGATTAGTGTAATCAATCAAAGATTCTATTTTTTTTTTCGTGATCACTACTGTAGAATCTAAATAGATTTGCAATATAAGCTTCTTATGGAATAGCCATGGTCAGGCCACCTATAGGCAGAAAGTTTTAGTAAAAGTACTCGAATTTTGATAATTAATCAAATAAATGTATCATAGCTTAAAGGATTTCCAAATCTAATATTCAAGCTTTTTACTGGTTATTTTTTTCAGTTTTTTGTTACATAATTCGTTTTATGAATCAGATGGAAGAAACCGCTAGATGCCAAGAAATTCATGACTACACTATTTGCTTTAGTTTCAAGCAAAATCTTTTAAGACTCAAACGTAAGTTCATATTGGGAAGTAATAGCTAAATAATGGAAAATCACCTTTAATTTAAACTGTCACCTTTAGTTAAAAGAAACAGCTGGTCTTAATTGTGACCTGGTTTGTTGCTTAAATTGAAGTTCAAACGAATCTGAATTTGTCCTTTCAAATGTTACAATAAGGAGAAATGGTTTGTTTAGAACTTCAAGTTCAAATACAAGGCTAAAATCTATTTGAATTATTCTAGAAATGAAATACCCTTTTTTAACAATAAATTGGTAAACAATTTTATTCGAAATTTACTGATTAGAATCGATGGAGCACTATTGAATGGAACAATTTCCTTTACTATGCATATCGCAAACCGTTTTAGTTGTTTCCCAATTATTTATTGAAATGGAATAGCCTTGTCGTAAAATTTTTTTTTTACTTCTTTTGAAGTTAGTGTTAGCGTGTTAGTGAAAAGACAAGAACTTACGAATTTGAATTGAATTGGTAATGCGTGGACAATTAAAATTTACGTTTATCGTTGATACAGCAAATAATTGTTGACAGAGTATTATATGGAATAGAATTCAAGTAGTAGGAGTTTAAGGAATAAAGGTTATAATAATTGTGGAATTATCAAATCGAAGGATTGAGTTAAAAATTATGACGGTTTACAGAAATAACCGCTCAGGACAAATCGTTTTATCAAAAAGGGATGAATATAGTTCAATTCAATAACGGTTTTAAACATTAGCAAGTGGGAGTGGATTCAAGTATAACAGGTGGTCTTTAGGTGAGAAATTATGAAGCAAAAATAAACAAAATGTGACTTTAATAAAGTTAAAGGTTGATATTAAAGAGAATTACGGTATGATAAGATACTGGATGTGAACATAGATGAAAGAAAGACGCGGAGGTACATATAGATAGATAAGGTTAGCTGCTGATATTATAGGGAATTACGGTATGATTAAATAATAGATGTAAACATTGATAAGCAAAAAGCAAAGAGGTGAATATAGCTAAAATTAAAAGTAAATATGGGAAATGTATCTGTAGGATTGTGAAATTGGTTTGATGATTTATAATTATTACAGAGCAAGGTATTATTTTTAAAAAAGTAATTTCGGGTTCCGACAAGCCTATTCACTAGGCCGATAACTTACCTAGGAGGAAAAATACGATTAATGCGAATATTTCAAACAGAAGAAAATATTCCCTGGAAATGGTTTCTTCAGAATAAATTTTTCGAAGATTCTGTGAAATTACAGAGCTGACTTATAAAATTGAAACAACTGAGTACCAGTAACAAGGCCTAGAACTATTGGTTACAAGAAACGAATTCCTGAGGGTCACAAAAATCTAGAAATCTGCATTTTTTTTTATTGGGCATATGCTTAGAATTTTCTACTTGACGAAATAAATAATCAGAAGTATTTATGATCCATAGAAGTTTGAAACACGCTTTACTACATTATTTCAGAATTGTCTATTTTCTAACATGACATATAGTGCACGAACTGAAAAAAAGAACGACAAATTTTTGTTTACATGCGAAGAGATGAAATAAATGTGGATCTTGAGTAAAAGCAATTACTCTGAAGAAAAATATTTGTCAGTTTTTCGAGCAATGAACCTATGTTATCGGCGATTGACCAAACCTTATCAGTAGTGGATCATGTGCCCAAGTTCTTAACGTTTTTATTTGAATTTGATCGGTTTCTTCAGCCTTTTTTAGAAGCAAAATATATTTTGTTTCGAATAAAATTAGGATGTGAAATTTTCCGGTCACTAACATAATACAAATGTATTTGTAATGGCCTAAGCTAATAAGTTCTTAAATGTTCATAAAAAGCGAACTACCAAAAATAAAACTCAATGAAGTAATGTCAGTGGGTCTATCATCTACTTAAGTTTAATCTTCAGTCTAAACCTTGTTCTTTCGTTTTTAACAAAATAAAAAAATACGTCTATACCATAGTTAATCAAGAATCGCTAAATGGTCACCATTTAAGTAAAGAGCATATAATCGCTAAATGGTCACCATTTAAGTAAAGAGCATATACAATGCATATACAATGCCACCGCCAATCGTTTTGTTAGCATCAAATCTCTTTGTTCTTTTACAAAACTCTGAATATCAACACAATTATCTCATTCACAGCCCTTTGTAGAAATGGTGGGCATACAGAATATTGGTGTCAAATGGATGAAATGCAAAAGAGTTTTATGATAAAAAAGAAGATATTTAAATTATTTATGATATCACAATGCAGCTCATCAATTTGAAAATTAGTTAATTCGGAAAAGTTTCAATTTAAAGAAAGGAAACAAAAACCACAACAAAGAAATGAATAAGAAATATGCGGACATTGAGTACTTAACTTTACAGCAAGCTAAACAAATATGTAAATCAAATAAACGTGTGGAATTTAAAACTTTGAAAGAAGACTTGAAAAATTATCTGCCGGTAAATCAGATCAATGGTATTACAATGCAGCTCATCAATTTATATTTTTCTGCACCAAAGAAGAAAACAAAAGCAAGAAATATTTGCAAAAACATTCGATCATCAGTTGGGGAATATTCGCAGTCCATGTTAGCTTTTTCTTTTGATTCATTTAAGAAACTGACTATTCATAAATATTAAAAGAAAATTTCTTTGAAAGTTGAGGAATTCATTGACATGAAGAGTCTTACTTTCAAAAAAATTTTCGATAACAGGTGAATAAATTATTAACCAAAATTTCTGTAAGTTACGAACAATTTTGCGCTATTTCGGGAATATAATAGAATGGACATAATGAGTTCACCATTAAATATTTCCTTAAGCAAAAGAGAAAATAAATATGGTTTTATAATGAAAGTTCATAAAATATTTAGGAATAACAGTGAAATATATTCCAGATTTTGAAAGTAAAACATTGGTCCAGACGTTACAAATTTATCTCATAATAACTGGACTCGGCCACGCGGAGAGTGGCCGATCCAACTAGTCTATGGGTGCCGGCCACACTTCTCGTGTCCGTCTCCAGCTAATCTATTTCAATAAAAATGTCAATGTTCGTTTGTTCAAAATCTCAAACCTCCGAAAATTCTTAAATACGCGCCTTATCTATATTAATTCAAAATCTTAGATATCGGAAAGACCTTACCTATTGCTTTTAAATTTTTACACAACGTTGCATTCGAATGTTGTCGATTTTCAATTGCAGCACAAGCGGTGGCATCCCTAGCAGATCGAATGAATTCAAAAATACTGTTCGATTATTAACCGCTTCATCTACTTCCACAACAGTGTCGAAGCTGCCTGACGTAGTTTGTTTGGATTTGCCTGGTTGTACATCAACTGGTTCTCCTCGTTTGCGTCATTCAAATAATTTTCTACGTGTGTAATACGTAGGCACTTCTGAATATAGTAGTGTTTTCGCAAACGGGTCATATTGACATTATGTGAAGAAAGCAGTTAATGTTGTAGCCAGTGGATTCAGAGCTATTTGCTGTACATTTGCAACTGTGAAATAAATGCATTGTCCATTTTCTAGATGTACTGCTAAATGAACAACAGCTAGACTTCATTCACATATGGGAAATGAAAAAATTCGCTATACATCTTCATTGCTGCTTATGTATCTTCTAGCCTAATACTGTGAGATTTCATCGATATATAATATCCCTGTCACTTCTTTCAGGCTGCACGCCAAAAACTGCCTTGTCGCTGCCTTTAATCACATTCTTTTTGATCGATTTGACGGAATTACAGTATTCCACATTTATGTGCGCTTTGTATGCTTTTAATAGCAGAGATAGATATGGAACAACCCACCGGTTATCTACCTCGATGTAACATTCCATATGTTTATGATTGCTAATTTACCGCTATCTTCTGCTGATCTTCTTCTGTATAGAGGATATCCATTGTTTCCTGTAACTGTGTTGGATATTAATGCTTGAGAATATCGCTTACAACATTTTCCGTATATCATGTATGATGATTTTGGATTCTGTATACCGCAAGGTCCATGTATCATATTTTTCGTCAAAACTTCATACAGATCCTTATCGACGTCGGCATCCTGTATTTCAGCGCATATTACAACGTCGACTATGTTTGAAATGATTTTGTCATAAAGCCAGATTAGTACATGTGCATGTGGCAATCCTCTCTTTTGCCAATCTACTGAGTACATCCAGCAGCGCAAAGATCCAAATACTTCATGTTTTACCATGAAATCCACCAGCGATTTCAGTTTCTGTCTGAAAACACGTGCTGTGATGTCATGCTTATCCATCAGCGATTGCCCAGGAAGTAAGAGATTTTGTATATCATCCCAAGCTGGATTGCATGTGAATGTAATGAATGGGTCTGGACACCCGTAGTGGCGAACATATGCAATTGCATCTTGAGCGTACTCATGCACATGACGTGAAGTGCCTGCCTATGAAGATGGCAGAATCGTTTGTCTTCCACGTTATTACCGTCATTTACAACTGCATCTTGCAAGTGAATGTATTCTTCAGAGCAAAGCTTGGTCTGATTCTAACAGATGAATATCAAACGTTCTGTTTCGATTATTGCATACATATCAACAATATATTGGTAAAACAACTGACGGCATTTCAAAATGTGATTGTCTTCATTCTCTCGAATCATTAATCGATATGAATAATAGTTCATTGCGCTGCATTTCATATTTTTTTCTTCGCCAGTGATTGAATTTATCATCTTAACGTTGGAGTGATATCCATCGGCACCATCCCAAAAAAAATTGGATATTGCAAAGCATCGTAACATCGATGAGTTTCTGCAATTTTTATCAATTGATTGTTTCTCGGTGAAGAACAAAATCTGTAGGTTGGAATTGATCTTCGACTATAACAACTGCTACTTCGTCTATCGTTGGAGCATTGAATCTTCGCACGTGTTCTCCAGCAGGTGTTTTCTCAGCATGAATAACAATCTTGTATGAATCAGATGGCATCATTTTTTTTCGTGAAAAAGCTGTTGCAATTGGGAAACGACGGATTTTTCTTTGTCAGCATGAATTCGGCAACATGCACTCAATCCATCATTGCTATCACCGATGAAATACATTTGTAGGAATTTATGCTGACCATCTGCAACGGAAGTAGGAGCCAGCTTTATGATAAAATTGACCTTTCATTTTGAAAGTTGGCATGAATTGTGTCGTTACGATTTCTATGCGAAACGATGTCATTTGGAAGCAGGAGTTGTATTTCCGGTTTTAGATAGAAAACGCTTTGATCCGGCATTATATCCGGCAAGCAAATGGCTCTGGCGATTCTTCAAGTTGAGGTAGTTTAATTTTTCCGGCAGTGCAACACATTCCTTTCGATTCTCCTTTGAATTTCTGAGTCTTGCAATAAGGACATACTTCATTCATAATGCCAATGAGAACATGCGGACTCAAGCTATAATTATCAGTTGGGTTATACCGGAATGCAAGGCGATTATAATCACGTAATTGCTGCGCACGGAGTCTTGTTGATGTTGATCTTCTGTTTTTTGTTGACGTCTCCCAGCCACTCTCAGCCTTTCACGTTCATTCTGTTCAAAAGGGAGCAAATTTGAAGCTGCCGAAGAAGATTGACGTGCTCGCAATCGCGCTTCCTCAAGTCTGGCTGCACGTCGTTCTGCTCGCATTTGAGCCATTCTTTGTCTTCTTCGTTCTGACGCCCGTTCTTCCTCCGTTTGATTTGCTCTGAATCGTCGTAGTGCTTCCGCTGTATGAGTACGAAAACCTAAGCCCGATTTCTTCTGTCAAGCATTATTTAGATGAATTAAAGCAGATAGATTGCATTTGAACTATTCTCGAAATTGATTTTTGACTGAACTTGAAACTGAATTCAAAACTGCTCAATTATATGGTATTAACAAATACTAATAGTCGTAAATTTTCGCCCGTTCAAAATCTTAAAATCTTTGAAAGTTTTTACCTATTGCTTGGAAATTTTTATAGAAGCTGAACTGGAAATTGTTCAGCTGTTGAACTGTTGCTACTAAAAAAAATTATACATGATATTAAAAAATACTAACAGTCGTAAATGTTCGTTTGTTCAAAATCTTAAATCTCCGAAAGTTTTTATCTATTGCTTTGAAATTTTGACAGAACGTTGCACTGGAATACGCGCATACTTTACCGAGTCTACTGAGCGTTGTATACTGAAGGCCACGTCCATTTTGCAGAAAGTAAGCGTGGCTGACAGATTCAGTCCGCTCACTTGGTTTTATTTGTCACAAGTGTGAAAGATAAAAAAGTGGATGTATCTATACAAAAACAATGTGCCTACCTGAATGTAATGTTGTGTCATAATGAACACTGAACATTTACGACAAACAGACAATCCAAGACACAACCTAATATTAGAAGTAATATTAGCCGAACATTAGAAGAGATAATTCACAAATTGCTTGAAGGAAACATTTTATTACACAACATTATGACCTCGACATTTGTGCGACGCAACTACATTCCCCGTAAATCAAAAAATAAATGAATTAAACCTCTCATAAAGCAAAAAATAAACGAAAAGCTCGAATTACTGGCCTTATTTATATAAAAACACGCGCCTATCCGAAAGCAACGCGGCATGAAAATTTCACATCAGTCGATGGAGAACTTGAAACGTTGCAGGAAGAGTCGCAGTCAATGCAGAAAGAAGGCGTGGCGAATAAATTCTGTCCGCTCATGAAGACGCGGTACGGGACGGGGCCTAAAAATTCATTATTATTTATTACTAGTTTGATCGGCCACGCGGAGTGTGGCCGATAAAGCTAATCTATATAAATAGAAATACTAATGTTCGTTTGTTCAAAATCTGAAACCTCCGAAAGTTCTTAAACATGCAGATTATCTATATTCACAATCTTAGATATCGAAAAGTCCTTAACCTATTGCTTTGAAATTCTGGTAAAACGTTGCATTCGAATATGCGCATGTTTTTAGATATTCATTGATTGATTTGAAATTTTCATATGCGTTGCATTCGAATAGACAAATGTTTTTAAATAAATAACCCGAGCAATTCAAGCTTTTCGTTTGTTTTTTGCTTTGTGAGGAATGTGATTCGTTTATTTTTTTGATTTGTGGGGAATGTAGCTGCATCGCACAAATGTCGAGGTCATGATAGCGTATAATCAAATGTTTCGTTCAAACGATATAAGGATTATCTCTCGGACCTCTAATATTAAATTGTTTCTCAAATTGCCTCTTTTCGTAAATTTTACCCATTGATCTAAACCGCACAACTGTAAGGATTGTCTCTGAGCTTTGTTGATTGTGAATACAAACGTCCATCAAATTGGGAATTGCAATCTCTTAAATTGAAATAACGCATCCTTTGGGACCATAAGAAGTTCTCCACTGATTGCTTTCAAATTCTGATACAACCTTGTATCCGAATAGGCCATCATTTTTATATAGATACGCTTATTAAATATATATAATTATAATCATCTGGAACCTGCAATAGTTTATCTTGCGCTATTAATCCTCATGAAGACGCGGAATGGGGCGGAGTCAAATTCCTTATTATTTATTATTATTGTCCGTCATTATTTATCGTTATTTACTATTAATTATTATTTATTATGCAGCAGTAAAAAATCAATAACGTCAATAAAACAAATCTAATGATAAATTTATAAAATGAAAAAGGAGAAAACGAACTGCTCTCATTGAAATCCCTATTTAAAATGATAGAAAAGGGCGCCTTTGTTAGTTCGTGATGATGATGCGTTTTTGTTGGCGCGCTAGGGTCATCGACATTGACCCTAGTTGAGGGTTAAAAAGAAATGATCATTAATTATTCATTGCACTGCTCTCATTGAAATCCCTATTTAAAATGATAGAAAAGGGCGCCTTTGTTAGCGCGTGATGATGATGCGCCTTTGCTGGCGCGCTAGGGTAATCGACATTGACCCTAGTTGAGGGTTACAAAGGATTAACCAATTATTTATTATTCAGTATTTATTGTTTATTATTATTTAATATTCAGCATTCTTTATTATTTATTTGTTATAATTTATTACTGTCCATTTATTGTTTATTATTATTGCTATTATTATTATTATTAATATTAATAATAGTAATATTATTAATATTATTATTATCATTAATATTATTATTAATAGTAATACTACTATTAATATTTTTTGCTATTATTATTTATTACTATTTATTTATTATGATTATTTATTCATTATTATATTATTATTAATATTATTATTATTATTATTATTATTATTATTATTATTATTATTATTATTATGTTTTTATTATTGATTAATTTCTATTATTATTGGTAACCGTGTCTTTTACTCAAGAAGAGGAGAAAGAGAGAGATGGGAGGAAAAAGGAGAATGACAGAAAAAAAGATAGGCGGAGCCAATAAACCCCGCCTCCTCACCTATTTTCAGTTGTCACGGACGTGAAAAAAAAAAGTGACCATATTTACTCATAAAGAAAGTCGGTTGGAGTACAAAGTTGTGTCGAAATTTGAAAACAATCGGTGGAGAACTTTCCGTAGATCCGTGATTAGTAACAGGTAGCATTTACATTTTTATTTATATAGATTAATTATTATTATTTATTATATTATTTGTCATTATTTATCATTACTTATTATTATTTATCATTATTTAATATTAATTATTATTTATTACGCACAGTAAAAAATCAACATTAGTAAAACAAATCTAATGATAAATTTATAAAATAAAGAAGAAGAAAACGACTAAAAGAGAAAAATAAAAAAAAAACCCGAGTCAGAGCATCAAACCGCTCCCGTTGACATTTCTATATAAAATGATAGAAAGAGCGCTTTTGTTAGCGCGTGATGATGATGCGCAATTATTGGCGAGCGAGGGTAATCACATTGAATTCTCAACAATGTCAATAAAACAAATCTAATAATAAATTTATCAAATAAAAAAGGAGAAAAAGACTAAAGGAGAAAACTATAAAATAAAAAATTTATAAAACAAAAAAAGAAATTCGGAGCATTAAACCGCTCCCGTTGACATCCCTATACAAAATGATAGAAAGGGTGCCTTTGTTGGCGCATGATGATGATGCGCACTTATTGGCGCGCGACGGTTCACATTGAACCCAGTTTGATTTCTATTATTATTGCTAACTGCATCTTTCACCCTAGAAGAAGAGAGAGAGAGATGGGGGGAAAAAGGAGAATGGCAGAAAAAAAGATAGGCGGAGGCTAACCGTATCTTTTACTCAAGAAGGAGAGAGAGAAAGATGGGAGAAAAAAGAATAACAGAAAAAAGGTAGGCGGAGCCAATAAACTCCACCTCCTCACCTATTTTCAGTTGTTACGGACGTGACACGTGAAGGTCGGTTGGAGTACAAGGTTGTGTGAAGACTTGAAAAAAATCGGTTGAGAATTTACCGGAGATCGGCCGTAGGTAACAGGTAGCATTTACATTTTTATTTATAAGATATAGAATATTATTGCTAAGAGTATCTTTTACTCAGGAAGGGAGAGGAGAGATGGGAGGAAAAAGGAGAATGACAGAAAAAAAGGTAGGCGGAGCCAATAAACTCCACCTCCTCACCTATTTTCAGTTGTTACGGACGTGATACGTGAGAGAAAGTAAGTATATCTACTCATTAAGAAAGACTATTGGAGGACAAGATTTGTCAAAATTTGAAAACAATCGGTGGAGAACTTCTCGGAGATCCGTGATTAGTAACAGGTAGCATTTACATTTTTATTTATATAGATAGATAAAATAATTGTAACTTAAATTTAAGAAATCAAGAAAACAAATATATATGACATATGTAAAAGTAAAGTAAAATAGTACTGATAAAGAACAACTCAATATAATAAAGTGAAAGAAATTTCTTCAAAATAATAAAATTAAAAAAAGTGAAAAGGCCAAATTAAAAATGAAGATTGAACCCGAGAACTAGAAAGACACGGAAATTTGAAGAAAAATTCCTGGGAAATGAAATGGAGAAGCAAGTTTTCATGCTTTAAGATTATTCGTCGAATCAATTAACAACCCCTATCTTTTACCATTCATTATCTAGAAGACGAACTGCTTCCGCAAGTTGTAGTTTTTCATCCTTAATATTGGAAAATTTCTTCAAGTGAAGCACAAAAACTGTTAGTAGCCTGCAAAAATGCTTACAATTTAATATGATGTTAAGCTACTTCTTTTTTCCGTTCTTATGTTATGAATCTGGCTATTTGATAACATAAAGTTTGAGACGCATTCTGTTTTAATTGACTCACATCTTCCAGTAATATCTTGCCTTTTGAAAGAACTTTTAAATCTTTTAAATATGGTAAACATCTTAGCATCCAGTGAGATGCTTAACATAGAATTACGAGAGAAAATTCAGAGATGACAATAAATAACGGGCAGCCATATCGTGAAATGCAAACATACAAACTCATAATTTTAGTTCTAAACAAACTTTCATTCCAAATTTTATTCAAGCTTACCAAAACATTAGTGATCCAAACAATATAATAACCAGAAAAATGAACTGTTCCCCATTTGCAGATAATGCACCCAAGTTTATTGGCTCTGCTGAAAACATACGAACGTAATTAAATGCTGTTGAAAATACATGAATGTAATTAAATAACATTTCAAATAAGGAAATTCCGATATGAAGTTTTTTTTTTTCTTACTTAACATGCTTTGTATTTTCATATAACATTTTTAACTAGTTCTATAATAAATGAAATAGATATGAAATGAACACAATTTAGTGAGAAATAACATATTCTGCCAAATTAATAATCTATCAAATTTTAAATTATCGATATTTCGTGCCAATTGAGGTTCTTGCTAAGAAAAACCACCCTGCCCATCGAAATCCATACAAAAGGAGGCCTTTAAATAATCTCTAATTTATAATATTGCGATGTGAAATGTGATTAGTACAACATAGAAAGCTGCGGTATCTTCCATCAAATGAATGATGGCATCTTCCTAAAATTTTCTCTTCTTCAGTCAGCAGTATATTATGATTTTCGATCATAAACAGTTATTGCGAATAGCATCAATAAATGCAGTAAAAACTGGCATATGGAAGTTCATGTCAAAAAGTATCGAATATGAAACGACAGGGAAATTTGCAAAAAAGAAACTGAAGCATTTTAATTTAAATTGTTAAGTAGATGCAATAATTAGCAATTTGCTAATTTAGCTAATGCGTAGTAATGCTTATTAATTTAGCTAATGCGTTGTAATGCTAGTGCTTATTAAATTAAAATTAATCAATTATTTTCCGAAGAAAAAGGAAGCATAAAAAAAAGTTTACTAAGATGGACTGCTGTTTTAATAAGCTTGAAGAGCTAAAGAAAAGAAAAAGATATTTGAACAAAGGAAGTGAAAAATGATCTCTCTGAACGCAACATCTATCACTGATATCGTAAACGGCAATGAAAAAAGATGAGACAGAAACGTAGAATGTGATACGATTGGAAGAGTATGTAAATTTCATCTTTTCAATTAACGAATTCTGAGATTTTATCCCCACTTTTTTTCATGGAAGTCTTCTCGTCTTTCTTTCTCAGTTGTTTCCCGCGCGTTTTAATATTTGAGTTTTCCTGCTTTTGTGTGGAAGTAATAATACAAGTAATATAGGACTGGATATTTATTAAAGGATGAAAAGAGAATCAGATTACTTGTAGAAACGACATCTTGTTCACGAATTCCATATTTATAAATGAGATCGAGTAGAGCACCATTTGTCCATCCAAAACCTTGTTGTACAGGATATTCGCCACCTGAGCCAGGCCTACCATCATCATATCGGATGTCATACTTCTCCCAACATGCTGCTGGCTACAAGTAGTTCTGTTCTCTCTTATTGCATTGAACGCATTACGTTTATCTTTTTTTTTTTTTTTTTTTTTTAAAGTGTCAATCTCATGTCAAGCTTCGAACTAAATAAAATCAGAAAAAACAGTATTATAAAGAGTTATCTGCAATAATACTTATTGCAACAACGTATAAAATATATAAAATATCAACAATACAAACCATGCCCTTTTTTGGGTTCATCATTCCATTGTAAGCGGTCCGAATGAATTTCCAGGCTACTTCTTCAGCTATTTTGACAAGTTTTTCATCCCTCGATAACCGCAAACTTTCCACGAATAAATGTGTGAGTGGTGGCCAACCGTTTGGATAATCCCACTGCTCTAGCGAAGCTTTGTTTAAGCTCACCGGAATGCCACCTTCAACATTTTGTATGTAAAATTCTCAGATTCTCAAATAAAAGAAAGCTGGCTTCTTTGATCTGAATGACTTTTCTCAAAATTCTCCAAACTAAAAATGATTTCTCATAAGTTAAGTTAACTTACCTTTGAAATCCAGTACCCCACTTCCGAGTAAATAATCGAGCACCTTTTTAGTTATGCGAGCACCATAGCCACTGAGAAGAAGTGGAAAAACATTAGACGGATAGAAGCCGCTCCTAAGTTTCTGCTCCATCAAATCATAATCAAACCACGCCCCATCACTTTCACTCCAGAAAACCTCATCCACTGCTTTACGTAAATTCTTGTACAGTTTACGATATTCATCTGCCTTTCTTGAAATATCTATTATTCTTGTTTATTCAAAATAAAACTATTGAATTTAGGCAGCACGAGGTAAGATGAAAAAAGATGTAACAAAACCAAAGCAAAAAAAAAAGATCAAAAATCAAGTCTATTCGTTGCAGGAAAAAATGAACAGAAAAAAAGAAAAAAAAAAATACTTGGATCTTCCAAGTATTTCGTGAAAATTAGCAAGAGTAGCAAAATTCCAAGCCATAAATACATTAAGATCAACAGGGACAATATCATTGGTCCGGATCGAATATTTGGTTTCTGGAAAATCTAGGATGATTTTTGGTAAAGCTTAGAATAAGAATAGCTAATGAATAATACGAATAGAAACCCACCTGCATATTTCCCTTGATGTGCAAACCACCTCGTACTAAAATCGATTCCGGATTCACAAGCACTAGCAATTGAAGACCAAATAAATTCGGGATGTCCAGTGCCATTTAGTCCATTATTCAGGTCAATTAAATAGTTTTCAGGACGTGGGCAATTGGATAAAGCCTGAAGTAAATCCATCAAATTATTTCTAGTGTTTTCCACCGTTTACCGACAGTATTACTCACCCTGTACTGATACATTCGATACTTTCGACCGGATGGCAACTTGAGTTCAAGTGTTCGGTTTTTTCCCCACCACAACATTTCTTGATCCAACCACGGCGTCATTTCTTTTAGCAAAGTTTTATTACCAGTAGTACCATAATAATCGGCTACCATTTGCGTAAACAATGGAGGATGACTTCGTCGCGACAATCTACAGCAAAATCCAAGGTTGAGAAACTGAATCAAAATTTACGGAACTAGTATGCCAGTTTTTAGTCTCATTGCTTCAAAGTTTATATTTCGTTAAAAGCAAAATATGGAACAAGTAAACTAAACATCTATAGTAGAATTGCAAAGTATGGGGAACTTACTGCACAATACCCGAATTTGGAATAAATCCATGAAACCGTACAACACTTGCCAGATTTTCAAGTATTTGTCGAACAGTTGTTGACATATTTGAAAATAATAATCCTGGAAAGGTGAATTCCCGAAAATGTAATGAACAAAGTCGAGAAAGCTGAATTACAAAATATGTAACACAATAAATTGCGTTAAAGAAATGAAAATAATTTGTAACAAAAATGTCAAATAAAAGAGATGGAGTACTACATTGTTATGTGATGAAATTTGATATTTATGTTATTAATTTAGTTTAAACGTAATGCTAACCTTTGTTGATCCAGTACGAATCCCAGTAAAAATATATCTGAAATGAACCACCAGGTACGATGAATGCATTTGAAACAGGCAAAATTGGGAATAGCTCGGGAGTTTTATGAACTTGTTCCACGAATTCTCGTGCCAATATTTTCCATAATTCATTCAACTTTCGAGCAAATTTTCTTAAAATAAATTAAAGACTTGAACATCTTTATATAACCTTTATGGCTGCATTTAATTTAAGAAATCTAGCAAAAATGTATTTGAAACAGTCCACCAGGTAGACAAATGCATTTGAAATAGGCAAAATTAGAAACAAATCAGAAATCCCATGTAATTATTCCACATATTCTACGATCAGAAAATACTTACTTTAACTTCGTGTCTTGCAATCGTCTTATATTTTCGGGTTCTTTGGTCCAATCCACCAAATTCGCCTGTTTAAGATAACTTATGTTTGCAAAGTTTTCAGTACAAAACTTTTGAAACTGTTCACGTTTTAGGGGATATGTGAGACTGAAAATACATAGTAATTTTCCCATAAGCATAATCTGTGTTGAAAAAAATATTACTGGATAATTAGCTATCTGTTAAATTGTAACAAATATAGTGTGCGTATCTGATAAATGACAGCATCTTTAACTATTTGCAATATGAGAATGATAGAGCATCTTAAAGCAAAATTAACTATATAAAGACGAGTTGTTTTTTCTTTTTCATAATCAGAACAACCTACTTAGTAAACAGTTCCAGAACAAGTCCTGGTGATTTACGCATCATATTACCAGGACATGTTTCCTGCATCCCAAACAGCCATGTTGTATGAATTAGTCTCCCAGAACAATAAATTTGAGACAATGGCCCTAGACAAATTGGCTGCGAGCAATTCGGTTCCAAGGCAATATCAGCTACTACTAATACTTCGTCATTCTGCAAATCGTGGGAATAATCAAATTAAAATCTCATATGACATGCAACCAAACAATTTTGTTATGCAGCATACCAACGTATCTGAAAAAATAAAAGACAGAGGCACGTATAATTTTGGGAAATACAAGAACAAACGGTAACTTACAGCAGTTTTATGTTTCTTCGGAGTAGCTATTAATTCAGTACAAACTCCTCGTGGTCCATTCACGAAAAAAAAAAAAATTACACATATTAAACCTTCCATTTTACTTCAGCATATCTGGAATTATCTCCTTGTTTGCTTTTACGCACAACTTAATGGGAATATTTTAAACATGATGAAAAAGTATCCATTTCACACAAAGAAGTAGAATGTCAAAACAATAGGAAATGCAACACACTGTTGGTGATAATACTAGGGTATGTGATTACAATATGGTAGTATATAGAATCCTGAAAGTCTTATGGGCAGATATAAAAAGAAAAAAGCTAAGATATCAAGTTAAAAATACTTTTTGTCCGCTTCCATCCAGAGGTAAGGATGTTGTCGAGGCTGCATCTCAAATACAAATGCTGCTCTCTCACCTAACACAACTTTTTCATTTCATAGAGTTCCAGCGAAACGAAAAATGATTTACGAAATATTATTTAGAAGTAATCGTATTTACTTTATGGTCACTAGTAACGTACGACCAACAAGTAGAAGAGGAGATGTGTGTGATGGAACAAATAATGTGGCTCGTGTCGTCAACATTAGTTGGAACTGCCTTAGAATGAATTGGCAAAGTGAGTGCTAATGACAGGAGGTATGCTAAACCCTTATCCGGCAATCCGGAAGTTCACAGTATCCGTGAAGGATTCAGGAATATAGTCGATGAAATGCCGAAAAATGTGAAATATAAGCGGGATTGATGTGGAAATATTTATATGTCACGATATCTATATCTTTTGATAACATTTTCAATGTTTTCTGAATGCTCTGTAGCTCGTTGATAAGATTATTCTGCAGAGGAATTGTTGCGCTAAAGATAAACAATGAGTAAATTAAGTATGGGTCGATTCTATAATATAAGCTAAGCACCTGTCGTGATGCTTGACTCGAAGATGCTTTTGATATCACAGTTTAGCTTGAAGACGGACTACTTCTATGTTACTCCTGATTTTGTATTGTTTCGCACTTGATATAAAAATCGCGAAAACTTTTTTTTGCTTTCAAAAACCAAAAATTATTCTAACCATTTAAAATGCATAAAGTAAAACCAGATAACTATTAATTTCATGGATTGAAATTTAAAATTCATATATTGCCTCTAGATCTGGGATTTATTTGTTCTTGAAAATGCAAAAGAGGGTTAAATAAGGCTTCAGGAAGACAATTATTCGTAGTTGGAAAAGATATTCCGCGACAGCAAGTTGTCGTTTATTTGTTATGGACTGCTGCGTTTCATCCTGATATTCAGAAAAAGACGAACATTTTCAAGGTTACTGATTCCTCCAACATATTTTTCGTTGCGAATTTGCATGCAAAAAAAAAGAAAAAAAAAACACGAATCATAGATGAACAGTGACGAAAGGAATTACCTGTATTCGTGGTACTATCACAAGATTTATTTTGAAAGGCACTGATTCGGAAATTCTGTCAATTCTTAGTGTGAAGAATCAAATTTTGAAATCCCGAAAATTTCAAATTATGTATTCATAATGCATTCGTTTCCATATCCCTAGAATACTTCCTAAATTATCCGTCATCCAGGAAAAGGAGAAGGTTGGAAATGAGAGATCAGTCGGATAGAATGACCTTACCAAAGTTCATTATTGAGTACCTTATGTCTTGCATTGAATTAAATTAACCTTTTACCAATAATGTCCAGGCCAGGACAAGTATGCACCGAAATAGTTAACTATGAGTGTCGTGGATAATACTGCACGGCAGCGTTTTGTTGATGTTCCAAATATCAGATTACAAATGGAGCTTTAAAATTAACATTGCACTTAATAACGATTGTTTGTTGGCAAGAGATATTAAGTAATGATCTCAAAATATATTGCGGAACAGCAGATCGTGTATGACATTAATCATATCAGTGTAATTTGTTACGATTATGCAGCTGATTTATTTCAGCTTGTTTTCACATCATATTCCTATGCCATCTCACATATGGGCAATTCGAAACGAGCTTCTTTCATTGTGTCTGACATTCTCTGTTAACTTAATATTTTCTCAAATATATTAATTGGAGCAAATTATTAAAAAGTAAGATCAACTCTGAATAGGAGCGTTAATCGGAACCAAATTAAAATTAGCTGCACCGCAGCGACTTTCATTTGAAAAGTGGCAGATCAACAGAATGTTATTCCGCTTTTGTTATATATGTCATGAAAAATCCGCTTGCTGACGAAGACGTAACTAAAATTTGGGTCGACACTGAGCATACAATGACGCTTTGCAGAAATATTTTTCGCAACCATCTCAAACTTTCTTAAAAACATATGTATTTGACAAGGCGAAAATGTCTATAGGATAAAATAAATATGTTCGTGCCAGATTGTACATTTAACAATGTATAATGAAACACCAGGGACTGTTACATCAGTAAAAAATACAGCAAATGTTTTGAAATATTTCCTGAAAATGGTTACTTCCCCGCACACCAATGAACAGTGGGACATGATAACACGAAATGCTACCTGACACGAAGTTGTGGAGAAATCAACTGAGTTTCAGAAATCTCAAGAGAAGGACGATTATTCACAATTTCATTTTACATTGCTTTTTTTAAGTTTCAAACAGGAGTTCGAAATATATGTTGCAAGAAAAGCAACATAATCAAATTCTTAGAAGTTTCAGGAAAATGATGGGAAATTGTAGGAATGAATAAAACAGCAATGCTGAACGAATAATTATAAATAACATTTCAAACTGCATAGCACATTCAGAAATCCTGTATAAGCTTTTTGGAAACAAAAACATGCATTACAAGAAAGGATATAAATATTTCGACGAGTCCTCTTAGCTCGGAAAATTGCTAAGAAATGAGCATTTAGCAACTTATCACAACTACATCATTCTAGTATATTAGTTAGTACTATTGCCAGCACATTGCATTGCCTTTAATAGTCCTAGTCTAGGACTTAGCTTTTTAGCTTTTTTAGCTTTTTTATTATGTTTCATAAGAAGATACTCGAAAAATTTACAAATTTCTCTAGTAGATTTTAAAACAGTATTCTGATAACTTTCAAATAATGTAACTGGTGATTTTTCAATATTTCTGCTTAAAGTTTCCACATTTTTCTCCTCAAATTTAAGAAGTGGCAGGCAGAGTGTTGCTGAGCAAGAGAGATAAGGAATATCTTGAATTTTCCAATCACTTTTGTTTTTTATACAGCTTGATTTGAAATGAAGCTTCTCGGAGTCACTGTGACAAACAAAATTTAAATAATTACAAAGGCAATTTTTCCTTCTTCAAAGAACTACAACCCCATACAGCAATAAATGCAGACAGAACCAAGCATACCACGGATACGGACACGACGGATGATATAAACCATATTTCAGAAATGCATACGAGATCGAACTCTTCCGAAAAAGCGCTAAAATTTTTTGAATGATCAGTAGATAATCTCTCGAATTTACTTCATGACCAAAAATAATTTGTATTTCAGAAATTTGATTAAACACTGATCAAATTTGTTGTTCTTCCGCTAAAAACATGATTCAAGAGCTTACCTATTCGAGAAGGTAGCATTCTGTAAAACTTCTTCATCTTCTCCTTCTACGAGAACTCGTATTATTGCAGACAGTGTCCCTTCTGTTTGATTACTATCATCGATATTTCGTTTCCGCCGTCCGTGAGACATAAATAGCTCATTCGTTCCAGAATCCAAACAATTACTCTACAAAGTCAAGATCAAGTGTAATGGTTAATAAAACTTTTGTTCCTTCTTCCTCTGTACCTCTCATTTCCTTAATTTTCTAGTTCGATCAAGGAATAATCTAAAAATATCATTTTCATGTATTAACTTTACTATCAAGTTTCCCGAATCTTCATAATGAATTAGAAGAATCAAAATTATTTTTAATTTTTCAAGCAAATAATATAAGAGTAGTGAGACTTACCGGTGGGCATCCATTGGGTCCAGCACAGAACATTACTTGACAAAGGATCTGAACATCATATGAACCATCCAGTCGGAATGCTTTCATATCACATTTAAGGCGGTTTTTTTCAAAATCTTGTCGAACGGGACCAACCAAGGCTGGGTAACGTGGGCAACTAAATTAACTGCCATTTTTTGAATGTGAACTTTCCAATCTTTGTATATTGCATGGATCTAATTCAACAATGAATCGTAGATTAAATAAGAAGATAAAAAAAGGGATTCCTTTTTTATAGTGTAAGATTTATATTATATAATTATAGAACTTTTTGAATAAATAAGAATTATGAGTCATTTTCGTTTTCTGATTTGCTAGAAATGTAAGTCGTCGAAAGAAAGAATTAAGCAGTCAATTGGTAATAATCAACATGATAAGACTAGCATTTGCTACAAAAGCATAATTCGACAAGGAGTTAATCGAGAGTCGTTAGCTTCTATTTCAGGATATATAGGTATTATACTAACCCATTTTCGATGATGGTAAAAGGAACAGCATCGCCCTCTCCACCAACTCGTGTTGCTGTACATTCGGTTAGCATCATATTGTGAGGCCCAGCTTGTTCGGATGTAATAACCATTTGGATTGCATCACCAATTGAAGCCTTTTCCAGGAATTCGTCATCAGCATTCAGGAAGGACAACGTTGCAGTTACCGGTGGTGGAGTTCCGACAGCAAGAACGCGTGTGTTCGCTTCTCTAAAATTCAGGAATTTTCTATATCACTATCAAAAAAGAACATTTCCAAACAGTAGCTGAATATAAATAACTGCTTAAAGCGCAGCAAAATTATTCATAAAGGTATCAGAAGTTAATATTCTTTTCTCGTATTTTTTTAATTTTATTTTTTATTTTTTTATGAGAAAATGATGACGATTTGGCTCTCCATATAACTGAATTCAGAAAATGGAGAATAACTTACCCCGCATCATAAATTGTTGTGACAACAACTGAACCTTCATGCATCATTTTATCCATGGATATGTCACAGGAAACGCGATAGAAACGATCCCATTCAGTGGTCACCTGATGCGGTAGCACACCATCCAATGATACGACAACTAATGCTTCTAACTTACCATCCTTAAGTTTCCGTTATTTTAAATCATGTATAAAATTTCCTTTGTTGATTTTCCGCATACGTTTTTATATATTACTTGATTTTCACAGTTATTATATTTTATATTTTTATAAGATTTTTGATAAAGTAAGACACGATAAAAAGAATTTGCTTTGATGGAGCAGAAAATACTGGTAATCAATCGATGAATTGCTAAACAATCGGTGAACGATACTTCGATTAGATTTCCTTTTCCTCAAAGAGTATGATGAGCAAAAAGTTCTTTTTGGGGCACTGAAATAAAAATGAAATTTCGGAAAAAAAATTAAATACCTTAATAACTGTACCGCAATCAGAGGATACAGTAGGTGGTGGAAAATTGATCGAAATCTGTTTGGCATTCTCAACAACCTGCGAACAAGTACTAAATCGTTCTGCAGCGTAAATGGCCCCCGTGTATGGTTCCTTGGTATTCACAATGAAACGTATTCCCTCATTAGTACACAATGCCATACCGCCAAATGGTGATTCTGGAAGTATTGACTTATTTATTTGGCTAACTTGATCCTTAGTTTTCGTTTATCTAATTTTCTACATGCATTAGTTCATTCATTATAATCTTATAGAATCGCATTAATTCACTCATTTGCTTGCACATAATTGGTTGATAAATGGAGTATTTTCGTGATAAATCGAGTAGTTCGCATAGCATTAAATAAATAATTGATTAATCAACCGATCGCTTTGCTTAAAATTAAGCTACTCATGTTCAATAAGAGGATTAGTTCACATATAAGAGCATCAGTAACTATCACTGATAAAACGAGCGATAAATAGGAAAACTAGTTTCCTCAAAAAAAGATCCCAAATAAAAGTTTTCGGAAAAAAGAAAAAAAAGATATGCCGGTCAGATTTATGGTCGAAGTTCCTTTGTCTTCCAAGCTGTAATTGACTAATAGGTAGGTGGAAAAAAATATTGAAACTGAAGACAGGCGAAGTGTGGATGAAAATGGAAAAACTACGAGATGTAAGAAGAGAAAAATGGAAGAATCGCAGGATGTAAGAAGAGGACTGAAGATTTAAAGCTGTCAAAGATACTAAAGACGAAAATTGATGCTGTAGGAGAAAAGGAAAAAATCTGACTATCACTGCAAATGCTCAATTTTTTTGAATAAAAATTTATCGTCGATTCCTGTGTTTCAACGTATAAGATCAACGGACTACTGTTGATCATAGCAGATGATTATCAGAAATTGATTCATCTATTTTTGTCTTGCATGCTTTGTTAAAGTATACTTCAAATATTGACTTACCACAGTTAAATTCATAAAAATCGGTTGAAGGATTTGATTTAACATTCGCATCCGAGCGTCCAATCGAAAATACATAACATGTCATTTGTGTGCGATCATAATTGATACTCTTACAATTCAGATTCTGGAAGCACAATGATATGCAATCCGATAAGGTAACACCCTGAGCAGAAGCAACTGGTTGACCTTCTATTTGACTACCAATGAAACGCTCGAAGGCTGCCTGCTGACGACAAGTTGAGGAACTGAGATCCGCTGTAATTTTTCGAAATCACTTAAATTGATACCAAAATTCCTTTTGTTATTCAAAAGTTATCACTCTTTCCCAATAACATCCATTTATAACTTCCAAAACAACAATTCGTCTGCAAGTTAAACTGAGAGAATTATTAATTTTCACCTAAAACTGCTTTCTTAATTTTAGCATTTGAACAGAAAGTTTAAATTCGAAAATTCACCAGCAACGCAAACAGGTTCGTAGTAATCCTTGCCCTGTAAATGACCTTGCTGATCGGCCCTAGAGAATGTATCCTCATCGCTCACGATGCAATTCTTTTCGGATGGACTAAATTCCACGGAACGACAGAATGTGTTCAAGGAATCTAGACACTTTTGTAAACAGAATGATTCTTGCGCCTCAACAGACTGCGTGTGGTCATAAAAGTGTATTTCAAAATTGGTCGTTTTTACGAAAACTAGGTTGCCACCCGCTTCGCCACATCGATTTTGACCTAAAAAAATTAATTAAGTCAATCCCTTCTTTTTTTTTCGGTTCAAATATCGAAATACCTTAAATAAGAAGCAGCATACAACATCTATCTTTTATCTTTACACATTCCACCAACTTCCTGACAAATAATAATATTAGGTTTTGTTTTCATTGAAGATTTCTAACCTATAAACGCAAATTTTCTGGATAAAAATTTTGAGATTTTTCAAAATAATCCAAAATAAGAAAAATGCATATTATTGTTTTAGAAAAGCTTTCTTTGTACCAGGTATTTGCAATCTTGCAAAAATCCGAATTTGGTGATTGGAATTCTTATTTCAGGAAATCACATATATTGAAATTAAACATTTGCTTATCATTTAATTAGCAGTCATAATAATGACATATTTAAGAATACTTCATTTAATTCAGCATTCCTTCCATTCCCATTAATTCTTTTTCTATTTGGGAGATTGATCTTCCGCGCACTGGAAATCATTCTCAATTTAAGTTTCCATTTTTCTATGAAGAGAAGAGGATATCTTTTTAATTATTCAAGCAACTATAAACAAATTACGCGAAAGGCAGTTGTTGTCATAATAATCGACAGATGAATCGCTGTGTCGCAAATGACTTGGTTTGGAGCGTCGATCTTCTGTTGATAACTCGCATAAATAAGTGTCATAATTGTAATTTACTGAACGACAAACAAATTCTTCTTCTTTAAGACATGCTGATAGGCATTGCTCACGTGATCCAACCTTAAAATTTCATTTAATGCATAAAAAAATCGAAGATTTCGGAATGCTAATTACAAATCATGTTTTGAAGAATGAAATTTACTTCATTTTGTTTCTAGCAAATCCAATCCTCTTTTGGGAAGAGAAGAACAAGACAGATGGCGAGACTTATGCTTTGTCTTTCACTAACTCAAACTTAATTAAATTTGATCCATCTCAGCCTACTCTCACTTTTTTCAGCTTTCTGATAACTTGAAATTATGTTTTATTGGTTCTTGTTTCGATGTCTTCCCTTTAATTTACATACATCATTAGTTTTATCGAGTTACAAAATGTCGCTTGTTTTTTGAAAAGGAATGAAAAACAGTATAATGACTCGTGCCTTTATCGTCTTTCAAGCTGCTTGCTTATCAGTACCTGTCAGCACGTTTGCTTATCAGCATGTTTAAAAATATCAAATTGAGAATAATTTTGAGTGTGAATACATTTTGAATAGCTAAAAAAATTAATCAATCTTTAAAATATCTAAAACCGCTTAGTCTTCGAAAATGTAGCTTATTAAAGGAATTCTTCTAGAGAATATGTTATGGATTTTAAATTGTAACAATTGAAAAACATATCGCTGTATTTTTCGATTACTTAATTTTAGGCAAATCAAAGCTATCTTCAATTTTCATCAAGTAATAACTAAAAGTAAGATACAGTCGTGGATAAGATCTGCCGCAGATGTATTTCTCATATAACCATAATTTCAGCCTAAGTTGTTATACCGGACTTTTAGTCTCTATGCTAACTGTGATGATATCTGTCAAAAAAACACGATATCAATTGGAGTACCTGCACGGATTTACGAACGAATCCTTCCAGAGCGGTTTTTCGGGTGTGTTCAAATGAAAATGATCGGTAAGTACATGCTTCATGTGCGCTAACACCTGGGATGCATGTCTTCTCGTAGTAAAAATTATTTGCTGAAGGATTTGATGCCAGATTAGCGGTACCCGCTGGAGTGGCGGCATCGTCAAAGAAATAACACGTTTCACGACCGTCAAAATTAAATGAAGCACAGACTCGTTGAGCTCCCGTTGTTGGTTCAATGTTATTACGGCAATACTGGGCACATGTGAGATCATGTCCGGCAGTAGATACGACAACCGGTGTTCCGGACAGCCGTGCCCGTGCTATACGGACAAACGCTGTTGTTTCATGACTTCCGCACTCAAATACAGCCCAGCCTATCGTTGCACATGATGTTAGCAGCAGCAGCAATGATAATAATAGAGCACAAGATACCATTGATAATTACCTGAAATCCTGTATCTGGTTAGTCTTGGAGTGGATATGATCACTGGCTAATTTAAGAGGGAAGAATGACTATAGTAGGTTGATACACTTAGTTAATATGATTCAAATGGCAAGTTGTGGTAGTTATTATTGGGGTATGTACTATGTATGGTACACACTTTATCATTACACCTCTCTGTTAATTGTTTAGTCACTCCTCCTTGACCTCATTCCGGTCTTTCAATGGTCGTTCATCGTCCTAAATTTCTTTACATCTAAATACATATATCGATGATCGCATCATCATCATCTTCGATCATCCCTTCGCCCATCTTCCCAGAACCTTTAGTTCTTCGAGATCCGTGGATAAAAGAATTCTGATCTCCAACTTCCTCCGAATTTCTCTTCTCAGTTTCTTCATTTATCAGAGATTGATAGTCATCCATTTCAGTATAACACAAGGGAAAATAATTTATAGACACATGTCAGTGTGTGTTCTCCGAGGCAATTCTTCGTTGGAATTGTGCAAAAAGCAAATTAACTTTTAATCATCTAAAGGACAGTAACTGTGGTTAGCAATCATTTTAATATGATGCAAAGTCGAAAGTACTGTCTCTAAACTTAGAATTTATAAGTAACAGCTCAAACGACTATTCACTATTTTTTTGGTATTTCAAAGAGCGAATTCAAATTGCAACAAATGAACAATTTGAGTAACATACAAAGAAATGAACGGAATTCCAACATTTTAAAATTTCGAATGCCTTATATATTTCATTTACTATGACATCTCACCATTGCAAATTCAAGCTGGCCAAATGTAAAACGACTCTTACCCTATCTTAAAGAAATGTTCGTCTCAAAAGAAGTTCGAAATTACTGACATTTTCAGTTTCTACAATTTAATTTTTGTGTTATTTGCAGTATGTATTGAACAGAATTATCTAAATTATCGATTAAAAAGAATGACATCTATTTAGTTCGGTGCTACCTCTCACTTTTTTTTTTTTAATTCAGCAGTACTTCTCATTTTTTTGGCTACATCACGTAAGACGCTTCTAGCGATATTTCAATAGAGCTCTTGGCACGATATATCATTTTTTCGATTATTTAAAATTCTGGCAGGTTTTTTTTTTTTTTTAAATTTAAAAAACATATTCCTTGGTTTTTAAAAATCATCCCAGATATTTATTTAAGTAAATTCAGTCGATTTATGCAATCGATTAAGTTAAATCGAATCAATTAAAAGTAGTTATTTTTCATAAAATGGATTTGAAAAAAGAATCCAACCAGCTGCGAGAGCACAAGGAATGTTGTACATCTTTTCTTTTCTCCGTCTACTAGTCCTTCCTCCTCCCACACACTTCAACCGCTAAATGTTGTTCGTAAAGGGATAAACGTCCTTGGCCGGAAAACAGTGTTACCTGATTTGTTGTACATACATAACAAATATCTCATACTCATTCCGCCAACAAATGTCATATTTTTGCCTGCCTATAAATTGAAAATGATGCACAGAGTCGATGAGATACGTAGAATTTCAACGATTTTATAAGATTGCTTCCGTCAGATGCTGTTTGAGTATTCTCCCAACAACTAATGCCAACACTACCCAGAGAGATCCAATTACAGTAAGTGGAAAGCTCCAACATTTATATTAAAAAACCCAGCATCCAACTGTAAGTATCCTCAAACTTCGCAGGAAACGAAAAATTCAGGAAGTTAACAACGGAGATTCCTAAAAGAAATCGTAACTATCTAATATCCAAGCCCGACCACATAAGTTTATGTTAACTGCACTCTGAATAGTTAAGCCGGAATATTGTGCCAAATCATATTTTTCATACAATAATTTATTCATCAGGTACCCTCGAAGTTGTACAATTTGATGGGAAATATATTCCGCTATGATAAGATTTATCTTATATTTTAATCTGTTTCAATGCACTGGAAGCGTTCTTTTCTCTTTATTCCATAGACGAGACTCCATGTAGCAATTATCGTGCCAAGATAAGGAAAATCCATGCAACTGTTTCGTGATTTATGGTGTTAACAATGAATGCTACTTGATCGAAATTTCAAATTGTATTATCTGGTTAACTCCATTGTGACTACAATTTCGCAAATATATAAACTTGTGCTACAGATTAGCGAAATTTGTTTATTGTCAACGGTCAAGCAAGTATAAATAAAAAAAATAAAAACAATTTAGATGGAAAGTGAGAGCAAAAGAAAGATAAATGAATATATCAATGTATGTTTCCTACATAACATCGCTTTAATAATTACGAAAGGGAGAGAAAATGAATAAAGCTTAGTTTGAGAATTATTTCCAGAGCAAAAAAAAAAAAAAAGCAAAACAAACCGATATGATAATAACAACAGAAAAAATGGAGCAGTTGCAGTTTTTTGGTAGCAACTTATAGCGAGCAGATTATAAAATAGATTACATTAGGGCTGAATGATTCTCCTATGCTACTAGAAAAATACTTCTAGTGAAGCAATCGCAAAATTTCGGAGCCTTCGGGACTACTTCATTACAAGCTATACTGAAGCAGACGGACATAAATCTAGTGATAATTATCATTCTTAAAACATATTCTGCTTAAAATGTGCTTCGAATTAAATAAGTATCCAACAAGATCGTAATTTGAATTGATAATAAATATTTTGGAAAACTATTAAATGGAGATTAGGGATCGCCCAACTGTATCTGCAATGAAAATGAAAAGATCCTCGCTATGGTTTTTTTTCACGGTAAGCTGGAAGAAACAATAACGCATTCTGGTGGCAAACAAACAAAACTGGATTTTTAAATTCCAACAAAACCACCAGGTAAGCAATGATATTAATGATAAAACTAATTTTGGTAAGATAAGCACTTATCTTCTAATCAAACTTCCTAAATTTGGAGGCAAGTTCTTGAATTTTTTGAAATGGTCAAAAATATTAATTCACTGGACAGCTAGAGGATGGGAGAGAATAATACAGATACAAACAATTGGAAAATGGCAGCGATAGTATCTAGAAGTTTCGAGTGGATTCGCTGTGCATATCATCCATGTAAATCTTAGTGAAAGATTACGAGAAGAGTTAGTGAAACTAAATATAAATTAAACAAACAAACAAATTATGTGTGAAATGCAGGAATCATTAAATCTGATTTAATTAATAACACAATGGTACGCATGACAGATCAAATAATAGCGGCAAAAATTGAGAAATAATCATTAGTTGATTGACTGCTATATAGAAAAAACCTGCCTGATGATGTAGCCACTTTTTTCTCATGAATCTAAAAACAATTATGGAAATGATACCATTAAAAATACCAAACCTAAAAAAAGTTGTAATTCCAACCGTTCCCCAACATTCTTTGCTCAACTTCAACTTAAAATACTTAATTTAAGATCTTAGTCAAAATAATCAGTGCAAATGAATCAAAGCTGTTTGTGGCACCTAAAATAGACCGCATTGTCGCAAGTTCTCCTTAATTATGATGTCCGTAACGGCATCGAACACAAAGCGTATGTTGTTTGTATCCGTTGCACACGTGAAGTGAGTATAAATTTCTTTCTGACCGTCTTTTCGTTTGTTCAAATTTTCAAACTGTAATTGTATGTAAGCAGCTGCTTCTTCATATGTGTTTGTACCTAAATTAACAATTTATGGAAATCACAGTTATATCCATAAAAAATCCATCTAGAAATAGTCTTGGGTCAGTGGAAAGCGTTAAATAATAGTACAAGACAGCTATCAAAGGATCCAATAATATTTCAGAGAGAATCTGATATTTTTTCAGCGTCAATAATATTATTCAAGATAACATAGCAAAAATACTAACCAGTATACTCTGGAAAACATAATGTTAATGGTGATTTTCTTATCTTTTCTTCGAAAAGATCTTTTTTGTTTAAGAATAATATTATTGACGTGTCTGTAAACCATTTATTATTGCAGATTGAGTCGAACAACTTCATGCTTTCCACCATCCGATTCTGCAATCATTGACCAGAGAAACTTGCATATAACAAAAAGAAAAAAGGAAAAAACTCAGTCTTAAACCTCACTGCAACATAAAAATAGCAAGAGTTAAACAATTCTGAGTATAAGAAGTGCTCTGAAAGTTTCAGAAAAAAAAAAAAAAAAAAACCCAGAAAAGACTAATCTTCGTTACTGTTCAACCGGAACAAATTATTGCCAGCGTAGTCACAAGACGATTGTCCCGAAACATTCACAAAACTATGAAATAAGCCCATGTTAAAGAAGACTGGAATTAGTACTCTCCATTTTTCATCAAGAAAAATGCAGCTGCAATGACAAATGAATGGACCAGATAAGGCAAAAGAAGAAAACAACATCCTTACCATTTCATCGTCTTCCGCAAGCTTCATATCATATTCGGACATTGCTACACAAAAGATAATAGCTGTTACACCTTCAAAGCAATGAATCCACTTTTTGCGTTCAGAACGTTGCCCACCAACATCAAACATTCTGAAAGTAGTAGTCATGTTATATCTAAATGATGCAATAAATATAAAGTCGGCTGTAACATTAGAGAAAGATAATGACATCATATCATCCTGACCACACACTTGAAATGCAAATCCTTGTAGGTGAAATGCGTTTCAACAATCCCCGTTGTTTTTACGCGCGTCCTTAAAACATCATCCTGTGTTGGCACATAACCAGGCTGTGATATCCTGGAAATAGAATACACTAGAAAATTTTCATCAAAATATTACGATCGAAGTAAATATAAAAAATTTTGTTGCAACTCTGATTTTCTAAAATATCAACTGCAGCTTCTACCTGCTTCCTTCCAGCCAATAGTCACTTAAAGTTACTTTAACCAAAAATAATAGCAGTTGTGATAATTTTAAAACATGAAATGATTTCCAGTAGATAACAGTGTCACAAAACTTGTAATGAATATAGTGATTGTAGGAAAAGAAACATACCTGTCTAGATAATTGAGATAATATGGAGCGGAATCATTCAGCTGATACTCCCTGGAACGCATGAAGCATTCCTGAACTCCAGGATCTGCCCATAAACGTTTCATACAAACAGCTAACTCAGGAGGCAATTCTCCTTCATCACAACTTTGAGCTAACATAAAGAACTGGCGAGCATCCTCATTCCGTACATCAGCCGAGAAATCTATCTGTAACATGCCAATATTTTGTGTGATTTTCTTTTTCTCATAAATGATGATTGTGAATATCTGTAATCAACGTCAAGGATCAAAAGTGTATGGAAACTTAGCTATGAAAATTGTAGTAATGTTCACTATCATTTATCATTCTACGAGTCGAAGAAAATAATCATTCTGAAATACTTCTGCCAATAAAAATGCATTCTGAGATCTTCTGCTAACAAAATTTTATATTTCCACAATATAGTTTCTATTGCATCACCAACAAGTTATTAGCTGATCACCTATGATTCTAACAAAATGATTAGTGAACAATCACAAATGATAACCTTAAGCTGTCCCATAGCCCGTATAATTGCCATCATACTTTGAATTGTATTTGAATATACCACAGGCTTGTAAGCTTTACGTTCTTCATCACTGTAACCAGTCTCGTGAATGATTTTCATTTGTTTCACAATGGTACTCTTCCCAGATTCTCCTGCACCCAGTAACAACAATTTCACTTCCCGAGATGCCCTTTCTCCATCTGCTTTTAACTGGAAATGTTGACAACTCGTATAATGTGCATGGCAGTAATAACTGATTCATGGTTACTAAAGTAAATAATATCACTTAAATGAAAAATAGCTTTACATTGTCATATACATTGAAACATAAACTTCAGAAAAAAAAAATACTTGTTCATCTATTTGTTTTGATCTTGCTTTCGCGTTTTGATCAGTGCTGTTGACGCAACCCATTGTTCACCTTTCTTTTAAATTAGACTATGATCTAAAGATAACCAAGGAAGGAAAACATCGTAAAATTTCTTCGTTCCTACGGTTTGCCTGAAAGTATCCTCATAATCATTTAATCATTTTGTTCTTACGGATTGGTGAAATCTCATAATTATGAGATTTCACTAGTCTATAAGAACAAAACGATTAAATAGTATATAACCATACAGAAAAGGCCACATAAGATATTCAAGAAGGAAGGATTATCTAATCCATTATTCGGAGAAAAAACGAATTCCTCTCGTCGTCCCTTACGATAAGAAATTCACAACAGAAGATGTAAAGTAACATTTAATGAACAGAATAAAAGAAGGTGTGAACTAGCAAAGAATCAATATCATCAATGAGGTAACCACGATTAACAAAAATCACTATCATTAATATGATAATCATGATTATCATGACTATTATTATAATATACATGTCATTATTACTAATCTAGTACAAACATGGTCAGCATAAATCGCTTGTTTGCAAAATCATTCATAAAAAGCTTCATTTCTGCCATTAATTTCATGCTGAAGATAATTTGATCCTTTTGCATGAATTCTTGGTTCACAATCGAAAAATTGTCCATTATTGTTCCCTTAATAAAAAACGAGTAAATGAAAAGTAAAAGAAAGGGGAAAAAAGTAAAGAAAAATAAGAAAATAAAAAAAAACAACAGGTTGCTAACATATCTCAAGCCAGGATTTTCCGCGTTCTCTCGCCCTCTTTCTCTCGGATCTAAATTTGAAAAATCAACTAGACAAAGCTTCTTTTTCTTGCTCTTACTTATCCATCCTTCAGTAGTAAAATCATCATAGTTACCACTGCCATAATCTAACCTTGTTATCGTTATTATTGTCACAGTCGCTACCAACGAAATTATTCGTTATAACCAACAATGCCCTTTTACCCTTGCCTTATCACTGCTTAAAATATTAACCGCATGTATTTAAAACATGATAAGCAATGAACTGTTAAGAAGTAATACTCCAAGAGAATTTGTAAGTCATCACCCATCAGGACATCTCAGACACTCAACAAAACAGCTTCTTAGAAAATGTCACATTCAGAACTGACATCCACCACATCTTCCTTCCGAACCATTAAGTCCAGAGCTTAGTGAAAATCTTTGTTTCATAATTATTAATTCATAATAACACCATACTTCACCATTTTAATTGTCGGAAATGAAAGTATTCGAGCAATGGGTCACATCGTGTTCTCTACTTTCCCTCCGCTTTAAGGCACCTGTCCATTCACACTAATTCTAACCAATTTATATAATGACGTCAAGGAATAACTACATCCCACAGCTAGAATGAAGAGGAAAAGAAAAAGGGAAAAAGTGAGATCAATTCTCTTCTCTAATCGTTATCAGCAGATAGAAAATCGCCTGAAGACTAGTACACTCCATCCACTCATCTTTTTCCCATCATACTCCCGAGATCATTCTTTGCCTATAATAGCAGTAGCATCATACTACTATAAGGTGGATGACAGAACAACGAAGCGTGAATCTTTACTAAAACTTTATTTTCGTTCCTCGGCATGACCCTTATTCCACGAATTTGAATGGTAATTTCAGAAGTTAAAACTCTCACGACGGATTTCCTACTTCAATAACTTCCTTCTCTTTGATGAGATGGAAAATACTACGATTACGACCGCAATTCGCAAACTGTTAGTCGCTGCTAAAAACCATTACTTATCGCGCCATTTGCCAGACCCATAAAGGCAATCATGCAAATAATGCAAATAAACACTCATCCACCTATTCCACATCGAGTTTTTGCTCTCCTTTTATTGAAACTCATAACCAATGTTTATTAGCAAGTCGTAACTTTTATTTTTATATTTCGTAATAATTAACAATTCTGATTAGTGTAAATTTGCATAAAGCGATAAATAAATTATTATAAATTATTGTGACATTTAATTCTTAGTTTGATTACAACTTTGAGGGTGTCAACTGCGATTTTCTAAAACCATTTCGTACATTATGTATTATATAGAAAAGAAATGACAGTTATCCTACTATATATACATATATATCCTAATTCATTATTGTGGTGAGGCCTCATCTTCTGCCAAAAAATTGGATATGTCCCAATGATAATGTACTACTGAGGCCGAATAGAAAGAATAAGGATCGAAAGAATTTCTATAAAATAGCTCGAACAGACTTATTGAGATATTACTTGAGAAAAGTGTCTAAACATTTCCGAAAAACTTTTATTTGATATTAAGCGTAGCGATGTGACCTCTAGTATCTCCCCCGAACGGTTTTTTTTTTTTCTAAAAAATTCAGTTTTATATCTTCTTTTTCGACCACTTATTCAGTTTCTTAACATTTAGATGAAAATAATTAAAGTATTTTCAGAAAAACACATTTTTACTCGAAAGATTGATCTGATGAAAGCAACACTGCATAGGCCTACGTGTAAATCATAGTGTTATTCCGGAAAACTTTATCCCATGCACGTGGCACTATCACAACTTCATATTTCTGGGATGAGAAAAGTTTAAAAATATTTTAATGTATTCTAGAAAGTTCATCTTAAAAGTATTCGAAGTATCTCCATCTAAACATATACAAATATAATAGGCAGTCAAAAAAGACATAAAACATAACTTTCAAAAAAAAAAAAAAAAAAAAAAACAGCAATATAATTGCCATGCTTAAAAGAAACTAAAAATTCTTTATGAAATACTTTCTTTAATCAAAGAATACCCTAACCTAACAAATCGAACTGAATAACTGATGATTAACATTTAAATATCCAGAACTACTCGTTTCCTGGAGCAAATGTTAAGATCTAAAGTGTGGTGGTAAGGCTTTGCAACAAAGGATTACTATTGCGCTTAACAAGATTGTGCAAACTTCCGGAAATTCAGTTCCAATTTTAAATCGAAACCATAAATTAAAGGTAATTCATTCTAAGCCATGGAAACGTATCTAACGAAGTGCACTGCGTAACAAATCAAGCAAAAGAGCAAGTAGGATTTTTCTGAATAAGTGAATGGCACAAGACAGATATCGTAATACAAACTTTGTCTCATTTGATAGTCCCCAATGGAATTTCTCCATCCTTCCTTATTCCAGAAGCGTAATCCAGTATAATTTCCTAAGATCACGGAGAATTAAATTTTTTTAATATGAAAATTACGTCAAAAACAAATAAAATGAGTAAGAATTAAAATTAATTCAGTAAGCCAATTTGCATTTAAGATATTTTTATGACACCGTGATAGATTCCTGATTTCCAACCGATAAATAATTATCGATAATAAAAGTGAAATGCTAACAAATACAGTTATAAAAACTGACAATACCTTTCGCTTACGTGATGACTGAAATAAAGGTGATAGCAGTTTTGCTTCCACTGAGAAGTGTTCGTTATATCCTGAAATCATTAAATAACAAATCTGTTCGAAAAATAAAACTTGATGTATATCTGACATTTTTGAAAAGTCCAAAAATACCTGAAAAGCATTGCACAATATGTGCAACTATGAATGCAACCAGCAAAGCACAGATACTGTAGTACTGGTAGGAAATACGGAATAGCTGAATTAACCATGAATTACTGAAAAGTAAGTAATAATATATAGCTCAATTTCTTAGATAATAGGCTAAATTTCAGTTTGAACATAGGATAAACTACACAACACAAATGCTAAATGTGAAATAGCGTACCTTTGTAAAGGATAGACCATTCCATACTCTGGTTTTTCAACAAATTCTAAAGTGACATTATTTTTCTCACAAGTTTCATTAATTGGTAAACCAACGGGTCTTACATGGTTTAGCAGTGCACCAGCAGCAATAAAAATGCAGAATACTGTAGACGCCAGCTGAGCTAAAATTTTGTCTTAAACTCAGTAGGCCGTATATCTTCAAATCCTCCAACTAATTTTACTGACATGATTTTATCGTAAAACTTTACTTCTTAATTCTGTATGTTTCCGTATACTAACCAGTAAAAGCTGCCAATCCCTTAATTTTTGGGAAAAACATGCCCAGGCAAAAGACACTCAACACGGGTCCTCCAGCAATTCCGAATATTGAAAATGAGACCTGTAAAAAAAAAAAAAAAGTGTATAAGTTGTTACGGAGTTATAAAAAAAAATTTTGTGACCGAATAAAGTGATCTTTATGACTACCATGGTGAAACCTAACCTGCAGTACCATCGTATCCATTATGCTGCAAAGATAAGCGATTACCATTGATAAACAACAAAACAATAACGCTGAAAAATAGTTACTTTAAAAAAACAGAGTGCAAATTTAGATATTAAGCTTGAAATCAAAAACAAAATAAATTAAACAAAGACATACGCAGATAACGCGCTAATAAGATGCTAGTTTTTGGTTCCATTGGTTCGTGTTTTTGTACCTTCATTTGGAACTGCTTAATAACATCTTCGATGAATACTGCAGCGAGGGCGCTGTACGAAGCTGAGGCCGTACTAAGAATAAACGAATATTGCAATTTTACCTTTGAAACAAGTATATCAGGAAATCTAATTTCTACTAAACGGTACATGGATTAAAAATGAAATGGGATAATTTATGGCATTCCAACTTCGGAAGTGTATTCGCGTGAAATATTGAAAAAAAATTATTATTTCAAACTTACCTTACACCTGCGCTATAAACGGATGCCGTAAAAAGTCCAACCATTCCGGATATTGTGGATAGCTCATCAATAACGAAATGAGGAAAAAGCTGTAAAATAGAAACAAATTTATAGATATCTCACAAAGCAATACATAATAATTAATGCAAAGTATAGCAAATATGTAAAAGTAATTTTGCATATTAAATTCAAAATAAAATAAGAACATTACAATACTTGCTTGGTCTTTTGACTGCAGAACGGGGTTACAATCAAAGTATTTATGGTATAATATCAGGCCTGCACCAATATATGTCGTAAGAATCAGAAAATTGAAGGGAACATTTAGCAGAATAACCCTAAATATGATTCCATATATTATAATCAATAGGGTACTGAAAAATAAGCTGATGAAAAAATTTACATCTGAGCAGATCTAAGAGAACTCATTGCCATATAACGCTGGATTGTAAGTTGATTCGCTGCAAAAAGACACAATATATTTCCTGTACCACCAATAATCAAGGACCAAACCGAGTGTCGGATACGTGGATCAATTCGAAAACTGCAAACAATTGAAAACTATTGAGATGCAGCGTATGAAATATATTACTTTCCGTAAGATCGCCGTACAAATAAACTTTGCTGAAATTTTGGATTATCTTTCATCCTCCTCACCGTTCTTTTTTTTTTTTTTCATAATCTTTTTAATTACTATTGGAGTTCATTACAATATTAATTTCACTTGACACTTCGTACAAAAGCATAAATCAAAGGCTTACTCAAATAACTGTAGACGACCTCCAGCAACAGCAGTTTCTAAAATATTATTAAAACCGAAGTGATATAAACTGACTGAAAAAATCAGCACCATACTCGCTAAAATTAATGCCATTTGTAAAGCCGAAGTATATATGCTTGCTTTTGCCCCCCCCTGAAAGCTATACATGAATAAGTCGAAAGAACTGCGTTTAATTAAAGCATTCCTTCTTCAGTACAGCAACTTACCAACGTCACATACAATGCGGCAAGAACTGCTGTAATAAAAATTGATACAGATAACGGAATAGAAATAATTGTAGATAATGCAAGCGCTGGTGCATACAATGCCACACTAACATAAAGCCAAGTCTGCAAGTAAAAATGTTATTTTGAAAGGAAATTTAATTCACTAACAATGAAGAAGTCGAAAGAGCCTAAATTTATCACTCAGTCTCTTTCGACTTCATCAGTAATTTACTTTCATTTACCATAATTTTAGTCTTAATATTAAACCTATTTCATAATTTATGCGCATCCTCATATAATTTCGTTTCTTTTACACAAAACTTTCGTCATGCAATAGATGAGATCTGAACAACAACACATCTCCAATATTAGCAGTAGTCAAAAAAAAAGAAAAACTGTTGAAATTCAAAACTTTCTCAAAGCGATATTTTGTCAGTAGTCATGACGATGTAATTCGATCAAGAATAATAATGACTTACGATTTTGATTCTGCAGCTCATTTCACATTTCAATACGCTACGGAAACATTTTCCAAATATTTTTCATGATTTACTCACAACATTTATTATATATTAGCAATGACGAGCATGAAATATTGCAAAAAACCAACATATAAATCAGTTTAAATTAGTGACTCTAAGTGGAATTCAGTTATGTTAAACCTATACTTTCAATCAGCGATATGATCAATAAAAAAACTTCTCATGAAAACAACAATCTAAGCTTCGGGATAATCAAAAAAAGCTCTGTTACCTGTATACAGAAGGTGAATGAAGCCAAGAAGCGACAAGCAAAATTGAACCGAATCTCCAAGTACTAGAAATAAAAAGAGTAAATAAAAAATAGAAAGTATTTCCACAATGCATGGAGGGATCAATAGTAGTGGAGAAGATACTAACTTCATATATGCTTGTGAGCTTCATATTATAGAACACAGGCAAGAAATAATACGCTGCAATAGGAAATGCTATCACGTACATCGGACCATACCAAAATAGCATTGTTCCTTGGTGATAGATCTGCACGAAAAATCATAATTCAGCAAAATAGTGATATAATTTTGAAAAACAAGGATGAATATAACAGCAGTGAAGTCTTCAGCAAAAAACATCTGTACAAATCTTTTATCAATGGAAAGGATCTTAAACAACCGAATGAAAAAATTGAATGGATTGAAATAAATTTTTTTCTTTTTTTTTAATTAAATGCTGAATGAAGGATTAAACTGTGAAAGTATATTTAATTGAACCACATGATCAATACAAATACCTCTGCAGGAAATCCAAGAAGTGAAACTGCGGAAAGAAATCCCGAACAAACTGATAAAGCTGATGTCACTACAGATACGCTAAAAAATTATTTCTGCTGTTCCATTCAGAAATTATTTCAGCAAAACTAAAACCTGAATTAGTCCAACAATTATTAATAAAAGATTAGTTCGACATTTGTTATCAAGTTATACCTCAAGAAATTAGGATCAGATCACTACTCTCACATATCATAAGAGAAAATTGACAAAACATTTCTTGTCCAATTTTTCAGCGGTAAATATCGTTGTCTTATACCATAACACAAATTTTATATTTCTAATAAGAATAAGTTAAGAATACAAACTTCGACCCATGTAGAATCTGAGCAGCCGATGTTTGTTTTGCACCACGTAATGCTGTGAACAAGCCGAAAAAGGAAATTGCAACGAGAAGACCCAACAAGACAACTATGTCCACAATATCCATAAGGAATCAGTGTATCCTGAAATATAACAAAATCAGTAACGGAGTCAATGTCTGATGATATCCAGATTTCTTCGAATTGAAAAATACAGATATTTAAACAAACAATATGATAGCTAGGAAACTATATAGCAGTGGTCTCAGTCTAAAAAAAAAATGTTATCAATTATGACAAACCGGAATTAAAGTTGTAAATTAAAAACGGAAAAATTACTGAAATAAAATTATCGCGACAAAATAAATGTCAGACAAATGTTACAGAATGTGGAAATGTCAGAGATCATCGAACATAAACACTGAGGTGGATGATCATTGAAGTTTTAATTTGAAGAAAGAAAAGTTGCTGAAAGAAAAGGATATGAAGTGCAAATAGTATAGTTATAAAGACAAACGCAAAGATGACATGAAATGAAAATGCAATGCTTTGTGACAATCCATACATATATTTTCAAATATTGATGATGTCAAAAAAAAAAAAAAAAAAAAAAAAAACTTAAAAAGAACTTTCACATTGTTTGAGGTTGGAAATTAAAATAAAATCTAAAAACACAAAAAACGGAAGAATTCCATCGAATACCTGCAGATACCTATCCAAGTTCTCAGGCATGCTCTCATGGAAATTGGAAACACCAGCAAGAAGTGAGGGGACCTGCTATTTATAAAGCAAAATGCAGAGAATATAGCGTGGGTTATGTACAATGTTGGCGGGGCAGAGAATAGCGTAGTAATTGAAGAAATGACAAAGATCAGTAATGTCGACGGATAGAATATAGTTAGCAGAAAAGAGGATAGCGAAATATAGTGTGAAATGTGAAAAAAGGAAGATATGAAAGATGTTAAAGTAAGAGATAAAGAGACAAAAAAGAAATAAAAAGTGCAGTAAAGGTTGCAACATTTTTCATCTTTGAAGGGAAAGGTGAGTACTGCATGAATAATTCGTCAAAAGGTGCTCAGGCGGGACTAGAGAAGGAAACAAAGTATTGTTTATGTGCTTAGTTCATCACAAATGATTTTACAGTAGGATGGCCTGCCTACTGGTGAAGTTGCTGAAGTGAGTCGTGAAACTGGGGATTCTCCGGTATTCCTCAGAAGTCTGGGCTCAACTTATTATTTGCCCTCTTTCCCATTCCGAATTTGCGAGTGGGACGCAGAGAGTGGAAGGGCCAATGGACATCACTGGCCATTGAATATGTTGTAACAGCTTCAGATGCTCGTAGAAGTAGATGATATAAGGTATAAAATGATCGAATTGCGATAGATGTTCGGTGTAGTAACATGATGCGCTTATGTTGTCAAAGTAGCATGCAAGTGATTGTTGTATTGTGTTGTGAGCTGTAAACTTGTCGTTCGTTGTTTATTTAGAAATTAGTGGTGAATCGGAAGAAGACATTCTACTTCTAGGAGTCATCCGGAGTCATGCATTGAGAGCGTCTGCTGACAATTTCTTTGCTCATTTTTTCAATTTCTACAATTTATTGATTATCTTGGTCGGGAAGAAAAATTTTTTGGCAACTGATTGATAACTTTAATCGGGAAGAGAAGTCTCTAGATGACAGGATTTCATTCCATATAATGATGTTCTTATTTAAGCATTTAAAAGCTCTGAAGTATGTACTAGTTATTGGTGAATATCCATTGTTGAACCAAATATTAAATCAAAAGAAACTTTTTTGCCCCTGAATTTGTGTAGCCATCCTCACGGGAACAATATTTTAGTATGAGTAGAGTGGGGTAGGATAGTGCATCTCATTAAGGATTTATTCTGTTCAGTGATCATTGTAAAGAAGTCTCATCGATAAGGATGCTCGTATCTTTCGGCATGACTAATTTATTGACGTACTTAGTTGTTGTGCTCTTCTAGAACATTCTCGCGAGTGTTTTAGTTAAATTGAAATTATTGAAATCTCTTAATAAATAAGGACCCATCCATCCACTTGATATAATACCATTCTGATTGCTTATGTCTCAAATCCTATCTATTTCACTCAGTTGTTCAATCTCTCAGTTATTAGCATTTAATGAATTCGATTAAGCACACTAATAGTTCACATGAAGCAAAGGGTTGTTACAGTAGTCGAAATTCCGCTACTGAAATAAGCAACAATGTATATGCATGCGTTTGTGTGTGTGTGTGTATGTGCGTATATGTATGTGGGTATGTCAGTGAGATAGCTGTGACATGCCTATCGAATATTTATTAGGGGTCAAAAAAGAAGACACCAATCAAATTGGAGGTCGGCTAATATAAACAGACGTTGATGGTGGAAGTTTTCTGTTGCTGCATTCATTACATTAACTAAATTTCGTTTTTTAAAAGTCAAATTATTTTTCTTAACACTGCATCGAATTTCCGCATTTATATAAACGAAAAAATATTTTAATGAAGATTGAAATGTGAAATATCAATCTCTAATGCAACGACGATTTTTTAAAAGCTTCATTTTATCTATAGATCTTCTATAAATCATGATGAGGGATGAAGGAATTGTATGAAATGTCCTTTAAAACAAGTAATAGTCTCCGAAAAAGTTTTATCTTTAACAGGTAGAATATACTTCCATGATAATGTCAAGTGATTGAATTTTTGAATGTCTCTGAGATGAAAGTGACAATGGGAGGAATGCAATAGCAAATATCATCTACTGCTGTTCTATTATGATACCTTCGATGTCATTACCGATCCTTCTCATGCAAACCAACAAGTTATACAATGGCAGACATATATATGCATTCAAATGTGTGGAATGATTGCACAAGTTGACGTTTGATTGAAAGTTTCAAATAAATGATTTCTAGTAAGTACTTTACTTAAAGTATTGCAGAAATAATAATACTGCATGCATTCATGTATTTACGCTGCGGCATTTCAATAACGTCAGCCACCTGTCCGAAAGTTGAAAGCCTTATTCCTGCGCTAATACCCTTTGCATTCTTATAATCTGAAATATTATTGTTTTCTTGGGAATTTTCCAGAAAAACAAAAAATTTGCTAGGCAGCCAATCATTAGATGATTTTGTAATCTCTGCTGAAAATTCCGAAATTTTTAATTAATTAATTTCGAAATTGCTTCAGACTGGTTAAGATTAGGGCAACAATAGTAATTCCAAGCAATGGCCCATATTTTTTCAACGAAGGGAAACATAATTTTACTGAAAAAAGAGAAGAATTAGTAATATACTTGTTTGTGGCATATTTTGCTACTCGGGAAAAATGACGCTGTCGCGTTCATTCCATTTCCATTCCTCATCCTTCACTTTTCTAATGTTGAAGGCTTTGTACTTCGTCGCATTTTTCTTTTGATTTTGTAATCACTACTGAAAAAGGGGATCAAAAATTATTGTTTCTTCAGGGGATTTTGTTTTGAAATTTAGTTGAAGGCTCAATGTTAAAGTGATCAATCAGTCAGCGAAAGACATTTCTTACTTTATTTTGCCACAAATCATTGAGCAATTCCGTATGAGTATTAAAGAGAATGATTTTGAAACGCTAGATAACAAACACCATCAGGTCAGCAAATAAAATGTCTACATGACAGCAGTAATCTCGGTATTTCGCTATTCAATATTACATGCAGTTTTTCGAATGTTTTCCACCCATCCATTCATTTCTGCTTGATCGGTATTTTTCTCATCATAAAGCATCCTTCAATTTCACTAGTTCAGTTTCGGATCGTCGATGTGTATTTTGATTCGATATCACATCAGATAAACGTTTTGAAATAGAACTTGTCGTACAGAGGTCATTGTAATGAATTTCCGTGTTTTTTTTCTTAAAATGAACTTTTATCTCTAATGAGTTGAATTCCGAATTTCAACATTAATTTTATTTTGAAACTCCTGAACAGAAGGTACAATAATACTTGATAAACGATATAGGAGAAGTGAATGAAATTTTCATTATGGAATTATTGCCCCACAGCTTTTTTAATTCGTCTTTCTAAACAACTGTGCTCTTTGTCGTTGCTAAATACGGCGGTTGCCAGCTCAGACCGGCAAGGTGGAGTTGAGAAAGTCAGTGTGTAATTAGAATAGTTTTGTCAACAAATGATGAAAAGTTATGTCTGAAAGAAATGGAAAACAATCGTATATGTCAAGAATACATCCACTCACATAAGAAAGAGGGACAGAAAAGAGAGCTTTATGGTACAATATATTAGTTCCTTCTAATTCTTTTTTATTGAAATATTCCATTCAAAAGAACATTTATGGCTACCACACAAAAATGCTTTGCAACCAAAAATTAACATCGTAAATATGGTTTTCTCCTCTTCTTTTTGCTTCGTTTCTTTTCTTTATTCTGAAAGTTTCAATCTAAGGAATTGAATGCATGCTATAATTTTCATGGCGGGACGATTTAAGGAAGAATTAATGGGAATGGGAAGTGAAAGGTTGCAGTAGTCTTTATCGTTTTTCCGAATAAGAGTGAAGGAAGAGGGAGTTAGAATCCTCCAATGTAATTAGAATCTAATTGGAGAAATGTAAACCAATCTTTGATCAGACATTTTGAAAGATATTTAAAGGTTAGTGGATCAATCTAAAGATCTAAATAGACAGAAATAAAACCTGGGAATGACTTCTCGAACAGTTGATTTTTAAGGATTTCTTTCTCAGCTATCGAATCATCTGAACAATTACTGGCCAAGGAAGTGATACATTTATTGACGAGTGTTGCACAATGTCAGAAAGCAGAAAGACATTTATTTAGGTTGGGATATCGCTCATTCATAATGCGGCCACAGTTACCCAAGAAAAAACAAAATGGAATCGGTGTATTTATTAGGATTTAAATTGACTTGAAAGCTCCGGAATATTTTCGCTGATTCGGGGTTTCTGAAGTTGTGGACGTGATTGCGACATGACAAGTTGTTGATGCTTTTGTGATGATTTTGTTAGTTCACTTCTGTTTTTGCTTGTAAAGGTTAATCGGATTGACTGTGGTATCACAAGTCTTCATTTCACTGGGTTGTCTATTGTTCTTGGACTTCCATATTGTAAGTGTTCGGTTATTGTATATTAATTCTATCCTGTGTATTTTACAAATAGATTTTGTAACATGTATTTAGATTATTTATATGTGTTTATTTATTCATCTAACTTTTGTTCACATATTTATTTAGTGGTTTAATTATTTATAGGCGTATTGCTTTATATACCTGATAAGCTAAGTGAGATGGAACTGATTTTCAGTTTTTATTATCATTAAAATGAGTACAAAAAATGATGCTTCTTTGAAAGATGACAATGTTGGTCTTGCGAAGTCTCTGACGCTATTCAATGGTATTTCCATAATCGTCGGATGTATTATTGGGTCTGGAATATTTGTGTCTCCGACAGGTGTCCAGGAAAGTAAGTATTTGTCATTCTTAACTTTTTTAGAATAGCATGAAACTCGCAATTTTTTGCTTGATAAGGAATTGATAGGAAACTTGATCTCTTTGTAGACTCATATTTTTTACTGAATTAATGGATATCTCTAATCTTAGAAGCGGGGAGTGTCGGATTATCGCTGATTGTTTGGGTGGTTTGCGGTCTATTCGCTGCGATTGGTGCATACTGTTACGCTGAACTTGGGACTCTGATTCACAAGTCGGGTGGTGATTATGCTTATATTATGGAATCATTTGGGCCGTTTCTGGCTTTCATACGTCTTTGGGTTGAAGCTGTGGTGGTAAGGTAAATTTCAGGATCGTACATGCTAACTGTTGAAAACTGCTTGTGTTTCATTTCCGAACTTCCCATTTTTATTTTCCATCACATTTGGTTGCAGACCGTGTACTTGCACAGTTGTAGCATTGACTTTTGCTATATACATGCTGCGACCGTTTTACCCGAATTGTGAACCACCTGGCGGACTTCTGGCATTGCTTGCAGTTATTTTGCTTAGTAAGTTCTTACCAAGAATCGTTTGAAATTTGTTTTGGCTTTATTAATTATAGTTCTTATTTCAGTTAATTAAGAATCCTGTAATATCTTGGAAACTTTTTCAAATGAACTATCATTTCGTTATTTAATAATTTTTTTATTATAGTAATTCTAACGGCGATAAATTGCATGTCAATACGGTTAGCAACTTTCGTTCAGGATTTTTTCACTGTTGCAAAACTGTTTGCACTATGTTTGATTATTGGCACTGGCGCAGTACTATTAATATCAGGTTTTTTTCTTTCTCTATCATGTTCTCTAATTTTTTTTTCGCTTTTCCTAGGATAATAACAATACTCTGTATAGTTTATTGCAGTTGGGCTTAGTAATGTTAGATTGCATTCCATTATATGGGAACGTATTTACAGGGAAGCCACAGTATAGAGAGTCGTTCGAAAATATATTCGAGAATACAACACCTGATATTGGAACTGCATCGCTTGCATTCTATTCCGGTCTTTTTGCATATCAGGGATGGAATTATCTGAATTTCATCGTTGAGGAATTGCAAAATCCGACGCGGTACATCTTTTCCTGAATGTTGTAATGCAATCTTTCTAGAAGTTCTTTCTTATGTGGCATAGCGATCTATTTGTGCTATCTTTAAATATGTAAATATATTATTCCATTAATTAGTAGAATTATTTATTCATCATATGTTTATTTTTTGTTTTATACTATTAATGTTATGTCCATAATGTTATCGTTGAAGATAAATGGTATATTCTTTTGTTCACTATAATATGTAGTTGAACTAATCTTTCGAAATATTGAGATTTTAGGAATTTACCACTGGCAATTGCTATATCATGTACTATATGCACAGTGATCTATACATTAACAAATGTTGCTTTATATACGGTGATCACCCCAGATGAAATGTTAAGTAGTCCTGCGGTTGCCGTTGTAAGTTGTGTTTACACTATTTTCCTTGAGCAATACTAGTTTATTATTACATGAACTTTTCATAACTTCCAAATTTCAAGTCAGAATTTCCTTCTTTTTTTTGTTTTCTTTTAGGAATTCGCTAACAAAATGTTTGGACCATTTGCCTTTGTAATGCCTATATTTGTTGCTTGTTCAACAATTGGTTCAGCAAATGGAGTAATTTTCACTTCATCCAGGTTTTGATGTTAAATTTGCATAGGGCTTTGCAAAATCCAGAGTGTATGATTTTTGTTTATCAAGTTGATTTCCAGATTATTCTATGTCGGAGCGCGCGAAGGACACATGCCGCTATTTTTAACAATGATCAATAAAAATACCCGTACACCAATTCCTGCAGTCATTTTCACGGTTTGTCATATTTTTTATGAACCCGGATTTTTAATGAATACCTTGAGAAGTTGAATCTAAAATTGAAATAATGGAATACTGTAGGATTTTTATCTGGCTTATTGTCAATTAATTTTTAATGCTTGATTAAAAATGCGATGCTGACATTGCGTTATTTTTACTTGATGGAAAAATTTAATGTTATTTTACGGCATATGAAATTGTGATATTTCTAGGGATTGCTTTCTATAGCTTACCTTACTTTGTCGGACAATATCTTTTCGCTCATCAATTATATCCAAATAGTGTATTGGTTGGCTATTGCCTGCGTAATTGCAGCGCTTTTCTGGTTACGTAAAAAAATGCCGGATGCTGAAAGGCCTATCAAGGTTAGTTTTGTATGTTATCTAGGATTGTTGTTTTGATTTCCCTTGAAAATTAGTGCTAACTTTATGTTTGATCTTATGGTCGTTATATTTTTTCAGGTTAACCTCATTTTCCCGGCAATTTTTTTCCTTGGATGTGTTGCTTTAGTAGTCGTCCCTATCGTTGGTTCACCGAAGGATACAGGTCCATTCTTTATTCAAAAGAGATGGCTTTTTAATTTCTCTTACATCCTATCTTAATTTTTCGATGAACTTGATGCACTTCTGCATTTCAAGGAAAACATCCTTTTCAGCAATCGGCATAGCAATAATGCTTACTGCGATCCCTGTTTATGTTATCTTTGTGGCATGGAAAAATAAGCCGAAATGCATTGGGATGACTTCAGGTATTTCATCATTAATTCTATTTGCATTTCATTATTAGTCTAAAAAATAAATTTGCTGTAGTTAAAGTTTCGGCATACCGGAAACTCTCTTTCTGCTTTTTTCATCAGGTGTTTACTGCTTTACACTGAATATGTTCTTGCTTGCTACTTATCGAACAAATTAATGTGTTGAATTCAATGAAATTGCAGAAGTAATAACCAAACTCATCCAAAAATTATTTATTGTTGTGGACGATACGAAGGAATCATGAGTAAAATTCGCCAGATTTGATTTATCTTGGATTGTTTTATTTATAGAATCTTAGCGTTTGTCATTCGGATATAGGTTTGATTGCAATATCTCATTTTTCATGAGAAAAGCATGTGTGTGTGTGTGTGTGTGTCTGTGTGTGTGTGTGTGTGTGTGTGTGTATGTATGTATGTATGTAGTGGACGTAAAAGTGACTGTGCATGTAGTAAGTGGTAGGATCTTATTAACTAGACTTATTTTTATAATTCCTTGATTCAGATTTCCTTTATCATTCTTTTTTTAATATTTGCAATTACCAAGGATTTTGCATTTTATCGAGAATATTATATAAACTTTGTGCAGCCCCTCAAGAATCATTGGACGTTTATTCTGTGGACTTATTCTTTTAACTAAAGTACATTAATACATTGTATTTTTGGCCACTTCTGTTCTCATTGCAAACAAATTTTAAAGTCATGTAACGAATTTATAAGTATGTTACGAATTATTGCATTGTTTAGATTGCATATTTGATTCCATGGTATCATTTCATAGCACATATAAATATGCTGACTTGTATGGATGTGCTGGTAAACTGAATTAGCATAGCAGACTGCCTTGGTAAGGAGAAGGCGACTTGTAGATTTGTATTTTCTCATTTTTCCGGTAAATTTATCCGTCCTCAACAAGTAGCCTTAACAAGAAATAACTTTGTGTCTTGCATAATTTCACATCTCCATATCCTTCCAGTACGCGCCAATCTAAATGTCTGTCTGCTATGTTCATATCATGATGGAGTTCCTTCTTCCAGATCCTGTATACAGAATACTGAATGATGTAACGCATTGCAAGGCAACATGTAGAAGAATAGATGATTCATACTGTCAACACAGCAACTGATCAACTTTGCTGAATCGATAGTGCTGCTTCACGGTTTACTCACCATTTCAGTGAGTAGATTATCCTTCGTCGATGTGCAAACTAGTTTAGACAATATGCAAGCAATCTGTAATAGTATACAGTCTGAAAGAGTTATTCAACCACATCTATATCCCTAAGAGGAGCATGGCATGTTGTGCGCGGAATACATCACTATCATAACATCCTTTGGACTGGTAAAAGCTGAACTATTTGCAATAGTAAATATATGACGGGAAGATAAATGGATTAATGACTGAAGCATCTGAAATTTTGATGGAAAATACTTTTTTTTTTTGAATGTACTATGAAGTTAACGTAACTTTTATTTCAATCACATATGTGAATAAAGTTCTGCAAAAAGTATGAGTGAACGATCGCTGCAGCCAGCACAAGACGTAAAAAATTAAGAGTCCGATTTCAAAAAGTCAACAATTGTATTTTAATGAAAAATGATTGCAGGTGGAACTCTATATAAAGCCGTATAATTCATCAATATATCCAAAAATTAGAAAAAATGAAAATGAATTGTGGTTGTTAATCCACTGCAAAAAGCAACAGAAGCTAGCTACAATGTTTTCCGAAATCTCAATCAGCAAAAGCCAAAAACACAACATGCATCAGTTCAGAGTATCTTTTTCATCAGTAAAAGTTCAATTCCCGATTTTTAAATTCCTACTAATATATAAATTGCGTCTTCTTCAGCAACAGCACGAAAAGTAGAGAAGAAAAGTGAGAAATGCCAACGTTGAAAAATGGAAAATGACAACATTATAAAATAAGATTACATGCAAATAATTGAACAGTTTTTTTTACAATAAAAGAATATCAACTTGCAGTTGTTTCATTATTCAGAAAAGGACAATTTTTGAAATTGTACTAATTCTCTAAAAAACAGCTGAGAAAGTATATAAGTAAACATTGTGTAGTGAGCAATGCGCCTTGACTAAGCAGAAGATTAAAGACAAATTCATAGCATCAATAGCTGGCGGGAAGTAAAAGGATACGAGGGCATTATCAGAAGTGAGGAATATTTGGAAAATCAATTTTTTAAAATGTGTTTAGAACGGTAGCGAACTACATTTTTTGCATTATCTCAAATAAAACCATCATTACTAACTTCAAAAAAAAAAAAAAAAAAAAAAAAACTAAATTTTCAGTCAACCAAATCGCAATATATGCGTTGCATTATCATACCTAATTCAGAATTATCCAATTCCGTTAAAAGGACTCCGATAGGTAACATCTAGTAATATGTGAAGAATTTCAGAAGGAATATAGTCCAAAATGATTATTAGAACTTTCAGCTGCGCTTGGAATCCAACTTGGGCTGCTGCTGATCGAAAGCAAAATTTTTTCATTTTTGTTTAGCATATCTGCATCCGTCTCAACAGAATGCTTCTTACGCCATCTAAATTGTATTATATGTCTTGTTATTTAGAATAAAAAGTATTACTTTCTATCTAGCAAATACTAAGTTAAACAAATTATATTTCAATCAACAAAATCTAAAAATCTATCCAACTCCAGAAGGCTTCTATCCCAAATAACAATCAATAAAAAAACTCTTCAATTAAACATAAGTTGAAAGAGAACAAGATAACCTACTTTTCATGAACAGTAAGAATCAGGTACTCAATAACTCCCGTTTCATACAAATAGGCGCATAAAATGTAGTTGAAAGCGACGAAAAGTACGAAAATTCGATAAGCAAGCTCCGGAAGAGGGTCATATTCCATATGTTTGGCCACAAAATACGGAGGATCAATCGTAAGCCACACACAAATAGAAATTAATATAACTGAAAAGAAAAAAAAAGAAAAAACTGCCAATTCGTCCGGCTTTATAAACTACGCCATTCTTATGGCAAATATGCGAACTATAGAGATAAAGCTGCACTAACCAAGGCAGGCACAAAAAGGAGTATTACTAAAAATAGTTTTACGATATGGAGGCCCTCTGCTATAAATGACTGCCAACGTTAAGTACTGGAAAGAAGACAAACAAAACACTGCAGTTCCCTGCAAATCAAATTATATTCACTATTCTCAGTTGAAATACAAATCATTTCAAAAATCTAATAATTACATTATTTAATCAAACAGTGAGCAAATATAAGATCAGATAAAAACACAGTACGGAGATCGCCTCCTATAAATGGTCCACAGTTACCTGCATACTTCTTTTATCTTCAATAGAAGTTCCAAATGGTATTGAATAAGGCATAAACCAGGGCTGCGCTGCAGTATATATGAAAACAGATAACTGAAACAAATTATTATTAAATGGATTTCCTTTTTCATTTCAATGACTTTCCCAAAGATGTGTTGCTGGTACATTACGCTAAGCACGCTTTTTTTCTAATTGGCATTCGGAAGCCAGCGCATGAAAGAAATGAAGAGGATCGGAGTCGGAATATGATTTCGTGCTTATACTACCATGCTTATTTTTTTCTTTTATTCACAATAAAAAAATAACCTGAAAAACGAAAACAATTAGGAGCTGCCCAAGAACTGAAAGTAATGATGCAGAAGAAAGTAATTTCGTAGGTGGTGGTGAAACTGCAAGTTTCTGACATGGTGGAGTGTATCCGAAACATGCAGCCATTGTTGTCACCAGAAATAAGTCGATGAAAAGAAACTGAAAAGCTTATCAAACTTAAAACAGCAATTATTTGAATAGACTTGGACAAATAACTGCGTTAAGCTCAACAATCTGCGAAGAACAGAAACAACCTGAAAATCTGTAAGATTTGTAGTGAGCCAATAAAGCAAAACAACAGAAATAAACTGAGTTAATGAGTAGCTTGCCATATATTTGAAAATCCCAAATGAAGTTACCAAAGCTGCACGGCCTGAAAAAACATTATACTGATCATATATATCGATATTTCTGAATGAAAATGCCATGATAACTATAACACCACCTTCACGAATAATCATTGGAACGCAACGAATATCAGGTACGCGAGAAGTAAACGGAGCTGCAATTGAAGCTTCTGCTTCAGACAACGATATACCAGCATGAGCTGCCTGAAAACTTCATATTTTTTCCCTCTTTTTTTTGAAATAATTTTCTAATTTCCACGAATACTAGCGGTAAAAACTATCGCCCACTCTGTACAGTAAGAAGAACTTACTTATGGGTCTGACGTTAAATTTAAACGCCAATGGATCAAAAAATGTAATTGGCTTTCTCTGTGATACTACATAAATTAAACAAAAGAAAAACAATGAGCAACTACTTTCAGCGCAGCACAGTCGTTAGCACCATCACCACACATAGCTACGGTGTATTCAAGTTCTTGAAGTTTGTTTACTAGTATCTGTTTCTGTTCGGGTGACATGCGTGCAAAAACATCACAAACTGTGACGAATTTGAGTAGCAATTCAGGGTATTCACGAGAAATAACTTCAAATGTTGGACCTATAAACTATTTAATTCTTGAACAAATGTTTCAGAATATAGAAACTAGAAAATAATATCATCGACCGATAACTTAAACTGCTTTAAAAGTATGGATTTTTAAAAGCGATACTAACCAGACACTGAAAGTTGGTAAGCAGGGTCTATAAAACTTCTCGACTCCATATCATAAACTGATGAAGAATCATCCAGAAGATCTTCCGACGAAGATGCAGCCTGGAGGAAACTGACATCAGCTGAACGAAACGAAAATCGGTTACCTCATATTTTTAGCAGAAAAAGGCGTAGATTATGTCCAACTAAAGCTGATGTATAATCTTCGATCTTATAAATAATTATAAAAATTAACATAACAAAGACAATGCAGATCCCAAACCTGCTTCACCAAAAGAGGAATTCTCGAGTTCGGTGAGTCACGAGTACCACATTCTACAATATAAGCTTTCTTTATGGGCTGTATAATTCCACATTCACGAGCGACACTTAGGGCTGTAAGTATGTTATCGCCAGTGACCATGACAGTTCGAATATGAGCTCTAAAATTTATAACAATTCTTTAATCTTTGAAAAGAAAATTAGTTAAGAAGTTTGAAAACAAATTTCCTTATTGGGATTTAAAATGGATTCAAAAAGCCTTACTTATTCAGCTGATGGATGACATCTACTGTCTGCGTTTTCAGTCGATTTTCCATCGTCACTAGCCCTAACAATGTCAAATCATTTTCCACCTAAAACAATTAATTTTCTCCAAAATATTATTTTTATACAGATTTTCGAAAAATAAAATTTAAAAAATAAGAAGAAAAATCCTCAATCATTCAATTAGTGAGGAAGACAAACTTGTTCTCTGTTGACCCTCTGCGATTTTGGGAAACTGATATGAAGCTTTTTGTAAGCAACTGCAATCAATCGATAACCGTGTTGTGCATAATCATTCACGACGTTCTGTAAAGTATTACTAACTGGAAATGGCAATTAAATGAGCGATGCAATTATCAAAGAATTTGAAGAATTTACAGAAACAGGAAATGCTGTATAATCTCAAATTTACCAAAATTTACAAGAAAAACAAGTCATTAGCGATGTCAACTAAGGATAAATATTTCAAAACACTGTGCTTTATGTTTTTCAATGCACCTACAATGATGAATTTGGAGCATTAAATCAAAAATATTCAGGGAAAAAGTGTCTGTAAAATGGGTGAAGTTATGATTAGGAATAAGAACTTTTATCCCTTGGCTGAACTTATCAAAGATAAGCAAGGGAAGGGGAAAGAACTGAAACTGCTAGATTATTTAAAAGTACAGCAACAAGAGTTCTTAAGAATGATTCACGTGAACGAACGCTGTAGTTGGCAGGAATACTAGAAGGTTGACAAAGCGAAGCTATCATTTCCGGAGCACCTTTGCAATACAAAGTCATATCATGCGACTCGTCCTCTGGATCATGCACGATGACAGACATCCGTTGTAGTGAAGAACTAAAAATTTCAATTAAATAAGAAATTTTTGAAATCTTAAAGTAATTGCAACTGCAGAAATTTCAAAGAGCCGTCTGAAATGCAATAAATAACAATAATGTGGAGACTGTAGTAGCAGTTTAAAAATAAAGCGGATATTAATAGGGCCAAGTTATTATAACTTTACCTTCCATATAAAATGACATGGGCACTACCTGAAAGTAAACTGTCTCAAAATTGCGAGTTCTATTTCACGATCGCAACCACATGCACCCGGAACACTCCGTACAACCGGTGGAGCCAAGATATCAAATCGAGCAGTTTCTGCAATCCTTGAATTCATGGTTTCATCCAGTGTCCAAGCAGTGTTTTTGAAGAGAATCAAATCAAGTGGATCGCCGCAGAGAAGACCATTTATACTGTAAGCTACAGATTGTTCAAAACAAATCGATTACAAGTTGCTAAAAATAATTCAAAATTTTAAAATGACTTCCAAATCAAGAAAATCTTAAATGGAAAATGCCGGCTAAAATTCCTCAACTCATTCGCTCCGTTCTCGAATGAAAGCACTAAACCAACCAAGTCAAGCTATGGCACGTAGATACTGCTTCGACAAGTTTGCGGTAGTCCCACATCTCCTTAATGTTCAGTGACGGAAACTCACGCCGAAACATCGGTTCTTTATCATCATTGTGCACAACGGGACAAACAGAATGAAAGTCCAAACCATCCTCGGTTAAAGTTCCCGTTTTGTCGAAACAAACCTGCACATAGAAAATAAAATGCAAACAAACATTACTTCAATTCATTAACCATAAAGAGAGCATAATGTAATCTAAAACTTACAACATTGATTGCACCACAAGTATTGATAGTTGAAGGAGCAATACAATAAATATCTTTTCGATGGAGACGCATATGTGATGCCAATATTCCAACATTCATCGCAGCTAAAATTCAAATGTAGCAGTGCAATCACATTTCTCAAAACAATTTTTAAATATCTCCGGTAATAAACAATTATTGCAGATAGCTATAATAATTATTCACTGAAACTCCACATAATATCCAAAGCCTTTCTTTATATGGATAACTCCACAACAATATTACTAACCAGGTAAAGCAGGGGGTACAACTACAGTGATAATATCCAATGCACGCACGATAACTTTCCTCACATCTGTGCCGCGAAGAATCATAGTTACAATGGTATATGAGAAACCGCAAAAAGCAATACAACCAAGGAAACCAACAAATTTGAAAAGATCTCTTGTAAAACGCAAGTCTATCGGCTTAGGATACATTATTGAACGTACAAGTTGACCTTTAAGCGTTGTATAAGCAGTTCGAAAGACAACTGCCTGAAAAATTGGTATAATTACAAAAGAAATATATCTAGCCAAGTCTGAGGATAAAAATTTCATATCGTATAGAGAAGAAATTCATATAAAAAAACTTTCCATTAGGAATTCATCCAAACTTCTCATTAGCACTTTTAAATATTAGTACCTTGACACTTTTCCCTGCATAATAACGTGTCTGAAGTACTTGGGTACCACAAAACAGTACATGCCTGGAATGTTTCTTCAGCGAGAAAACTGAGGATTCATCATCAGTATCTGGCAAGGCAGCCTAAAAAAAAAACATAAAACTAAGTGAATGCATGATCTATAAGATAAAAAGATAACCATAAACCAAATCAAGTGATACTGACCTTCGTTACTGGAACTGATTCGCCCGTTAACATTGATTCATTTACAATTACTGTTCCATTAATCAGTACGGCGTCACACTGCATATTACATCCATTAGGAGGAATTAAAATGACGTCACCAGGCACCAACTGTAAACATGTACGAGTTCAGATATTTCAGTAAGCACCAATAAAATTAATGAATTGTTATAAAAACTAACAAGTCAAGTCAAAATTGAAACTTACTTCTTCGCTACTTATTTTTATTAGATTTTCACCATTTCTAAGCACCTGTACAAATGCCGAAGAATGAACCATACTTCGTAACTTCCTTTCTTGCTTTCTGGTCTGATACAAATCCAACGCTATGGAAAACAAAGACATGGCAACAATAACGCTAGCATATATTTCATAATGATCCGAAAACCAAATCGCAACGCTATAAAAACTCCTTTTGGCACTAGCATAGTACGAATTTTAATATCAAATATCGCTGAAAATTTCTAAGTAAATTCAAAGTAGAAGTTGAAAATAACCACCACCTGAATAACTGGAATATGTAGAAAGGAGATATAACTTCGCGAAAGAGCAAAACATGCAAAGGTTTAAGGTTTATGTTAATTAAATTTTTTCCATAAACTGCCAAACGTTTAGCAACATCAGAGCTATTCAGACCTTTTTCCGCCATAATATGAAAGCGGTGAAAGTCAATCTAAAATCACAAAGAGGTGAGAAGTATATATTTACGGCACTAAAGTAAAAATTTTAACAAATTCTTTAGATTCGGTTTAGTAACAGGATCGGTTGAATTTCGAAGAGGCAGAAAATATACGAAGTGAAAAGAGAGGAAAAAAAGTAGGAAGAAAATGGCTCACACATCATAACTGAATAAAATGAACTTACATCAACATCCATTGAATCAATTGAAATAAATCGATTCTCATCAGGATACCAAAGATGAAGAAGTTTTTTAAAAGTGAAATATCTCAACGTACTTATATCAGCCATTCGAAAACCAGCTACAGGCAAACCCAGTTGCATAACAGCATCACTAATCATACAAATTACCGGGCGAAAGGCAACATTCATGTCCGCATCTCTTAAATTAAAACATTGGGATTTTGTACTGTACAGGTAACTATCGAAGTAAATACTGTGATTATCTCGTTTTAGAAACTTAGCATATTGAACTTTTCTGACCATAAACATTCTTCTACCCATACATAATTAATAGAAATGATTATCAAATATTGACCGAATCAAAAGGCAATCTGCTGTACTCAGAGAACATTCTGAAGCAGTACATTTTACCCACCATCTCGGATACCAATATAACAATAAACGGAATGTACCCAAAGTAAGCACCGAGACTATCCAAGTTAATGCCTAAAAATATTTTGCAGTTTATTAGGTAAGAAAACATTTTTGAAAAAAATAATGCTTGACTTCAATACTTGCCTTCACATAGCTAACTCAGTTATTTACTCAACTTCAACTTCGATCTTTAAATTCAGACTTATGTGGCTAACATACCGCTTTTATTCTATTCGTTTTATATCCCCACAAATACAGATTTTCATCATCGACGGTGATGTGAGCACTGTGTGTTGCTTGCGCAGGCATTCTCTTGAATGTGTCCTTTCGCACGGTTCGCCCTAAAATTATTTATTTGTGCCAGTGATTTCAAAACTTTTTTTCTCGTACGTAAATATAACTAACGGGAAAGACTTACCTTCTCGAATTCACCACTCATCTCAAATGAGCAGCGAATTCATCTCTCAATCAGTAGCTCGTCTTTTCATACGGAAGGGATGGAAAGATAATGATGTGAGAAGTACATGCAGTGCAACACTGAATACTTTGCGTTATATAGGACGATCCAAAAGCCTTGATTTTGCAAACGTAACAATGCATCAGGCTAACAACATTGGAGAATAACATACTTAGAAGTCATATTTCCTGAATTGACGCCGGATTCGCGTAATGCTTTGTTAAGCAGTTGTCAAATGTACTGCTGCTACCATGCAGCAGTGGTACCCATTCCAGCGCAAATCCCCACTTCACACTTACCTAGAAACAATTCCTCTCTTTTTTTTTCCAGCGGGGTCAGAGAGAAGGAAGAGAGGGATTCGAAGAGAGTTATATCAAAGTACTAAGAAGTTCACTCCATTTCTCTTACAATGCCCTTCCCTCCTTTTTCCTCATTTATGGTGCATTGATCTAACAATTAATTATATTCTAGAATTGAATTCGCATTATCATTTGGATGGAAGTTAATTACAAATGAGTTATTATGTCATGTCAAACTAATTCAAGCATTCCGGGACTCGTTAGATGCCCTCAGCTGGAGAGATGACATCAGGTAAACTGTGAGAAGGGAAAAAGAGAAAGATGATCGGAGAAGTGTTAGCAATCTCATCTAGGTGGACTGCTGCTTTTTCCCTCTTTTTCTGAGTTACCATCAATAAAAAAGGAGGAAGAGCTAGTTGAATTACAAGAAGTTCAGAAAAAATGCACAAATTCTCTGTCTCATCTTCGTTTTCAATCACTCCTACACCTTCTAACATATCATTTAAAGTTCTTTCAGTCATTTCTATCCTTACTCTCATCCTCCACGTTTCTTTGGAACACTCTCAATCTCTGTCATACACTCTTTATCGTCCGCACTCTTAATGCCTTCAACCCCGTACCCCTTCACATATCACCACCGATCAATGACCACAATTGACTGCTACAAACTGACAACCTATCAATATTAGCATGAATTTTGCCAACGTGGGTTGAGTGATAACGATATGCGACAACGTGTTTCGCTTGGACTGGATATTGTTTAAGGCATCGATAGAGGGTTTTAAATGGGGAGAATGTTACGCTTATCTGTGCTGATTGATAATTTCATTAGTCACGAATTGAATATTCTATAAATCATCTCACTTCGGTGAATTCCGAATGCATCGCGTCTTCTGGTGGCAATAAATGGATAGTGGGGCATGTTTGGATACGATAGCCACTTTTAAAAAAAAAAATTCTTATATCTGATATGGAATGATACCAATCTTTTGAATTCCAGATTTAATATATTCTGAGATTACTGTGTTTCGAAGCTTGGAAAATATATCCTAACATTACTTCGGCTACTATTCAGCTGTTGTTGCCACTGCCAATTCTAATGCTTTGAAGGAGAATTGTTTCGAATTCATTATTTTTATTATTTTATTTGGAAAAATAACTATAAATTTGATTTCTTACACCACTTTGCCGATGAAACTGAATTAGATTGTTTCCTTACGGAAAATGTTGAAAAAAAAGAAAGTAAAAAACTGAGAAAGACTGAGAATAAAAATCGTCACGAATAGAAACAATATCACTCTTCTCGAAATCGCCTTCTGTGGATAAGAACGATGAGAGTGATACTCAATTTTCTGTAGTACAGTCAATTTAGAATTGGCCGAACATGTACTGCTAGGGGTGGCATTGACCTTTGAAAGTCGCTCCATCCTTGAAAGTATGACCTCTGCAAATAAGATAAACATCGGTTGCTTACCTGTCAATACATATTGAAGTGATCTGACCTTCCGATTCATGATTTCCAAAATCATCTTACATAAGCACAATTATAATATACATCAACAAGAAACCGATATCATTTCATCGCTCTGGTGTATGGAAAATAGTTTTCATGGCGAAACACTAAGTTGGTCACATATTTAAATGTCTACAAGACTTAGCTGTAACTTTTCTTTTTCACTTTCGATCTAAACATGGTCAAATGTGTACAGTGACATGATGTAGAATTTGGGACAGGAAGGGGATTATTTGTGAGACTTCTCGACCTTTGAATTGTCCCTTGATGAAATTAAAGGATTCAAAGTTCCAGATCGCTTATTGCTATAGATAATTACGAAATCTCTGAATTCTGCTTTTTTGAAAAGTAAAATAGGTGACAGATCAATAGGATAAATAGAAGTGTATGCTGAGAGATATACTAGATTTGAGAACCAATTTTTCGGTTTTCTCGACTGGCAATCAATCACCTTATTTATTTGTTTCTAGACGATCGGATAATTAGGAGTCTAACATTTAGATAAGGCGATAGTTTAACGAGGTTTTGCACGTCGGTGATAGCTCAACGAGATATTTAAATATCTTTGAACTTATTTTAAGAACTAGTTATTTTAAAAGTATTGCTGTGATAGTTGCAATCATTTGTTAATCAAGATGATCATTACTAAGCGGTCAATTTTTGTGAAATTTTTCCACAGGAATCATGTTCGTAAATTTCTTCAAATAAATATTTTTTTTTTTTTTTTTTTGGTTAATACAGGAAAAAATTTTTGATGTTTCGCAAAACTGCAAGTATTTACAAATCATAATTTCTCTGACTCTGCCTGATTAACCAGTAAAACTATATTAGTTATTCCCTATATATCAGAATTTTATGCGGTTTGTGCAATTACCAGTAGAACATTCGAAAACTTAAGTCAGCCACATCAGAACAAATCAATAGAGAATATGTTTTATTTGAATAAATGCTTATTGACTATCAGTGATATTTGAAACTCACTGGTATCAATGAAAAGATCTTTATTATTTAGCATTTCTATTGATGGCGATAGTAATGGGAAATATAAACTGTATTCACTAGCTAAAATTTTATGATTATTAAAAATATGGCACAACTATAAATTGTCAATGTTTATTATGAAGCATTAGTTCTATTATTCGGTACTTATTTATGTTGCCAAGTAAATTTCAGCATATTCTGTAATCAACAGGATATCGTACAATACCGGAAGAAGGGCCCTTTGCATTTAGCATTATCGGTTGCCAAACAATCGCGAGATTCAAATCCGATAATTTCATGGTTTTTGCATGGATGTCCACTGGCAAATTCCTGAAATAATAATAATAATAATAATAACAATAATAATAAAAGTAATAATGAAAAGTGTAAGATATTGTATCAGATTGCAAAGACTACAAACTTCAGGAGAATCTGTAATGCGAAATACCCGTTTGTCATAGTTGCGAGTGTGCAACCGGTCTTGCGATCCTTATTTCGAGTATTATTCATGATAATGCATGAAACTGTACATATAATAAATGGGTCGCTTTAATTTTTGATCAATATTTATATTACTAATTTGTCACATATAAGTGAAGAAATTATGTACTATATGTAATAAATGATTTAATGCACAAATATACCTTATCAATAATATATTACATATCGCATGCTAACCGCACACACGTACATAAGCAACAGAGAAGTTAATGCAGCGAATCAGATGCAAAGATAATTTTCTCGAGAATAATTAACCTCAAAGAGCATCTTCTGGATATTAAAAAAGATAAGAAAATTTTTCATCGAGATAATTCGCGAATTATATGTTTAAATTTCATCCTCAAAACTTGCCCCCTCTCTAAAAAATGCCTACATATATGAGTCATTTACCTAGGAGGTACATACACTACAAACTGAAATGTGAAAATATATTGATTTAATATTACATGCATGTCAAGTACAGGCAGTTTATTCAATTCGTTGAGAAAAGTAAACATCTTTTTCTTTTGTGATATATTAGAATGTAAATTTTAGGCTTTCTCTTTTATCCCATTAGATTGATCAAATTTCAAGGATACTCGAACGGTGCAAAGAAAAGAAGCAGAAAAGAAAAGATGCAATTTTTAAGATGCTATTCCAAAAAATTGGGAGTCTAACATGGCAAATTTTTGATCGAATTTCAGATCTGTAAAGATTAGCTGTCTGTTCAGAAGTGATTCACCGCAAACTTTAGATCTTCAGAAAAAGGGACTGCTTCATTTAGCGGAAGTTTATCTGTGCAGTCCTAGGAATCCGTTAATAACTGTCATAAAAATTCTGGATAATTGCTAGTTATGTTTCTCCGAATATAATTAACTGTGAAAAGTGTTATTAATCATTGACGTCCAAAATATCGGTGTTAGATTATTGCGCTTAGAAGGCAATCTTCAAAACTGAGCTCAATGTTTTCATAACTTGTTTTCTAAGTTCTCAAAATGGATTTAAAAACTAAATTCTAGAAATCATTTTTACGGAGAAACAGGTGCGAATCATTTCCGGACAAAAGGTATCGAAGGATTCAGAAAGTCAAAATAAACTCAAAAATTTATTTTTTCTCATTAATGGGTCTATTTGATGGCATGTTCACCGCAGTGCGTAATGTTAATACAGTCAAGGATAATGCGTAAAGGAGAAAAATGGTGAAAATATTCACCTGGCAAATGCCTCGCCAAGGTGACCAAATCTTTTCGTTCGTTTTTTCCGTGGATTCGTTTTCAGAATGTGGTTGCTGTGACTGAGAAGAAATGTCATCTGATATACCGGTTCCAAGATCAGTTTTATTCGGTAGATTTGATTTTTCAGGTGGTACTGACATCACTGGTACATTGTCATTTGCTTTTTGTAGTCCATCACCATCTAGAACTGCTACTGTATATATGTTTTGATTAAATTTATTAATTATTTTACTTGTTTACTAATTCACATTTCATTGAAATTTCACTGCAACTTCTATGCTTCATATGAAACAAGTAAACTTAGTTTCACTTATTTATTTGCAAAAGACAGTAAAGAAATGTACCTTTGAATTCAGGCTCTACTTTTCGTATTGTTTTGGGGCATTTCTTCACTTCCATCAGTGCTCCAACACATTTTTGTAGATTGTAGCATTTTCTTCTTCTGATTCTTTTTTCACCAAGCCTTCTACATGGTGACCAATTGCTCCATTCTGAGAAATGATTTTCCTGAAAACAAATTAGTTCAAAAAACTTTTCCGAGTTTTCTTGGACTAGAGGTATTTAAATCTGAACACTTCAGAAAATGTGAATTTTTACATTCTGTAAAAGTTTCAAAATTCTTTATAGCTCAGACACTAGAAGAATGACATTTTTTGGTTTGAAAGAAATTGTCGGAATCTGGAGACGAAGAAACACTAGACGAAAAGCATTCAGTTCGAGATCAAACAGAATGAATTCGCTTGTTTAAATATGTCAGACAAGTTATGCCAAAAAGCCCGAAGCGAATAAGATGAATCGAACGCACATCTTTGAATTTATTCAATGTTACAATGTTCAGTCGTTTAATGGGTTTCTGTGCTTTAATTCCTTCCTGAACTACTATTACTGAATTCGTTCTCTCTGTCTGTTGATTTTCAATCTGGTGTGGTGACGGCCTAATCTGGAAGTTAGGAAGGTTCTGTACTTTGATTAAAAATTATGTCCGAATAGGTAATTCATTATCTAAATTATTATCCATTGTGGCAAATGGCTATAATAAAGAGAAATTATAACCAAATTATAACCTCTAGTAATTTTTTTGACTTGTAAAACAAAGTTAAACAGATAATTCAGTTGCAAAGTTGCAATTGAATAACCATGCAATGATAAGAAATGAAAACTAGCGAAAAAGAAAAAAAAAAGACCTCCAAAGATGAATTTTCCCCGACATGATTTTCTTCATTTTCTTCTGGTGTGAATTCCCTCTTCATTTGCTGAAACATCATCGTTTTAAGTTCTGAGATGATTTTTAAACAGGAATAAATTCATCCAGATCAGCATTATTATTGTTGTGATTGCCGGGATTCCTGCCACCATGGATATGAGATCCAGAAATTTAAAAAAAATCATGGATCTATTCCCAAGCTTAAAAGTTGTCAAATACTAAAATTGGTGATGGATTTCATATTTAATGTCCTATGTGTATTATGTTAAATTGATGCAATCGTATGATATCAAGCATTTAGGTGGGGAAATATGATAGTAGTGATAGTTTATAAAAGGCTGTCAATGACTGGAAATTGACCTGTAACTTTGTTTGTTTCAGTGATTTGAGATGTTCTCTAAAGTTCGCAGTATCACTTTCAGTTTTCACTCTTTTCAAATTACGCTCTAGGATTTTCGACATTTTCTTAATAGTGCTTGCTTCTGTTGCTTCCTCGGATGAAGCAAATTTTCCGGAATCTATCTCGAATGAACTATCACTTTCTTCTTTATCATTATCAATGTGATCATTCAAGTAGTTCCGTTGTTTCAGCGTATTTTCTTCTATGGATGAATTGACAGCAGTAATGTCATCTGTATCTGGTATTTCCCTGCCTTCTTTCTTTCCTTTGTTGTTGTTGCTGTTATCTTCGCTGATAATTGTCGTCGAGCGTATTGTTTCGGCTTCATCTTTAACATTTTCTCTGTTTTCACCTGCTATAAGCGATGGTTCAGCTAAAAAGAGAAGCAAAGAAGTTTATACAATAACGTTTGACAGGAAGATTTGGCAAGGAAACACAGTGATGTGCAATGCTTCGAAATAAATACTTCGATTACTTAGTCTAATAGATCAATTTCTTCGTATTTAAATTGAAATTGTTACTGAAAACCATATGCATTTATATAATCTCAAAAGACATATTGCTCAACCTGTTACTGCTGTTGCTCTTGCCACAGAGTTTTCCAGCTGTTTTTGTCGTGCTAGTATTGCTGGACAACCATTTTGTATATAAATAACCTTATCACTTTCTTCTCGGGCAAATGACGCTGGTTGTGTCATGGCTGATTCGGTATTCGTTATGCATTCACCTTCCGTGTAGAAATACATCGCGGACTGAAACGTAGTCCAAGTGTTAGAAGACATACTAGATTATGAGAGATATCTAGTATCATCTTAGTGTATAAGTTATTTGATTTAAACACTGATCGTAATCAATCATTTAGTTTATTTTTTCAAAAAGACATTTTTCTTTGTTCGAGAATATTACATTGAGATATCCTATATCTGTTGAGGATGTCCAATTTCTGAACGACATACTCTGCATTGAAAATTTTCGGTGAGGCATTGCTCGATACATTCGTCAATAGATCCTGCCAGTGAAACATTTTTTGCATAACCAATGATGACTGATTGGTGTACCTTCAGGAATCGACTGTCTGCACATTCAATCGGTGCATCTTCTGTAATCTATTTTTAACAGCGTAATTTTTGTTTTCATTTCCATTCCGCCTGATATAAGATCGCTCGCATTTCTGTTGAACCTAATGGTGCCAAATGCCCTTTAATTTAGTAAAGACGAAAAAGAGATGGGTTTTGCTGGATCACTTCATTTTTGCAAATTTTTCTAATAGTTTTGATTTCAAACGATTGGGATATTTATTGTTAGTTACTGAATTCAATCTTCTTTATAGAGAATGATAGCCTAAATTTCACTTTCAAATACTATGCATCGTTGAATGAAAACAAACCAGTCGAAAAAATTGTCTCATATTTCGGTTAATATTCATTACTGACTAATTTGCATCAAAACATGCCCACATTTCTAATTTTTTTAAACTTTCTAAATAAATAGGAGTAAAATTTACTAAATAAAGTTTTGCGAACTTTGCTTAGCATAAATAACTTTGCAGAACGAGAAAAATTGAATGTTGTTAAAAAATGAAGTGAAGAAATGAAATTGATTGATCACTTAGGCAAAATTTCTCGAAAAGCCGTTTTCCTGGGGCAACCTCTGTTTTTAAGTCACCTTCCGGATAGCTTTTAGATCGGAAAACTGTGCATACAAAAACTGCGTGGTCATAAACTACTGATGCACACAATATTGTTCGCCCATTGCTATCCTGAAAAAAGCATCTATGAATATCTTAGATAATTTGTTGTTTATAATACTAGAAAAAAATTTAGCATAACGCGTATTCTTAGTATTATTGTAAAATTCATGACAATAATATTTTTGCAAAGTTTTGAAAAATAAATAAGATATTTGAATCGACTTAGACCAAACTTTTAATGAATTACAGTAGTGAGAAACGAAGCAAAATCCGGTGAAAGGATGAATAAAATTTAATAAACGATAAATCTGAATTCTTTACAATTTCGTAATTTTGGATGACTTACTCTGTTACTACTGCACATCTTTAAACAAACTTCCTCCGTAACATCCTCGTAGACTAAGGAACTGCTCGATACAAGGCATGTATTGTCGGATACAGTAAAAGCAGTCAAACGATTTTCACAAAGTGCTAAATATAAGGTCAATTAATTTTACTAACGTTCACTATTTCATTATATGCCATGAATGGAAATATTTTTTTAAAACAATTTGCAGAGAATTTAAAATGAAGGAAGCAAGATAAGCCAATTGTTCCTGTGCATCATGATTTTGTTTTTAACCGCATGAATTTTGAAAATATTTCCAGTATATCTGGCATATATGTAAAAATTTGAAATTTATTGAACTAATTGTACCTTAGTGAGCGACAGGAAACATAAAAAAGAGTAAGAGGTAACAAGGGGCTGCTATTATTTCGTGGTATAACTCAAAATGGGCTGAAATATGAGATCCAGTTTTGAAAATTAAATTTAAAAAACTGTATGATTTCACCTTCAATAGGAAACGAAGAACCTTCTTGTACGTTTTCTGAATCTTTAGTTGTTTTAGCGGCATTAATTGAAATGAATGAAAAGAAAATGACAAGGGAAATGGAATTCAACACGTGCAAACACTGCATCAACAGAAAGCTGAAAAGACTTGGATACGGAAGAAATCCTTGACGTGAAAGATTAAAGAGCCTGGAAGATTATGCTGCTGTTTGATGTGCACACAAACAGAAGTAGAAACAAAACAAGTGATAAGAGGTTGTGGAGAAGAGATTAAATGATAATGGGCAAAGCCTTAAACAGAGACCATAGAATATGCATTCCATTCCTACCACTCCTACAGCATTTAATGTTTTGGGTCATCACCTAAATTTCTGCGACAAAATTTTGAATCGAACTGATTTTGAGATGAATTGAAATAACAACAGCGGTCGCCATCTCCGGCAATCTTCCCATTACTTTTCTACATTCCACTTTTCGGGTGTACGTGATCCGGACTATCGCTACAGCTGCAATTACAACTCCGATTGCCAATTATCATAATTTTACTTGCTTCTTCCCCACTCATCTTGTATTTCGTTATTGCGGAAGCAGAAACCACACCCGAAAATATATTACAACGTCAATGAATCCCAATTCCGTCATCCGCACAAACTCACTCGAGAAACTACTATCGTATATGATCATACTTGTCCATGTATTTTTCGGAAATTGTTAATTTTTCCAGATATTTCCCATCATTCATCCTCAAAAATGTCAAAGCAGAGAGAAAGAATAATATTCAGGATTTTGGATAAATAAATTGTTCACAAGCTAAGACAGAATTAATGTATACAAAAAAAAAAAAAAAAAAAAAAAAAAAAAAAAAAAAGCAAAAAAAAAGTGATTTAAAAACTCTGAATTTCAGTCGAGATCTAGATTTAAGGGATCACTATAGTGCCGCTCATCGCAGTGACTATTATTTCTTTATCACCACTGCCAGCATTGTTGCTGTCAAAGCTTTCAAACAACCAAAATTCGACGTTATTACCTAGTTTATTATATAACATGACAAATATTGTGTTACCAGTCAAAGCATCCGGAGATTTTATGAAAGAACGGTGTAATCAGTGGATGATTTATTTTGATAGATATTAAGCAACCATTCAAAATTTTTCCCATAGTGATTCAACATTTCTGATCAAGTTAATATGAAACAAGCAACATATATCATTTTCTGAAAATACTGCCTGTGAAGCAGCGTCCGCTCGCAAAAAAAGCTTGGTAGTAGCGGTTAATCTGCAAAATTTGCTATTTATGGATTATAGAAGCCTGTTTTGTAGAACACTGCCAAATATCCACCAAGCGTGCAGAAACCCTAATTTATGCATGAATTTTACTTAACTATGAAATTCAAAGACAGTCATTACTAAATTAACAAGTTCTAGTGATGTTATCATTCCTATCAATGATACTATCAATCAGTACAATATTACGAACCGATACTAATGGATTGAAGTTGAAAACATACCCGGACCTACGCTTGAATTTTACAATGTCCCATATAGTCTGGGTCTGCACTTTGTGATTTGGATCATATCCATACTAATTAATCGCGACTAGATATCAGCAAAAACATTAATTTACATAATGATCATATGTTTTCTGTCTAAATCTAGTTGGTTGTTTTCATCCCTCCATATTTTTGGAAAGTTTCATGTAATATTCCATGGAATTTTCAATGGCCATTACAAATTTAGTTGTTCATTGTTTCAGCGTCTAAAAAAGGTTGACCATTTCTACAATAGAAGTGTACTAGAAAGATGCTTCAAAACATACTAAACTGTCAAAAATATGTTATTTTGCGAAGCGTATTCAAACTTAAGTAAACCAAACAACAATGACTAAGTTGTCGAAATTTCGTATTAAACGATTTTCCAATCCGAATTTACATTTTTACTATTAGATTTGGAAGTTCAAAGAAAACAAAAGTGCTAAAAAATCGAATAATCAATTTAGGCAAACTCTGATGGCGAAAGTGTCAAAAAATTTGACTTAGAATTAGAATTGTGCAGCATTTTTATCGTTGTCCTAAATGTGAAGCACACTTTTTTCGCTTCTTCTTTTTTTTTTTTTTTAAAAAAAAAAAAAGAATCTTGTTAAAGAGAGGGGCAAATTGACAAAAAAAAAAAACAAGAAACGACTTGAAAGTTTTGAAAAAAAGGGAATTTATTAATGAACTGGACAAAACTTGAGCCATCCGATGACTTCCTGAGCAATAGATTCGGAAAATATAATGATCCATTCAATGCAAGGAATTATATGAGAAGTCTGATCGATGTTATTACCGAATTGGTGCAAAAAATTATCGGTCATCTTAATGTGAGTTTAATTCTGCACATTTAAAATTTGTATTGGTCATCTGAAATTGGAAAAATCTTGAAATATTATCAAAGATAGATTTATATTTTTATGT